>NC_069474.1:954218-1199097 GCF_026875155.1 Cherax quadricarinatus | reverse complement strand
CACAAAACTGAGGGTTTACAGCAGCACGTTGGTGGTACAGAAAGAAAGCTGACCGTGGTACAGCAGCAGCTGACAGTGGTTGCAGCAGCAGCTGACAGTGGTGCAGCGCACTGACAGTGTGCAGCAGCAGCTAACCATGGTTACACAGCAGCAGTAACTGACCTATAAGCAGCAGTTTTGCTTGGTTACCAGCAGCTGACAGTGGTGCAGCAGCAGCTAACCATGGTACAGCAGCAGCAGCAGCTGACTGTGGTACAGCAGCAGCTGACCTTGGTACAGCAGCAGCTGACAGTGGTGCAGCAGCAGCTGACAGTGGTGCAGCAGCAGCTAACCATGGTACAGCAGCAGCAGCAGCTGAAGGTGGTGCAGCAGCAGCTGCTGACCGTGGTACAGTAGCAGCTGATGGTGCTACAGCAGCAGCTGACCGTGGTATGATAGTATTTCGATAGTATTTCTCACCCTTTTTACCACAGGGTTGGCATTAGAAGCTTGCTTTGGGCCCATGGTGACTTATTTAGCAGTTACAAGCACTAAATCACTGGAATAATACAAAATTTATCGAATGTATGCATGCAACCATACCCCCTGGCTTGTAAACAATGTCACACTAGCTCAGATGAGGCACTCAGGCCAGACAGACCAGACGGCTGCGTTCGGGACGAATGATGTAAGTCGAGTTTTTCATCGTAGGTCGGGGTAAATTTTTGACACTGAAACACTTCTTAAGTCGATATTATCGTCAGGTGATCGGCAAGTGCAAACTTCGCGGTCTTATATCTCGGTAACTACTGACCCTAAAATTTATTTTAATTCTAAAACACTTGAAAAAAGTATGCTCTTTTTTTCTATAAAAAAAAAAAAAAATTTTGTTTTTCAAAATATTCGCAGCGCTCGGCAAGAGAACGTATATATACATTTGGACTCTTTAGAGGTTAAATGCTGATGAGGATAGGGAAGTTGTGATTTCATGTATTGGGAAGGGAGGAATACCATTTTGTAGGAGTGAGGAAGAGCCAGTTGTGAGTGTGAGGGAAGTGGACGAGGAGGTGGGTGGAATAAATTGAGGTAAAGCAGTTTGGACTGACAGGATGAAGACAGAAATGTTAAAAGCAAGTGGGGATATAGTTTTGGAGTGGTTAGTGCTTTTATTTAATAAATGTATGGGTGTTTTTATTTAATAATTGTATGGAAGAGAGTAAGGTACATGCATAGTTTCTTTGTATAAAGGCAAAGGGGACAAAAGAGTGTAAAAATTATAGGGGAATAAGTCTGTTGAGTATACCTGGTAAAGTGTATGGTAGAGTTATTATTGAAAAAATAAGAGTATGATGAAGAGCAGGATAGTGGATGAACAAGGAGGCTCGAGGAAGGGCAGGGGGAGTGTAGACCAAGTGTTTACAGTGAAACATATGACATTTTAAATTTTTTGGAAAACTAAAAGGTGAAAAAAGGGGCAATTTTCCCCAAATTTTTGGGAAACAAAATTTTAAATTAATCAAAAAATTTTTGGGGTTTTAGGAGGCCTTTAGAGGAAAAGAAAAGGGGAGTTTTTAGAAAAACCAAAAAAAATTTAATAAAAACATTTTAAAATTTTTGAAAATGTAGGAAACCCCGGGGCCCGGGGCCCCAGAAACCCCCCATTTCCCAACCCCGGACACCCAACAAAAACCCCAAAATCTACCAAATCCCCCCCTTTCCTTCCCCCCGGGCAAAACCCAAAAACCCAATTAGCCCCCGGGTTTTGCCCAAAAGATTCCCCAAAAGAAAACCTAACAAATTTTTGAAAAAATGAACCCGGAAGCTGCAAAAACCCAAGAAGGCCCCACCCGGGGGGCCAAAAACCGAAAACCCAAAACCCTAATTTTGGGAAACAAAATTTTCAACCCCAAAAAGGGAAGGCCAAACTGGGAAAAGCCCCAAACCCAAGCAAGAAAACCCAAAAATAATATTCAAAAAAAATTTGGGGAAAAAGGAAAAAAGGAGGGCCCAGAAACCCCCCCATAAACCCCCGAATTTAAGGCCCAAAAAATAAAAAACCAAAGGTAAAACCCCCCTTCCCCCCGGAATAATTAAAAAGTAATTTTTCAGGAAGGGAAACCAAACCAAACCCCTAAAATTTATTGCACCCCAAAAGGGACCAAAAAATGTTTTGTAAGAGCCAGAAAAAAAAGAACCAGGATGGACCAAATGGAAAAAAAACCTGTTTTTGCAAAGATTCCACCCACAAGGGAAAAGAAAAAAGCTTATTTTTCCCACCCCTTTTAAAAAAGGGAAAAAAGGTAAAAAAGGAAGGGCTTAAAAAAAACGTAAAACTTTGTTAAGAAGAAAAATTAAGCGGATAAAATATGGACACAAAAAACCCAATTTTCCCAGGGTTTGGAAAAACAAAAAAAAAAAATTGGAAAAAGGAAAACTTTTAACCAATCAGAAAAAAAAAAATTCAAATCCCAAAAAATTTTTTTGGGGTTTCCCCCAAATTTTACAGAAAAAAAAAAAAAATTTTTGTCAATTAAAAAAGAAAGAGGAAATTTAAAAACGATTTTCCACCCAAAATTTTTTCAAAATTTCAAGGTAAATTCCATATTTAAATAACAATCCTTAAAGGGTAAAATTTTATTAAAAAAACATAGGGTCAATTTAAAGGGTTTTTGGAAAATTTTACATTTTCTTTTAAACCCCTTTTACGGAAATTGGGTTAATTTTCCTCTGTATTATTTCCCTCTATTTTTTTTTAAATTTTAAATTGAAATTCTTTTAAAAAATTTAATAAAATCATTTTTTTTTTACAAAATTTCCCTTTATTAAAATTTTTTTACATTTTTAAAACATTATTTGAAATTTTAACCTTTCCTGTTTTAATACCCCCCATTTTTTTTTAAATTATCAAAAAATTTCCCTTTACTCCAAAAAATAAAAAAAAATTTTTTTAACTAAAATTTAAATTTTATTAAAAATTTTAAAATTTTAAAAACCCATTACTTTTTTCCCCCTTTTTTTTTAACTTAAATTACTTTTAAAATTTCTAAAAACCCAAAAAAACTACCAGTAAATTTTTAATTTTAAAAATTTAAACTTTTATTTTTACTTTTTTTTTTCAAAAAATTTTTTAAAAAACCCAAAAAAAGTTTTTTAATTTTTAAAATTCCCCCCCAATTTTATATTCCCCTTTTTCCCTTTTGAAAAGCCAACCTTTTTCAATTTTTTAATTAAAACCCCAACCAATTTCCCTTTTATTCCCCCCCACCCCCCCCCCCCCCCCCAAATTTTTTTTTTTAACAAATTTTTCTTTTGGGTTTTACTTTAATTGTGAATTTTATTTTGTCAATTTAAATCTGGGTTTAAAATCTTGTTCTTGTCAACAACCTATACCAACTCTAGTGAAAATTGCAAGTACCATTTCAAATTGTATTTTTTTATTTAATTTTTTAATTAAAATTTTCCTACCACCGGCCCTTTTAATTTTTTTTTTTTGTTTACCTTTATTTAAAATTTTATCCTTATATATTTTTCTCCTTTATTTTATTTTTAATATAAAACCCTATTTTTATATATTCCCCAATTGGGTTTAAAATAATAAAGGGTGCTATTCTTGGGTTGCAAAAAAGTGGGAAAAAAGTTCAAAAATTTTCCCCAAATTATATTCCAAAGCTCTTTTTTTTTATTCCCATTTTAATTGTTCACCAAAAACCAAATATTAGCCCCTTTTATATTAAATTTTTTATATATAATTCTAACTTTAAAAAAACCTTTATAGTACTCCCTACTTCATTTTTCCCAAAGCTCCATATTTGTTTCTCACTTTATTTGAAATTAGTCCCTTAGCTCATTATTTACATTTGTTAAATATTCGGGTGCTTTTTTTTAGCTTAAAAACTATTTACTTTTTTTTTATTTAAATTTAAAACTATAGTTTTCACAAACATTTTAATGTTTAAACAAGCATTGATCCTGATCCAAACCCTCTTATTTAATGATTTAAAAAAGAATCAAACAGAAACCCGTAATTATACACGCAGAACAACAAAGGCCTTTCTCTTTTCCCAAAACAAAAAACAAAAACTATTTTTAAAACTAAAATTTTTCAGTTTTTTAAAGCAACCCATTACGAGGGACCCATAGCATTACAAAATTTCCCTTACATCCAATATGTCCATCTTTTAACACTAACTAAAACCCTGGCTAACCCTGAAAATTTACGGGAATTCAAATGCCTTTCCTGGACCAGCCATACACAACTGTGGGCCAGATCAACAAGGGGGGGGCCCAACACCCCATATACTACTCAGACCAACTAAAATGTTCACAAATACTTGCACAAGGGTGAACAGGGGGAAAATAAATAGAAAAATTTTAAAATCAAAGTACCTAAAAAAAAACCCTCTCACATTGTTTAAACACTACAGAGTTCCACATCAAACTTTAAGCCAATTTAGTAAAAATCTGGGAAAGGGTATAAAAAACTGTTCCTTTAAAAAAGATCACTTACTATTCCCGGTGACTTCAATATAAATCTCCTGCAAGACCGGGACCCCCCACTTTAACGAATTCACCAAACCCAATGAGTAACTTTTATTTTACTACCATAAAAAAAACCCCCCTTCAGAGTTACAGAGACAGTGTTTCCCTACTTACCACTTTCCTGGCCAACACCATACCCCCTTTAAAAAATCAGGCAAAAATTACAGATAATCCCAAACAAAACCATCCCCAACTTTCCCCCATAAAAAACTTTTGGGGTAAACTACCCCCAAGAAAACTACTAAAGTCCCCTTCAGACTTCACAATGAGGCAGCCATTAAAAAATTCACAACAGCAAAAGCAAAAAATTGGTTTGGGAAACCCTGAGCAAGAAACCAATACAGAAAATTGACGAATGTTTTAAAAAATTTTTCAAAAAAAAACCCCCAATACCTCTAAAACAAGCATCCCCCAAAAAAAAAACAAACAGATGACAGCAAAGAGACTAAAAACAGTCCCGGGTTTTAACACCCAGAAATTCCCCAAATCCAAAAAATACAAAACTCCCAATTTATAAAAAACCCATACAAAAATTGGGTCAAATAACCAAGAGACCAAAAAAAAAACTTTACCGTAAATTCCTAACCCCCCTGATAAAAAGGGGAAAAAAAATTGAAAAGAAAAACGATTATCCAACTTAGGGAGGTGATTTTAAAAAAGACCTGGAAAACCCCCATCAGAAATTTTTGGGGAAAAAAAAAGATATCACGAAATAACGAAAAAAAAATTAGCAAAAACAGATTTAACCCCAACTCCCCCAAAAGGGAAAAAAACAAACAGACTTTAATTTATTTTTTTTCCCCCACTATAGGCAAAACCTTGCCAAAAAAATCCCAAAGCTCAGATACCCCCCCCAAAAAGGAAATACCTCCCCCCGGCAACTACCCGAACACCCCTGTTCCCCAGCTCCCACTAAACCCCTTTGAAGTCTCCCCTTTTTATTTAAGCACTAAAAAAAAAGGCAGGAGATTTAAATTTCCTTTCCCCCCCTTAATACAAAAAAATGTTCCCCAAGTGCTTTCCCCCAAACAGGGAACACTCTTTTTTTCAAATCCATTGAATCCCCCCACCTTTTCCCCACAGTACCCCAAAATTTGCAAGGGTCACCCCGATCCAAAAGGAGGGAAACCAAAAAAGAGTTTAATAACAATAGGCCAAAAACCAACTTACACCCCTTCAAAAATCTTCGAAAAAATTAAAATTTATAAAACCCCAAAAACTACCCCCTACCCCTTTTCTCCCAAAACATAATCCCCCAAAACCCCGCCAATTTGGGTTCAGGCCTAATAAAAAAACTAATGAAAAATATTATTTCACAGCTAGAACATATATACCTTCAATAGAGAAAAAAAAAAGTCCCCGGGGGGTCTTCATTGACTTAAAGTAAAGCCCTTTTTATACAGTTGACCATGACTTTTTTTCCCCCTTTAAAATTTTTCACACTTGGGGATACGGGCACTCCCTAAAAACCTCAAGTCTTTTCCCCAGCAAAAGAAACCCAAAATTTTTACGCAAATGGGGCAAACTCTTCTGCACAAACCCAAATTTCATTTTTGGGGTCCCACAGGGAAGTGTCCCCCTTTGGCCCCTTCTCTTTCTCCTATACATAAATGACCTTCCCCAAAAGCTTCACAATTACTCAAACCCACACTTTTTGAATGAAAACTACATACGTTTTTCTCTCACCCGAGCCCCTCACGCTAGCCAAAACTTTAAATACCCGAAATTTTCAGAAAATATCTACCTGGGGTGAGGACTAACAAACTACACTAAACATTGGAAAAAAACCCACCTTTTTATTCAGTTTTGGGAACAGAGCAAAAAGTGTCCCTCTTAACATAATGATAAATGGATTTACCTATCCAAAACTAAAAAAGGGAAAATTTAGGGGGGGGGAAAACCACCTTTAATTTAAAAACTCCCAAATTTTATAACATAACATCAAATTTCTAAAAAAAATTTCCTAACTGTTTTGGGAATTTCTATCGAAAAATAAGGTCTATGTTCCACAGGGCAGCCCTCCTGGCCCTTATCACTCTCTTATTTACCCCCTATCTACCTATGGAATTTGTTTCATGGGGGTCAACAACCCCTTAACCATCTCAGACCACTTTAATTTCCCAACCCAAAAAGGGTGGGATTTTTGAATGAAAAACAAAATTTCACTACAGGCAGCACACCCCCCAATATTCAAACCCTAAACCTACTCCCAACAAAACATCCATTAAATTATTTCTGCACCATTACATACATGAACACTAACTCGATATTAAAAACCCTCCCCTCAAAATTTCCTTTTCCCCAAACCCCAACAGAAAAAGACCTAACCCCAAGGCACAGATCACTCTTTTTATGTTCCTGTGTCCATCTCACACTATGCAAAAAAATCAATTTCAATAAAAAAGGGGCCCAAAAAACTGGAATTCATTAAACCCGTAAATATAAAAGAAAAACAACCTGTTTTTTTAAAATTCAAGTTTTCTTTCAAAAATTTTCTTACTCAAACCCCAAAACCAAATTTAAATACTGAATAACCCGAAACCCTTTAAATTGTTTTTCTTAAATGGTTTTTTCACAATTATAAACACATAAAAAGTTAAAACCCAAAAACCCAAAAATAACTTTATTATTTTTTAAATAACTACCTAACAGAAACACTACCTAACTGGGAAAGCAACCAATGACCCCGTCCCCTTTTTTAATACTCCCCTTGTGCTTTATAAATTTTCTGTTTTCATTTTAAAGTTTTATCAAAATTTATTTCATCATTGCTTTGGGAGCAAACGCGGATAGTCCTTGTGGCTTGCGCTTAATTTTTTTGGAAATTTTAAAAATAATAATAATCATTGCCCTTTGTTAAAACTTAAGGGTTTAAATTTTTAAACCAGCCCGTAATGCTATGCATGTATAAGTGGCTTTGGCAATACTGCTCTTATCTGTATTTTTTTTTGGGACCTCCCGTATTGTCACAAATTGGGGAAAAAAAAAAAAAAAAAAAAAAAAAAAAAATGTTCGGGTGGTTTTGGGAAAAGGGGGGGGGGGTTTAAAAAATAAAAAATTCTAACACAAAGTGGGAGTTGTCCCCAGTTTCCCCATTGGTGAGACACTGTGCTTTTAAAGGGTTTTTGAAGAGAAGTTGCGAGGCTGGGGGCGAGTTCCCGTAGGGTGTCCCAAAAAAAGGAAATTTAAAAAAGGAAAAAATGAAAAAGGGGGTTTGGATAAAAAAAAATTTTGAGTAATGCAAAAACTGGAAAATCAAAATTGAAAGGAGAGAGTTTTTGAGGAGGTGAATGTATTTAGAATTTTTTTTGGGATTTGGGCATGTCACAGATGGGTCTATTAAAGATGGGTTTAATCATAGAATTTTATTAAAAGGGAAAAAAGGGGAGTGGGGCACTAAGGAAAATTGTGGAGGACAAAAAATATTTTCCCTGGGAGCCCAAGGGGGGAAATTTTTTCTGGAGTACAGTGGGGCCCTCGATCAAAAGCTGGATCTTTAAAGTCAAATCCGACTAGGGGAAAACATTTAAAAAGCAAAAATTTTTCCCCAAACCAGCGCTAAAAAAAATCGACCAACGAGATTGTTCCGTCCGAGACGTTTTCCATTTGTGGCCATGTTTACAAGCCACCAGCCACCGGTTTTTTTCCCCTCCCAAAAAAAACAATCGGAACATTTCATATTAACAGCATTTTTTGTGATTGCACCTGCAAAAATAAGTCACCATGGGCCCCCAAAAAAGCTTTTGGGGCCAAAAACCCCACAGCAAAAAAGGGGGAGGGAAATTTCTTGGTATGAAAAAAAGAGATCTTGCTAAATATGAAATTTGGGGTGGTGTCTCCGAGCTGGGCCCCCATTTTTAAAACCAAAAACCCCAATCAAAACCCTCGCTATTTTGTTTGGAGGGGGAAAACGGCCCCAAATTAAGGAAGCTATTTTTTCCAAGGTGCAACTATTTTTCGAAAACTGAGAAAAAGCAAGTGATAGAAGATGTTTTTAAGATGTTATTGGGTGGGTAAAAGAAAAAAGATAAACAATCATATGTGAAAAGGCTAGGAAGTTGCAAGCAATTTTAATTTTGAAAAATCCTAACCAAATGAAGAGGATGGGAATTTTTAAACCACCCAAAAGGGTTTGGGTTTTAGGGGAATTTTTAAAAATTTGTTAAAAGGCATACATAGTGTGATAAGGCCCTGGTGGGGGCGCCAGTTCGGACCAAAAAGCACTGAAAAATATGTGCAGGAATTCAAAGGGGTACATAGAAGTGAAAAAATTAAACCCAACAAGTGTTTAATTGTGACGAAACAGGCCTGTTTTGGAAGAAAATGCCAAGCAGGACCTACATTACTCATGAGGAAAAGGCACTCCCAGGATATAAGCCTATGAAAGACAGGCTTACTCTGTTGATGTGTGCTAATGCTAGTGGTGATTGCAAAGTGAAGCCTTTGTTGGTGTATCACTCCCAGAGTGTTCAGGAAAAACAATGTCCTCAAGGACTTGACACCTCAAGTCCTAATGGAAGGGGATTCCCCTTCTAAACACTAACACCATCCACACTCTCCCCTCCTCCCATCCCATCAATCATCACCAGATCTTCATTAAAGGTAAGTGTCAATAATTCTATTGTTATTAATCTATTGTTATTGTTGTTATTGTAATTATTCTATTGCATTAAACTTAATATTTCATGTGGTAAAATTTTTTTTTTATACTTTTGAGTGTCTTGCACGGATTAATTTGATTTCCATTATTTCTTAGGGGGAAAATTAACTCGACTAACGATAATTTTGACTAACGATGAGCCCTCAGGAACGAATTAATATCGTTGGTCGAGGGTCCACTGTAGTTATACCAATGCTCTTATATGGATTTAAAGCATGGGTGGTGAATGTTGCGACAAGGAGAAGGCTGGAGGCAGTGGAGACGCCATGTCTGAGGGCAATGTGTGGTGTGAACATAATGCAGAGAATCCGTAATTTGGAAATTAAAAGGAGGTGCAGGGTTACTAAAAGTATTATCCAGAGGGCTGAAGAGAGGGTTGTTGAGGTGGTTAGGACATGTAGAGAGGATGGAACAAAGTAGAATAGCTTGGAGAGCACATAAATCTGTAGTGAAAGGAAGGTGGAGTAGGGGTCAACTTAGGAAAGGTTGGAGAGAGGGGTGTAAAGGAGGTATGGTGTGTGAGGAGCTTGGACTTCCAGCAAGCATGTGTGAGCATGTTAGATAAGGGTGGAGACAAGTGGTTTTTGGGATGATGTGCTGCTCGAGTGCGAGCAAGTAACATTTATGAAGGGATTCGGGGAAACTGGCAGGCTGAACTTGAGTCCTGGAGATGGGAAGTACAGTGTCTGCACTCTGAAGGAGATGTGTTAATGTTGCAGTGTAAGCATGCCTCTGGCAAGACAGTGATGGAGTGAATGACGATGAAAGTGCTTCTTTTTCGGGCCACGCTGCCTTGGTGGGAAATGGCCGATGTGTTAATAAAAAAAAAAAATTGTCATTTGGGGTTTGAAACTGATTAATTCTATTTACATTATTTTTTATGGGAAGAATTGCTCTGGTTGTCGAGCTGACATCTGGAATGAATTAAATTTATAAACCAAGGTTCCACTGTATAATACATACAATCCTCCATGCTTAAAAGTATAATACTTATAATCTTCCAATGTAAGAACATATAAGGTATATAATCTTGATATATTTAACTCATAAACGGTCCAAACGTATATATACGTTCTCTACCGTAGTGCCCCAAATTTTTTTTAGTACAAAAGAATCATTGTTTTTTAATAGGAAAAAAGAGCTTATGGTACCCAGGCATCCCAAATTATTTTAATATGGCACACAGTGAGTGCACACACCCATTCTCTCATGTCTAGATGACTCAGGCTTATCGTGGCAATGTTGAATGTATGACAAATAAAACATATATATACGTTTGGGGCACTAGCGGTAAAAACGTATATATACGTTTGGACCGTTTACGGTTAAACACTTTTATGAGGAAATTCAGAGTAACTAGTTAGCTGGACTTGAGTCTTGGAGGAAGGAAGTACAATGGTTCTACTCTGAAGATGGGGTAAGGATTCTGCACTTCAGTTGGTTAAGTGCACTTCTGGCAAGGTAGCTACTACATGAATAATTCTGACTGTGCTTCCTTCTTAGGTTGGTCCTGTCATGGTGGGAGATGACTGGAGGTAAAAAATAAAAACCACTTTAGCAGCATTAAGAGACACGTAAGTTCCCCGTCTTCTAATAACATGTACATTTTTCCACTATTATCTATCATGTCCAGAATTACTATCACATTTGCTTTGTCTGCTTATTAACCCTTTCAGGGTCCGTCCCGTAGATCTACGGCTTTACGTTCAGGGTCCAAACCGTAGATCTACGTCATGAGCTCAGCTCACTCTGATAAACTGTGAGTGGTACATTTGGGCCTAGATATAAGAGAATACATCTATGTGGTATGTGTGCACCACATAAAACAAATCCTGCAGCACACTGTGTATGAGAGAAAAAAAACTGAAATCATGATTTTTCGATTAAAACAGCGACTTTGCAGTGTTTTTTCGTATGTTTTTTATAGTTGTATTTGCGATTTCTTGGTCTCATTTGATAGAATGGAAGACATATTACAGAAATAGAGATGATTTTGATTGGTTTTAGCACTGGAAATGGCTTGAAACTGAGGTCAAAGTAGCGGAAATGTTAAATTTTTGCCGATATTCAAGAGTAAACAAACGACCTCACACGTCTAATACACACCAGCTGGTGGGTCTAATATACATTCACAAATATGGTGATGATATTTATACAATTATTACAGTATTGCATAACAGTAAATCTTCTATTTTTTGGTGTGAAAAAAAATTCATTATGTGAATAAAAAATCAAAATGGAATTTATTTGTAAAGCCTCAAAACATAACTAATGAACAGAAAAAAATGTTAGTTTAGTTCCAGGAATACCTACATTGTTTATTCTGGACCCTATTTTGAAATTGGAATATTTTGAACTTTGTGTTAAATTGGCCAAATTAACAATTTCCGATCACTTTATTTTGTAGTTGAAACAGTTGACTTGGTGATTTCTTGTGCTCAATCGATAGAATAGAAGTAATACTAGTGAAATAGCTAAGAATTTGGTTGACTGGAATAATGTAATTGGCCTAAAATGGGAGTCAAAGTTGGCAAAATTGCTGATTCGTAAATATCGCTGACACATCAAAATTCGCGAGAGCATAATTTCGTCAATTTTCCATCAAATTTCGTACTTTTTGTTTTATTACCTTCACAAAAAGAATCTCTACCATTTCATAAGAAAAAATAAATTTTTTTTTTTTAAATTCTTGGACACTGGGGCACCACTTCAGATTTGGGCCTTGGACCCTGAAGGGGTTAAGGTGAAGTCCAGGATCTTTCCTTAATTCATGGAATAACTTAACAAATCTTTGAGGACAATTGTGTTGAGCGAAGCTCAGACAATTGTCCTCAAAGATTTGTTAACCCTTAAACTGTCGAAAAAAATTTACGTTCACTTGCGTAGTGCTCCAAATACATCTATAGATCTATGTTCTATCTTACATGCCTTCAAATGTAAAATAAAATGTAAATCTATGTTTGGAGTGCTATGCGAGTGACTGTAGATCTTCGTTTGTACAGTTTAAGGGTTAAGTTATACCACGAAATAAGGAAAGATCCTAGACTTCACCTCATGAAACAGTCAAAACAAAAGCAATAGTAATTATGAACAAAGAAGATTACAGTGGAAAAATGAACATGTTATTAGAAGACAGGGAACTTATGTGCCTCTTAAGGCAATTCCCACCTTCCTTGTGAAGAGATATAAAGAGAAATATTACTACATTAAAACTTACCTTCAGGAACACTCTGCTGCCAAATGTTGAGAAATTCATTGAGGTTATACTTATCAGCTGACTTTAATAGTACTTCAGCACAGAGACGACACACCTTGTCATCTTGTAATGTGTACAGTGTATCTCCTGCAAGGCAAGGCGTTTCATCATTATAGGAAAATAAAATAAAGTCAAGCTTAATGAAGTAAGCCTTTGATGGGCAGCAGTTGTTCATAACACATAGTTCGAAAAGGTCTAGCATGGGTGAGTTAGGTCTGTAGTACAGGATGGACATCACTAATCTGGCAATCAGTAATCTGGTTCCATCAGTAATCCAGCAATAATTTCAGCTAGCATAATTTCAAATTTCTGGGGTCACCACACCAACCTGCCACTACTGTTTGGTGGCGCTACTTGCTACATAAGTTATTCCAATTTCTTTTTCTCCAGTTATTGATATAACTGTTGATGTGTGAATCATGGCCCTAGCCATGATTCCAATGAATAAAAGAAATGCTTCATATTGTGTAAAGCACATACACTGTACAGTGGACCCTCGGTTATTGGCCATTCCTGTTATTGGCCAACTCGGTGATCAGCCGGTTTCTCGGCTCCCAGTGATTGGCCATTTTGGACACGTTCGTCTGCCGGCTGGGGTCGCTTGAGCATCAGTTTGGCTGTGTCTCTCAGTACGTGAGGAAGCTTCTGCTCATACATCCAAATATTTCACTTGTTTTCCATTTTTTTTGCGTTTTTTTTTTTTTGCAGTGTAACTGCAAAATAAGTAACCATGGCTCCAAAGAAAGTTCCTAGTAAAGAGCCTGGGTGAGCATACAGGTAAGCCATAGAAGAGCCTATGGATTGAGCTAAACAAAAGGAGTACACAACTACAAACTTACCTTAAACACACAGCATCTCCGACACCAGCCTCCACACCATGCTGACCCCACGTGACTCCTCCCAGCCACGCTTACTCCGCGTACCCAAACACAGTTGGAAAATAAATACCAAGCAGGATTTCTTTATAATTACTGTTAGAGTACTTTACAGTACTCCCAAATGCACATTATGAATTATAAAATTATTCTTTACAATTATAACATTCATACTATTATGGCACACTTCTCCATTATATGTACATTACAATGTCATGCAGAACCCTGCATAACACCTGGTAGTGCCGTTTCCTCCTGCATGATGTAGGTCCTGTCTGGCGTTTTCTTCCAGAAGAGGCCTGTTTTGTGAGGTTTTAATTGTTCAGCCTTTACATAGTCCTTGAACTCCTGTATGTACTTTTCAGCCACTTTTTTGTCAGAACTTGCAGCCTCACCATGCCTTACAACACTGTGTATGCCACAACACTTCTTAAATTTCTCAAACCAGCCTTTGCTGGCCTTAAATTCACTATAAACAGCACTTGTTCCAGGAGTTTTCTGTAGAAAATTTTCATGTAACTGCTTTGCCTTCTCACAAATAATAGATTCCATTAAACTGTCTCCCACTAATTGTTTTTCCATAATCCACAATAACAGCAACTTTTCTATTTGTTCCATTATTGGTGACCTTTGTTTCGTTAGAAAGGTTACTCCTTTTGCAACATTAGCGTCCTTGATTTGTTATTTCTTTGCCAGGATGGATGTTATTGCTGATTTGTTTTTCCCGTGCATCCTAGCAAGTTCCAACACAAGCATACCCCTCTCGTATTTATCAACCATTTCACGCTTAAATTCCATGGTGTTTCTCACTTTCTTTACCACAGGAACTCTACTAGGAACTTTCTTTGGAGCCATGGTTACTTATTTTGCAGTTACACTGCAAAAAAAAAAAAAAAAAAAAAAAATGGAAAGCAAGTGAAATATTTGGATGTATGAGCAGAAGCTTCCTCACGTACTGAGAGACACAGCCAAACAATCTCTTTTTTCACATCCAGGGTATACGACAAATTTTAACCATACAATAGAGCAAAAGACCTGGGAGTGATAATGTGAGAGGATCTCACTTTCAAAGATCACAACAATGTATCTACCGCATCTGCTAGGAAAATGATAGGATGGATAATGAGAACCTTCAAAACCAGGGATGCCAAGCCCATAATGATTATCTTCAAATCGCTTGTTCTCTCTAGACTGGAATACTGCTGTACACTAACTGCCCCCTTCAAGGCAGGTGAAACTGCTGACCCGGAGAGTGTACAAAGAAGTTTCACAGCACACATAAGTACAATAAGGCAATTACTGGGAACAGTTGAAGTCCCATGAGTTGTATTTCCTGGAATGCAGATGAGAGAGATACATGATAATATACCCTTGGAAAATCCAAGAGGGATTAGTACTAAATTTGCACATGACAAGCATTCCTTATGAAAGCAAAAGACTCGGCAGGTGATGCAACATTCCCCCAATGAAAAGCAGGGACACCACAAGTCTATGAAAGATGAGGTGAATCATAGAATTGATGAGGGAAAAAGAGTGAGTGGTGCACTTAGGAGTCTGTGGAGACAAAGAACTTTGTCCTTGGAGGCAAAGAGGGGAATGTATGAGAGTATAGTTTTACCAACGCTCTTATATGGGTGTGAAGCGTGGGTGATGAATGTTGCAGCGAGGAGAAGGCTGGAGGCAGTGGAGATGTCATGTCTGAGGGCAATGTGTGGTGTGAATATAATGCAGAGAATTCGTAGTTTGGAAGTTAGGAGGAGGTGCGGGATTACCAAAACTGTTGTCCAGAGGGCTGAGGAAGGGTTGTTGAGGTGGTTCGGACATGTAGAGAGAATGGAGCGAAACAGAATGACTTCAAGAGTGTATCAGTCTGTAGTGGAAGGAAGGCGGGGTAGGGGTCGGCCTAGGAAGGGTTGGAGGGAGGGGGTAAAGGAGTTTTGTGTGCGAGGGGCTTGGACTTCCAGCAGGCATGCGTGAGCGTGTTTGATAGGAGTGAATGGAGACAAATGGTTTTTAATACTTGACGTGCTGTTGGAGTGTGAGCAAAGTAACATTTATGAAGGGATTCAGGGAAACCGGCAGGCCGGACTTGAGTCCTGGAGATGGGAAGTACAGTGCCTGCACTCTGAAGGAGGGGTGTTAATGTTGCAGTTTAAAAACTGTAGTGTAAAGCACCCTTCTGGCAAGACAGTGATGGAGTGAATGATGGTGAAAGTTTTTCTTTTTCGGGCCACCCTGCCTTGGTGGGAATCGGCCGGTGTGATAATAAAAATAATAAAACCACAAGTACACTGAGAGACAACAAAGTAAGTGTACGGGGCACAAGACTCTTCAACTGCCTCCCAGCATATATAAGGGGGATTACCAATAGATCCCTGGCTGCCATCAAGAAAGCACTGGACAGGCACCTAAAGTCAGTACCTGACCAGCAGGGCTATGGTTTGTACATCAGTTTGTGTGTGGCCAGCAGTAACTGCCTGGTTGATCATGCCTGGTTGATCAGACTGTGACCCACCACGAGGCCTGGTCTCAGGCCAAGCCACGGGGACGATGGCGTCCGAAACCCACTCCAGGTATACTCTAGAAAGTTTTATTATGTAATCCCAATTTTGCAGTGTATTTTCCTATGGTTTGTGTGGCATGCAAAGAGTATGTAACCTTAATTCGGCGCATGTACACACCCTCATTTCCAGGCTATCTCCCCCAACCAGCGAACCAGGTTGCTAAGAGTTGATGATGGGGCCCCGTCGTTCAACTAGTAACCAGGTTCCAGCCAATAAGAAGATGGTTTTGGCAATCGCAGAGGTTATGTGGGTACCACTCTCCTGTCTGCCCTTGTCATTCCCATTCTAGAGCTGGTTGAAGCACGGTCTGCTCTATTGTGGCTTCTATTCTGCCTTGCTTACCGTGGAGTGCACTAATACCTATCACTGTACATAGTGTATATAGTGTACATATTGCTGTTCTAAATTGGTGAAGGATAATATAAGTCAAAACTTTTCTGCTGTGTTTATTTTGCTCCCTTTACACCCAGGATAACAGGCCATTTGGACTCCTGGGTTGTAATAGTTTGTATAGTTGTATTCTCAGTTGTTTTGTCTCATTTGATAGAATGGAAAATATATTACAAAAGCAGAAATAATTTTGATTGGTTTCAAGCCGGAAAGTACCTTAAAATTGAGCTCAAATTAGCAGAAATGTTTGATTGTTGCAGATGTTCAAGAGTAAACAAATGACGTCACCTTCCAATACATGTCCAACTGGCCAGTCGAATACACAGTCACGAATGGGTCAAGATAAAATAAGATTTCATTTGGATTTATACAGTTTATTATAATAATACAGTCATCTGCATAACAGTAAATCTTCTATTTTATTTTGTGAATAAAAATTCAAATGGAAAGCAAGTACAGCCTCTCCTCACTTAATGACGGAGTTCTGTTCCTAATACTGCATCGGTAAACAAAATCGTCGCTAAAGGAGGAGCATACTATAATGGTAGTGGGTTTATGTCATCCATCTTTGATACTGCTTTAATGTCACCGTTGAACCATTTATAACATTTTTAGTACATTTTCAAATGTTTATACAATAGTGTACTGTATATTGTAATAAAAAGAATAGAGAAAATCACCTTTAATATCTATTATTTAGGTATGCATACTGGTCAGAGAGCCCGTTGTAAGTCCAAGTCATCAGTAAATGAGTACATCGCTAAGTGAGGAGAAGCTGTATAATATTAGAGGGGCCTGGAGACATGACTAATGAACAGAAAAAATGTTATTTTAGTGCTAGGAATGTTTGCAGTGTTTATCCTAGACCTGCTTTGAAATTGGCATCTTTTGAAATTTGTGTGAAATTGGCCAAATTACTGATTTCTGACCACTTTATTTGGTAGTTGAAATAGGTGAATGGGCAGTTTCTTGTACCCAGTTGACAGAACAGAAGTAGCACTAGTGACATAGCTATGAGTTTCGTAGACCAGAACAATGGAATGGGCCGAAAATAGGATGTAAAGTTTGTGAAATCACCAATGCGTAAATGTCGCCATTGCGTTAAGTGTATTCTAACCTAACCACTCTGTAATCCAGCAAAATCACTAATCCGGCACCTTACAAGTCCCGATGATGCCGGATTAGTGATGGTCATCCTGTACTATGGAGTAGCAGTTGTTCAGGACACATAATTCAATAAAGTCTGGCATGGGTCAGTCAGGGTTGTAGTACTATGGAGTAGCAGTTGTTTAGGACGCAGTTCAGTAAGGTCTGGCATGGGTCAGCTAGGGCTGTAGCAGTTCACTTTGTGTCTAATAGTTTAATAAGTGTGTGAGAAGTGTCATACTAAGAGTTTCCAGTAATAAATAAAAATGTTTGGCTAGCATGTCTTCCAGCCAGTGAGGTGAACTTAATATTCCTAAAGGAATGGCCCTGAACAGCACATTTGATTTAGGTGTTTTTGGTAACTTGTACATACCAACAGAAAAAGGAGTTGCTTTCCTTATTCAGTGTTTGAGTACCTTCCTAGTTTTAAAAAAGAAAGATTTTGGTTAGCATTTCATAGGATGGGTATAATTTCACGGGTATTAAAATCACCAAGTAGTTCATTTTGACATAATAACCCTCACTGGCTCTTCCGGCAGTTATTACTAAAATATTGTACTCTACAAATGATTCTCCTTCAAAGGTTCACTTTTCTGGAAGAAATTAGCACAATACTTGCTAACTTAAACTTTCAGGACTGGAACCCCTGTGGCATGCAAAGAGTACGTAACTCTTTATTCGGCGTATGCACACACCCTCATTTACAGGCTATCTCCCCCAACCAGCGAACCAGGTGACTGAGGGTTGACGATGGGGCCCTGTCGTTCAACCAGTACCCAGGTTCCAGCCAATGAGAAGATGGTTTTGGCAATCACAGAGGTTATGTGGGTACCACTTTCCTGTCTGCCCTTGTCATTTCCATTCTAGAGCTGGTTGAAGCATGGTCTGCTCTCTAGTGGCTTCTATTCTGCCTTGCTTACCGTGGAGTGCACTAATACCTATTGCTGTACTTAGTGTAGTGTACATACTTCTGTTCTAATTGGTGAAGGATAATATAAGTCAAAAGTTTTTCTGCTGTGTTTATTTTGCTCCCTTTACACCCAGGATAACAGGCCATTTGGACTCCTGGGTTGTAATATGGGTAGCCTGACTGAGAGCTGGAGCTGGACTTAGAGAAAGGGTTGAGCTTAGGGTGAAGCTGGAAGCAGGAACATTGTGTAGCTTGCTGTCTGGCATTGCATTAGCTTTGCCTATGCTTTACAAACTTTGCGTGTCAGTTGCTTTGCTATGGTCAGCCTTGCTATTGTATGATCGTTCAACAGCTCGCTACTAGTTTGTTCAGGTATGCTCGCTTCGCTACGGTCAATCTTGTGGAACAATGTGTAGCTTGCTGTCTGGCATTGCATTAGCTTTGCCAACGCTTTACATACTTTGCGTGTCAGTTGCTTTGCTATAGTGTGGTCATTCAACAGCTCGCTACTAGCTTGTTCGGTGTGAAGATTTTGCAGTCAGCTTTGCTATTGCGTATCCACCTTGTAAGCATATGCGTATTCTGCAATTGTACTGTGCATAGCTAAGCGTGTTCTGCAAATAACGTGTTACGTTGGGGTATTCTGCAATCGTACTGTGCATAGCAAATAACTTGTACATTGTGGTATGTCACCTAGACGAGTCAGACGTCTGGTGTCGGCATATACTTTGTTTAACCTACCTAAATTGTCCCTACAGCATTGTTGGCAAATTGCTCGTTCCATTGGCATTGATTACAAACGCACTCTCACAGCTGCTCAACTGCGTTCACTGATCACTGACAAACTTCGGGAAGAAGAGATGGCACATCAGACTCTTCCCTCTGCGGGAGCTAGGAATGAAACTCCTATGTTCTCGCAGGAGGAAGATGTTACATCAACGGAGTAAAATCATCAGTCTAGTGCAGCAGGGTTGTTTCAAGATGAATCAGCGGCGTTGGCACTTGAGCTGGCAAAAATCAATCTTGAGTAGACTAGGGAACAGAGAGCATTTGCAAAAGAAGAGTTTGATAGGGAAAAAGAATGGAGGCAGTTTTTGCATCTTGTAAATGACTTTAGTTTACAAAAAGCAGTACAGCTTGTTCCCCACTTCAATGAGGCAGAACCAGAACAATTTTTCAAAGCTTTCGAAAATCAGGCTCAAGCCTTGAGGTGGCCAGAACAGCATCGGGCATCGTTGGTTCACACAGCATTGTTTGGTAAGGCACAGGAATTTACGTCAGTGTTAAATGACATTGGATTTTCTGATTATAAAGTAGTGAAGACCACAGTTTTGGGAGCATATACATGTTTATTATTTTTTTTTTTTTTTTTATTATCACACCGGCCGATTCCCACCAAGGCAGGGTGGCCCGAAAAAGAAAAACTTTCACCATCATTCACTCCATCACTGTCTTGCCAGAAGGGTGCTTTACACTACAGTTTTTAAACTGCAACATTAACACCCCTCCTTCAGAGTGCAGGCACTGTACTTCCCATCTCCAGAACTCAAGTCCGGCCTGCCGGTTTCCCTGAATCCCTTCATAAATGTTACTTTGCTCACACTCCAACAGCACGTCAAGTATTAAAAACCATTTGTCTCCATTCACTCCTATCAAAACACGCTCACGCATGCCTGCTGGAAGTCCAAGCCCCTCGCACACAAAACCTCCTTTACCCCCTCCCTCCAACCCTTCCTAGGCCGACCCCTACCCCGCCTTCCTTCCACTACAGACTGATACACTCTTGAAGTCATTCTGTTTCGCTCCATTCTCTCTACATGTCCGAACCACCTCAACAACCCTTCCTCAGCCCTCTGGGACAACAGTTTTGGTAATCCCGCACCTCCTCCTAACTTCCAAACTACTAATTCTCTGCATTATATTCACACCACACATTGCCCTCAGACATGACTCTCCACTGCCTCCAGCCTTCTCCTCGCTGCAACAT
The DNA here is from genome assembly GCF_026875155.1 of Cherax quadricarinatus. NCBI lineage: Eukaryota > Metazoa > Arthropoda > Malacostraca > Decapoda > Parastacidae > Cherax > Cherax quadricarinatus. The sequence goes on along the minus strand of NC_069474.1, from coordinate 1,178,791 downwards.
TCATCAACCACGCTTCACACCCATATAAGAGCGTTGGTAAAACATACTCTCATACATTCCCCTCTTTGCCTCCAAGGACAAAGTTCTTTGTCTCCACAGACTCCTAAGTGCACCACTCATCTTTTTCCCTCATCATTCTATGATTCACCTCATCTTTCATAGACCCATCCGCTGACACGTCCACCTCCCAAATATCTGAATACGTTCACCTCCTCCATACTCTCTCCCTCCAATCTGATATTCATCTTCATCACCTAATCTTTTGTTATCCTCATAACCTTACTCTTTCCTGTATTCACCTTTAATTTTCTTCTTTTGCACACCCTACCAAATTCATCCACCAATCTCTGCAACTTCTCTTCAGAATCTCCCAAGAGCACAGTGTCATCAGCAAAGAGCAGCTGTGACAACTCCCACTTTGTGTGTGATTCTTTATCTTTTAACTCCACGCCTCTTGCCAAGACCCTCGCATTTACTTCTCTTACAACCCCATCTATAAATATATTAAACAACCACGGTGACATCACACATCCTTGTCTAAGGCCTACTTTTACTGGGAAAAAATTTCCCTCTTTCCTACATACTCTAACTTGAGCCTCACTATCCTCGTAAAAAACTCTTCACTGCTTTCAGTAACCTACCTCCTACACCATACACTTGCAACATCTGCCACATTGCCCCCCTATCCACCCTGTCATACGCCTTTTCCAAATCCATAAATGCCACAAAGACCTCTTTAGCCTTATCTAAATACTGTTCACTTATATGTTTCACTGTAAACACTGTCCACACACCCCCTACCTTTCCTAAAGCCTCCTTGTTCATCTGCTATCCTATTCTCCGTCTTACTCTTAATTCTTTCAATTATAAACTCACCATACACTTTACCAGGTACACTCAACAGACTTATCCCCCTATAGTTTTTTGCACTCTCTTTTATCCCCTTTGCCTTTATACAAAGGAACTATGCATGCTCTCTGCCAATCCCTAGGTACCTTACCCTCTTCCATACATTTATTAAATAATTGCACCAACCACTCCAAAACTATATCCCCACCTGCTTTTAACATTTCTATCTTATTCCCATCAATCCCGGCTGCCTTACCCCCTTTCATTTTACCTACTGCCTCACGAACTTCCCCCACACTCACAACTGGCTCTTCCTCACTCCTACAAGATGTTATCCTCCTTGCCCTATACACGAAATCACAGCTTCCCTATCTTCATCAACATTTAACAATTCCTCAAAATATTCCTTCCATCTTCCCAATACCTCTAACCTCCATTTAATAACTCTCCTCTCCTATTTTTAACTACAAATCAATTTGTTCTCTAGGCTTTCTTAACTTGTTAATCTCACTCCAAAACTTTTTCTTATTTTCAACAAAATTTGTTGATAACATCTCACCCACTCTCTCATTTGCTCTCTTTTTACATGCTTCACCACTCTCTTAACCTCTCTCTTTTCTCCATATACTCTTCCCTCCTTGCATCACTTCTACTTTGTAAAAACTTCTCATATGCTAACTTTTTCTCCCTTACTACTCTCTTTACATCATCATTCCACCAATCGCTCCTCTTCCCTCCTGCACCCACTTTCCTGTAACCACAAACTTCTGCTGAACACTCTAACACTACATTTTTAAACCTACCCCATACCTCTTCGACCCCATTGCCTATGCTCTCATTAGCCCATCTATCCTCCAATAGCTGTTTATATCTTACCCTAACTGCCTCCTCTTTTAGTTTATAAACCTTCACCTCTCTCTTCCCTGATGCTTCTATTCTCCTTGTATCCCATCTACCTTTTACTCTCAGTGTAGCTACAACTAGAAAGTGATCTGATATATCTGTGGCCCCTCTATAAACATGTACATCCTGAAGTCTACTCAACAGTCTTTTATCTACCAATACATAATCCAACAAACTACTGTCATTTCGCCCTACATCATATCGTGTATACTTATTTATCCTCTTTTTCTTAAAATATGTATTACCTATAACTAAACCCCTTTCTATACAAAGTTCAATCAAAGGGCTCCCATTATCATTTACACCTGGCACCCCAAACTTACCTACCACACCCTCTCTAAAAGTTTCTCCTACTTTAGCATTCAAGTCCCTACCACAATTACTCTCTCACTTGGTTCAAAGGCTCCTATACATTCACTTAACATCTCCCAAAATCTCTCTCTCTCCTCTGCATTCCTCTCTTCTCCAGGTGCATACACGCTTATTATGACCCACTTCTCGCATCCAACCTTACTTTAATCCACATAATTCTTGAATTTTCACATTCATATTCTCTTTTCTCCTTCCATAACTGATCATTTAACATTACTGCTACCCTTCCTTTGCTCTAACTCTCTCAGATACTCCAGATTTAATCCCATTTATTTCCCCCACTGAAACTCTCCTACCCCCTTCAGCTTTGTTTCGCTTAGGGCCAGGACATCCAACTTCTTTTCATTCATAACATCAGCAATCATCTGTTTCTTGTCATCCGCACTACATCCACGCACATTTAAGCAAACCCAGTTTTATAAAGTTTTTCTTCTTCTCTTTTTTAGTAATTGTATACAGGAGAAGGGGTTACTAGCCCATTGCTCCCGGCATTTTAGTCGCCTCATACGACACGCATGGCTTACGGAGGAAAGATTCTTTTCCACTTCCCCATGGACAATAGAAGAAATAAAAAAGAACAAGAGCTATTTAGAAAAAGGAGAAAAACCTAGATGTATGTATATATATATATGCATGTGCGTGTCTGTGAAGTGTGACCAAAGTGTAAGTAGGAGTAGCAAGATATCCCTGTTATCTTAGCGTGTTTATGAGACAGAAAAAGAAACCAGCAATCCTACCATCATGCAAAACAGTTACAGGTTTTTGTTTCACAGTCATCTGGCAGGACGGTAGTACTTCCCTGGGTGGTTGCTGTCTACCAATCTACTACCTCTACATGTATCCCAGCTAAATACAGAACGATCTTTAAGTTAGGCAGACAACAGCTTGGTCAATCCCTGGTTGATTTTGTGCGACAGCAGACCAAAGCTTTTACCAGGTGGAATAAAGCAAGTGGTGTTGCTACCTTCGATGATCTTGTGCAGCTTATTCTGATTGACAACCTGCTGGAGTCTGTGGGACCAGAGGTTCGAGTCTTTCTGCAGGGTCGTGACTTAACCACTGCATTGGAGGCAGCCAGGCTGGCTGATACCTCTGAAACTAACCGCTCCTTGTCCGAGCGGTCCTGTCTCTCTTTCCAACAGCCTGGCATGAGCAGAGATCGTCAACCTTGGAGAATGACGTGCCAGCCGGAGGGAGAACATCTACATCAGCCAACTAAGTCACCTGGTGAGCCACGCTTCACAATATGGTCCACCTGGTGAGAGACAAACTACTCAACATGGTGCAACTCGACAACAGTATCCAGAGAGACACCAGCCAGAGCGACACCAGTTGCAACGTCAGCAGGGAGTAAAGGGGCAAGCCTGTCGTCTGCTACCTGTGTAATAAGGTTGGTCACATCCGTCCCAACTGCCCCAAAAACCCCAACCCATTGGGAAAATCTTTAATATCCCTAGTAACATGTCCCTGAAAGAAGTAGAGAAAAGGATAGCCCCTTATTACTGTCAGAGTCTTATTTCTCTTGAGGAAAACTCCAAAACAACTGAAGTCAAAACCTTCAGAGATACTGGAGCATATTGCTCACTTATAAGAGAGGGAATATTACCACTTTCAAAGAACACTTCCTTGAATTCCTCTGTTTTGTTGGAAGCATTTGCAGGAGCTATATATTCTGTCCCTTTGCATAAAATTTATGTACAGTGCAAATATTACACTGGGTACTTGACTGTGGAAAACCGGCCGGGGCCTCATAGATCAAGTGAACAAACCCCAATCAAGCCTTCCTATTCCAAGGTTGCAGGATTGCCAGATATCTCTGTTTCCATGCCCGAGGGACTGTCCTTCCGGGAGGAACAACGAAAGGACCCTTCTTTAAAATTCGCTTTTCAGGCAGCCATGGGTAAATCCTCTTTAGGTCATCCGGTCAAGTATGAAGTTAAACACGATTATTTGATCTGCACTGAGACTGGTAAGGAGATAGAGGGCCGGCAATTGTCTGACAGGTTAGTAGTTCCAACAAAGTTTAGACCTCAAATATTGAATATAGCTCATAATACAGTACTTCATTACGAGGTCACTTAGGAATTACTAAAACCTTATATAGAATCACAAAAGAATTTTATTGGCCAAAATTAAAGCAGGATGTGAAGAATCATATCCGGTGTTGCCGAGAATGTCAGTAAGTAGGGAAACCTGGACATTCCATTAACCCTTTGAGGGTCGACAGGCCCTCTCTGAAACTCGTTCTCAGGGTCGGCCAAATTTAAAAAAAAAAAAAAAAAAATCTCTTATGAAAAGATAGAGAATCTTTTCCCGATCATAAGGACACCAAAAGTTTGAAATTTGATGGAAAACTTACGGAATTATGCTCTCGCAAAATTAGCGGTCTCGGCGATGTTTACGCATCGGCGATTTTGCCCACTTTGAGCCCCATTTTCGGCCAATTCCACTGTACTAGTCAATAAAAAACATAAATATTTTGCTAGAACTCCATTTTTTCTATCGAATGGGTGCAAGAAACCACCCATTTATGAAATTCAACTATCCAGTACAGTGGTCAGAATTCAGCAATTTTGCCAATTTCATACAAATTTAAAAAGATGCCAATTTCCGAATAGGGTCCAGAATAAACAAGAAAGACATTCCTGGCACTAAAATGACATTTCCTCTGGTCATTAGTCAAGTCTCAAGGCCCCTCTTACATTCTTTTGCTTTCCACTTTGAATTTTTATTCTCACAAAAAATATAAGATTTACTGTTATGCAGACTACTGCATTAGTGTAAAAAATGGTATAAATATTATTGGCGCACTTGTGAAAGAATATTAGACTCACCAGTTGACGTGTATTGGACCATTGGCACGATTTGTTTACTTTTGAAATTTGGTAAAAATCGAACAGTTCTGCTAATTTGAGCTCAATTTCAAGGTACCTTTCATTGTAAAACCAGTGAAAATCATCTCAATTTCTGTAATATGTCTTCTATTCTATAAAATGAGACCAAGAAAACTAGAATACAACAATAAATACCATACGAAAATACAGTGCAAAGTCGCTGTTTTATTCCAAAAAAACGGTCAAAGTTTTTTTTTTTCTCATTATGCACTGTGTGCTGCAGGATTTTTTTTAGACTGAGCACACTGATCACATAGACCCATTCTTTCATATGAAGGCCTACCAGCTTTCTCCCACTAGATTTGAGGGCGCTCGAATTTAGGCGTACTAGTATGTCAAAAACCCTGGGTCATAAGCCGTACTAGTACGTCCGAAACCCTCAAACGGTTAAACCTGCACCTCTTCAACCTATACCTGCTGATGGAGAACCTTTTGCAGATATAATTATAGATTGTGTAGGTCCACTACCTAGGTCAAAGTCGGGAAATCACTATTTATTTACCATTATGGATAGAGTAACTAGATATCCTGAAGCAATTCCCATGGGCAGTATTAATACTAAAGCTATTCTCAAAGCTTTAACAAAATTTATTTCTTGTTTTGGCATTCCTAAAACTATTCAAAGTGATCAAGGTACTAACTTCACTGCCAAAACATTTAGGGAAGCATTAACTAGGTTAGGGATAATCCACAACTTATCCACTGCGTATCATCCTCAGTCCCAAGGCGCCTTGGAAAGATTCCATCAGACGTTAAAAACCATGATGAAAACTGTGCCTTTTTTTGTTATTTATAAACATCTTTCTTTTCTACCTATGTTATAAAAAGTCAGAAGAAATAAATTATTTGATAAATGTTATGGTGTTTATGAAGAGTTTCCAAAGCAAAACTCATAAGCCAGAGAGCCACACACTATCCAGGTCAGTGGCTACAGTATATTTCCTTGCAGTAAATTTGTAACCTCATGTGCTGAGAGCCTTGAGTACTATAAGAGTGAGGTCAATGTTTTAACAGTAAGTTGAGAAGTGCACTTACCATCATCAGTGTCCCTGTCAGTAGGTGTCAGATAATAATCAAAACACTGTGTTATAACAGTGCGAGGTTCCAGCTCGCTCAGTTCCTTGATGGCTTCACAACGACGAACTCCGTCTAATGGCCATGATTTAGACTCTATTAAGTTGAGGATGTGAGACACAACTTTGAAGCGATAGTCAAACTCTAATATTTGCCAAAAGCCTGAAAAAAGCAAAACTGGGTGTGAAGCATGGGTGATGAATGTTGCAGCGAGGAGAAGGCTGGAGGCAGTGGAGATGTAATGTCTGAGGTCAATGTGTGGTATGAATATAATGCAGAGAATTCGTAGTTTGGAAGTTAGGAGGAGGTGCGGGATTACCAAAACTGTTGTCCAGAGGGCTGAGGAAGGGTTGTTGAGGTGGTTCGGACATGTAGAGAGAATGGAGCGAAACAGAGTGACTTCAAGAGTGTATCAGTCTGTAGTGGAAGGAAGGCGGGGTAGTGGTCGGCCTAGGAAAGGTTGGAGGGAGGGGGTAAAGGAGGTTTTGTGTGCGAGGGGCTTGGACTTCCAGCAGGCATGCATGAGCGTGTTTGATAGGAGTGAATGGAGACAAATGGTTTTTAATACTTGACGTGGTGTTGGAGTGTGAGCAAAGTAACATTTATGAAGGGGTTCAGGGAAACCGGCAGGCCGGACTTGAGTCCTGGAGATGGGAAGTACAGTGCCTGCACTCTGAAGGAGGGGTGTTAATGTTGCAGTTTAAAAACTGTAGTGTAAAGCACCCTTCTGGCAAGACAGTGATGGAGTGAATGATGGTGAAAGTTTTTCTTTTTTGGGCCACCCTGCCTTGGTGGGCCACCCTGCCTTGGTGGGCCACCCTGCCTTGGTGGGCCACCCTGCGTTGGTGGGCCACCCTGCCTTGGTGGGCCACCCTGCCTTGGTGGGCCACCTTGCCTTGGTGGGCCACCCTGCATTGGTGGGCCACCCTGCCTTGGTGGGCCACCCTGCCTTGGTGGGCCACCCTGCCTTGGTGGGCCACCCTGCCTTGGTGGGCCACCCTGCCTTGGTGGGCCACCCTGCCTTGGTGGGCCACCCTGCCTTGGTGGGCCACCCTGCCTTGGTGGGCCACCCTGCGTTGGTGGGCCACCCTGCCTTGGTGGGCCACCCTGCCTTGGTGGGCCACCCTGCCTTGGTGGGCCACCCTGCCTTGGTGGGCCACCCTGCCTTGGTGGGCCACCCTGCCTTGGTGGGCCACCCTGCCTTGGTGGGCCACCCTGCCTTGGTGGGCCACCCTGCCTTGGTGGGCCACCCTGCCTTGGTGGGCCACCCTGCCTTGGTGGGCCACCCTGCCTTGGTGGGCCACCCTGCCTTGGTGGGCCACCCTGCCTTGGTGGGCCACCCTGCCTTGGTGGGCCACCCTGCCTTGGTGGGCCACCCTGCCTTGGTGGGAATCGGCCAGTGTGATAATAAATAAAAAAATAAATATTATTGTACTTTAAAAATAATGAGACTGTCCAGTAGTAAAAAATGTTAATTATGAAACTCTCCAGTAGTAAACAATATTAACAACAATGAAACTATCCCATAGTAAACAGTAATGATAAAACTGTTCAGTAATAAACAATGTTAATGGAACTGTCCAGTAGTAAACAATGTTAACAATAACAAGATGGACCAGTAGTAAACAATGTTAACAATAACAAGATGGACCAGTAGTAAACAATATATTAATAATAACTAATGAAGGGAAACGTATTCTTAAATTCATTTTTGTTCAGTTTCAGTTTAGAACTGACAAAGTTTTCCTTACAAATTGTTCGTTTATAATATTACTGATCTTTGCTAACACACCAGCCGTCTCCTACCAGTTCAGGGTGACCCAAAAAATGGAGAAACACATTCATCGTCATTTACTCCATGACTGTCTTGACAGAGGCACTATGATACTACAGTTCAGATGCCCCTCCAAACTGCAAATATCCCCATCCCTCCTTCAGAGTGCAGGAACTGGACTTCCTACCTCCAGGACTCAAGTCAGGCTAACCTGGAAAATCCTAGAGTGACTGGTCTCAAATCAGCACAGGAAAATCACTCCCTTTAAAAGCAAAAGACTCAGCACGTGGTGCAACATCCCTCCAATGAAAAGCAGGGATGTCATTAGCATGCAGCCAGCAGTAACAGCCTTGTTAGTCAGGCCTGCATCTACTGTGAGACCTGGTCATAGACTAAGCCACAAGGGTGTTGACCCTCGGACACCCTCCAGGTGTACTCCTGGTTTCCCTGAATCACTTCACAAAATGTTACCTTGTTCACACTCCAAACCATTTACCTCCACTACTATCTAACATACTGACATCCAAGCCCCTTGCACACAAAACCTCCTTTACCCTCTCCCTCCAATTTTTCTCTCCAATACAATTTATATATTCTACAAATCATACTACAGTGGAACCTTGGTTTTTGTATTCCCTAGTTTGTATGTAAAACTATAGTTATTCTCTATAAAAAAAATTTTTTTTTTGATAATTTTTGGGTGTCTGGAATGGATTGATTGAATTCACATTATTTTTTATGGGAAATATTAACAAAAAAAATTTTTATAGAAAATAACTATAGTTTTACATACAAACTAGGGCATAAAAAAAAAAGAGGTTCCACTGTACAGTGGACCCTCAGCTAACGATGGCATCAGCTAACGTTAAGACCAGCTAACGATACATTTTAACGTAAAAATTTTGCCTCGGCTAACGCTAAAAAGCTCACCCAACGCGATTCGTTCGAGACGTGTCCACGTGTGGCCTGAGCGCGCCTCAGTTGTCCCATGGGTGCCAGTGATTACAAGCCAGCCAGTGCGGTCGCATCCACGCATACAATTGGAACATTTCATATTATCACAGCGTTTTTGGTGATTGTACCTGCAAAGTAAGTCACCATGGGACCCAAGAAACCTTCTAGTGCAACCCTGTGATAAAAAGGGTGAGAATTAGTATGGGAATTAAGAAAGATTTTGAAGGGTTTGGGGCTAACCCTGAGATGCCTATGCCAGTTGTGGAATCCATTGTGCCTACTTCAAAGATTAAGGAAATGTGTGCAAAGTGGGTTGAACTGCAAACCTTTATGGATGAAAATCACCCTAACACAACTATTGCAAGCCATGCTGGTAACTATTACAATGGCAATGTTGTGGCCCATTTTAGACATATCTTAAAGGAACGGGAGTTACAGACCTCTATAGACAGATTTGTTGTGCGACAGAGGTCCAGTGACTCTCAAGCTGGTCCTAGTGGCATTAAAAGAAGAAGGGAGGTAACCGCGGAAAAGGACTTGATACCTCAAGTCCTAATGGAAGGGAATTCCCCTTCTAAACATTAACAACTTCCACACTCTCCCCTCCTCCCATCCCATCAATCATCACCAGATCTTCAATAAAGGTAAGTGTCAGTTTGTGTGTCTTAAAATTAATATTTCATGTGGTAAAAATTTTTTTTTTCATACTTTGGGGTGTCTTACACGGATTAATTTAATTTCCATTATTTCTTATGGGGAAAATTAATTCAGCTAGCGATAATTTCAGTTAACGATGAGCTTTCAGGAACGGATTAATATCGTTAGCTGAGGGTCCACTGTATTTTATTCCATCCTCTGTAAATGTCTAAACTACCGCAACAACTTCTCAATCATACTTCACACCCATATAAGAGTATTGGTGCCACCGTACTCTCATACCCCTTTTTGTCTCCAAAGATGACTCAATGCACCACCCACCTTTTTCCCCTCATCAATCCTATAATTCACCTCAACTTTCATAGACCAATCCGCAGACAAGTCCACATCCAGATATCTGAACTCATTCATATCTTCCTTCCTATCTGATATCCAATCTTTCATTGCCTAAATTGTTCATTATCCTCATAATCTTGCTTTTTCCTCTGGTCACTTCTAATTTCCCTCTTGACATACCCTCCAAAATTCATCCACCAACCTTTGAAACTTCTGTGCAGAGTCTCCCAAAAGCACAGTGCCATAACTCTCATATCATATTAGAGTCTGCATATTTTAATCCCAACACTAGCATTCACTTCTTTTACAATGTCGTCTATATATATACGTATTCTTCTTCTGTCAACAAACTGGCCATATGCCACCTAGGCAGGGTGGCCCAAAAAAGAAAAACAGAAGTTTTTCTTTTTAAATTTAGTAATTTATACAAGAGAAGGGGTTACTAGTCCCTTGCTCCCGGCATTTTAGTCGCCTCTTACAACACGCATAGCTCACGGAGGAAGAATTCTGTTCCCCTTCCCTATGGAGATATGAGGAAATAAACAAGAATAAGAACTAGAAAGAAAATAGAAGAAAAGTCAGAGGGGTGTGAATATATATGCTTGTACATGTATGTGTAGTGTGACCTAAGTGTAAGTAGAAGTAGCAAGACGTACCTGAAATCTTGCATGTTTATGAGACAGAAAAAAGACACCAGCAATCCTACCATCATGAAAAACAATTACAGGATTCTGTTTCACACTCACTTGGCAGGACAGTAGTACCTCCCTGGGTGGTTGCTGTCTACCAACCTACTACCACAGGAGGATAGCACCTCCCTGGGGGGTTGCTGTCTACCAACCTACTACCACAGAATGGTAGTACCTTCCTGGGTGATTGCTGTCTACCAACCTACTACCACAGGATAGTAGTACCTCCCTGGATGGTTGCTGTCTACCAACCTACTACCACAGGATGGTAGTGCCTCCCTGGGTGGTTGCTGTATACCAACCTACTACCACAGGATGGTAGTACCTCCCTGGATGGTTGCTGTCTACCAACCTACTACCACAGGATGGTAGTACCTCCCTGGGTGATTGCTGTCTACCAAGCTACTACCACAGGATGGGAGTACCTCCCTGGGTGGTTGCTATCTACCAACCTACTACCACAGGATGGTAGTACCTCCCTGGGTGGTTGCTGTCTACCAGCCTACTACCACAGGAGGGAAGCACCTCCCTGGGTGGTTGCTGTCTACCAACCTACTACCACAGGATGGTAGTACCTCCCTGGGTGGTTGCTGTCTACCAAACTACTACCACAGGATGGTAGTACCTCCCTGGGTGGTTGCTGTCAACCAACCTACTACCACAGGATGGGAGTACCTCCCTGGGTGGTTGCTATCTACCAACCTACTACCACAGGATGGTAGTACCTCCCTGGGTGGTTGCTGTCTACCAGCCTACTACCACAGGAGGGTAGTACCTCCCTGGGCAGTTGCTGTCTACCAACCTACTACCACAGGATGGGAGTACCTCCCTGGGCAATTGCTGTCTACCAACCTACTACCACAGAAGAGTAGTACCTCCCAGGGTGGTTGCTATCTACCAACCTACTACCACAGGATGGTAGTACCTCCCTGGGTGGTTGCTGTCTACCAACCTACTACCACAGGATGGTAGTACCTCCCTGGGTGGTTGCTGTCTACCAAACTACTACCACAGGATGGTAGTACCTCCCTGGGTGGTTGCTGTCAACCAACCTACTACCACAGGATGGGAGTACCTCCCTGGGTGGTTGCTATCTACCAACCTACTACCACAGGATGGTAGTACCTCCCTGGGTGGTTGCTGTCTACCAGCCTACTACCACAGGAGGCTAGTACCTCCCTGGGCAGTTGCTATCTACCAACCTACTACCACAGGATGGGAGTACCTCCCTGGGTGGTTGCTGTCTACCAACCTACTACCACAGGATGGGAGTACCTCCCTGGGTGGTTGCTATCTACCAACCTACTACCACAGGATGGTAGTACCTCCCTGCGTGGTTGCTGTCTACCAGCCTACTACCACAGGAGGGTAGTACCTCCCTGGGCAGTTGCTGTCTACCAACCTACTACCACAGGATGGTAGTACCTCCCTGGGCAATTGCTGTCTACCAACCTACTACCACAGGAGAGTAGTACCTCCCAGGGTGGTTGCTATCTACCAACCTACTACCACAGGATGGTAGTACCTCCCTGGGTGGTTGCTGTCTACCAACCTACTACCACAGGATTGTAGTACCTCCCTGGGCAGTTGCTGTCTACCAACCTACTACCACAGGAGGGTAGTACCTCCCTGGGAAGTTGCTGTCTACCAACCTACTAAACCCCAGGAGGGTAGTACCTCCCCGGGGTGGTTGCTGTCTACCACACCTACTACCACAGGATGGTAGTACCTCCTGGGTGGTTGCTGTCTACCAACCTACTACCACAGGAGGGTAGTACCTCCCTGGGTGGTTGCTGTCTACCAACCTACTACCACAGGAGGGTAGTACCTCCCTGGGTGGTTGCTGTCTACCAACCTACTACCACAGGAGGGTAGTACCTCCCTGGGTGGTTGCTGTCTACCAACATACTACCACAGGAGGGTAGTACCTCATGGGAAGTTCCTGTCTACCAACCTACTACCACAGGAGGGTAGTACCTCCCTGGGTGGTTGCTGTCTACCAACCTACTACCACAGGATGGTAGTACCTCCCTGGGTGGTTGCTGTCTACCAACCTACTACCACAGGAGGGTAGTACCTCCCTGGGTGGTTGCTGTCTACCAACCTACTACCACAGGAGGGTAGTACCTCCCTGGGTGGTTGCCATCTACCAACCTACTACCACAGGAGGGTAGTACCTCCCTTGGTGGTTGCTGTCTACCAACCTACTACCACAGGAGGTTAGTACCTCCCTGGGTGGTTGCTGTCTACCAACCTACTACCACAGGAGGGTAGTACCTCCCTGGGCAGTTGCTGTCTACCAACCTACTACCACAGGAGGGTAGTACCTCCCTGGGTGGTTGCTGTCTACCAACCTACTACCACAGGATGGTAGTACCTCCCTGGGTGGTTGCTGTCTACCAACGTACTACCACAGGAGGGTAGTACCTCCCTGGGTGGTTGCTGTCTACCAACCTACTACCACAGGAGGGTAGTACCTCCCTGTGTGGTTGCCAATCTTTCCAACCTACTACCACAGGAGGGTAGTACCTCCCTGGGTGGTTGCTGTCTACCAACCTACTACCACAGGAGGGTAGTACCTCCCTGGACAGTTGTCTACCAACCTACTACCACAGGAGGGTAGTACCTCCCTGGGTGGTTGCTGTCTACCAACCTACTACCACAGGAGGGTAGTACCTCCCTGGGTGGTTGCTGTCTACCAACCTACTACCACAGGAGGGTAGTACCTCCCTGGGTGGTTGCTATCTACCAACCTACTACCACAGGAGGGTAGTACCTCCCTGGGTGGTTGCTGTCTTCCAACCTACTACCACAGGAGGGTAGTACCTCCCTGGGTGGTTGCTGTCTACCAACCTACTACCACAGGAGGGTAGTACCTCATGGGAAGTTCCTGTCTACCAACCTACTACCACAGGAGGGTAGTACCTCCCTGGGTGGTTGCTGTCTACCAACCTACTACCACAGGATGGTACTACCTCCCTGGGTGGTTGCTGTCTACCAACCTACTACCACAGGAGGGTAGTACCTCCCTGGGTGGTTGCTGTCTACCAACCTACTACCACAGGAGGGTAGTACCTCCCTGGGTGGTTGCCATCTACCAACCTACTACCACAGGAGGGTAGTACCTCCCTGGGTGGTTGCTGTCTACCAACCTACTACCACAGGAGGGTAGTACCTCCCTGGGCAGTTGCTGTTACCAACCTACTACCACAGGAGGGTTTGTACCTCCCTGGGTGGTTGCTGTCTACCCAAACCCACTACACAGGAGGGTAGTACCTCCCTGGGCAGTTGCTGTCTACCAACCTACTACCACAGGAGTGTAGTACCTCCCTGGGTGGTTGCTGTCTACCAACCTACTACCACAGGAGGGTAGTACCTCCCAGGGTGGTTGCTATCTACCAACCTACTACCACAGGATGGTAGTACCTCCCTGGGTGGTTGCTGTCTACCAACCTACTACCACAGGATGGTAGTACCTCCCTGGGTGGTTGCTGTTACCAAACTACTACCCCAGGATGGTAGTACCTCCCTGGGTGGTTGCTGTCAACCAACCTACTACCACAGGATGGGAGTACCTCCCTGGGTGGTTGCTATCTACCAACCTACTTTCCACAGGATGGTAGTACCTCCTGGGTGGTTGCTGTCTACCAGCCTACTACCACAGGAGGCTAGTACCTCCCTGGGCAGTTGCTGTCTACCAACCTACTAACCACAGGATGGGAGTACCTCCCTGGGTGGTTGCTGTCTACCAACCTACTACCACAGGATGGGAGTACCTCCCTGGGTGGTTGCTATCTACCAACCTACTACCACAGGATGGTAGTACCTCCCTGCGTGGTTGCTGTCTACCAGCCTACTACCACAGGAGGGTAGTACCTCCCTGGGCAGTTGCTGTCTACCAACCTACTACCACAGGATGGTAGTACCTCCCTGGGCAATTGCTGTCTACCAACCTACTACCACAGGAGAGTAGTACCTCCCAGGGTGGTTGCTATCTACCAACCTACTACCACAGGATGGTAGTACCTCCTGGGTGGGTTTCTGTCTACCCAACCTACTACCACAGGATGGTTACCTCCCTGGGCAGTTGCTGTCTACCAACCTACTACCACAGGAGGGTAGTACCTCCCTGGGAAGTTGCTGTCTACCAACCTACTACCACAGGAGGGTAGTACCTCCCTGGGTGGTTGCTGTCTACCAACCTACTACCACAGGATGGTAGTACCTCCCTGGGTGGTTGCTGTCTACCAACCTACTACCACAGGAGGGTAGTACCTCCCTGGGTGGTTGCTGTCTACCAACCTACTACCACAGGAGGGTAGTACCTCCCTGGGTGGTTGCTGTCTACCAAACCTACTACCACAGGAGGGTAGTACCTCCTGGGTGGTTGCTGTCTACCAACATACTACCACAGGAGGGTAGTACCTCATGGGAAGTTCCTGTCTACCAACCTACTACCACAGGAGGGTAGTACCTCCTGGGTGGTTGCTGTCTACCAACCTACTACCACAGGATGGTTTGTACATCCCTGAGGTGGTTGCTGTTCTACCAACCTACTACCACAGGAGGGTAGTACCTCCCTGGGTGGTTGCTGTCTACCAACCTACTACCACAGGAGGGTAGTACCTCCCTGGGTGGTTGCCATCTACCAACCTACTACCACAGGAGGGTAGTACCTCCCTTGGTGGTTGCTGTCTACCAACCTACTACCACAGGAGGTTAGTACCTCCCTGGGTGGTTGCTGTTTACCAACCTACTACCACAGGAGGGTAGTACCTCCCTGGGCAGTTGCTGTCTACCAACCTACTACCACAGGAGGGTAGTACCTCCCTGGGTGGTTGCTGTCTACCAACCTACTACCACAGGATGGTAGTACCTCCCTGGGGTGGTTGCGTCTACCAACTACTACCACAGGAGGGTAGTACCTCCCTGGGGGGTTGCTGTCTACCAACCTACTACCACAGGAGGGTAGTACCTCCCTGGAGTTGTCTACCAAAACCTACTACCACAGGAGGGTAGTACCTCCCCGGGTGGTTGCTGTCTACCACCCTACTACCACAGGAGGGTGTACCTCCCTGGGTTGTCTACCAACCTACTACCACAGGAGGGTAGTACCTCCCTGGGTGGTTGCTGTCTACCAACCTACTACCACAGGAGGGTAGTACCTCCCTGGGTGGTTTTCTGTCTTCCAACCTACTACCACAGGAGGGTAGTACCCCTGGGTGGTTGCTATCTACCAAACCTACTACCACAGGAGGGTAGTACCTCATGGGAAGTTCCTGTCTTCCAACCTACTACCACAGGAGGGTAGTACCTCCCTGGGTGGTTGCTGTCTACCAACCTACTACCACAGGAGGTAGTACCTCCTGGGATGTTGCCCGTCTACCAACCTACTTCCACAGGAGGGTAGTACCTCCTGGGTGGTTGCTGTCTACCAACCTACTACCACAGGAGTGGTAGTACCTCCCTGGGTGGTTGCTGTCTACCAACCTACTACCACAGGACGGTAGTACCTCCCTGGGTGGTTGCTGTCTACCAACCTACTACCACAGGAGGGTAGTACCTCCTGGGGGAGTTGCTTCTACCAAAACCCACTACCACAGGAGGGTAGTACCTCCTGGGTGGTTGCTGTCTACCAACCTACTACCACAGGAGGGTAGTACCTCCCTGGGCAGTTGCTGTCTACCAACCTATACCACAGGAGGGGTAGTACCTCCCTGGGTTTGGTTGCTGTCTACCAACCTACTACCACAGGAGGGTAGTACCTCCCTGGGGGTTGCTGTCTACCAACCTACTACCACAGGAGTGTGTTAACCTCCTGGGTGGTTGCTGTCTACCAACCTACTACCACAGGAGGTAGTACCTCCCAGGGTGGTTGCCATCTACCAACCTACTACCACAGGAGGGTAGTACCTCCCTGGGTGGGTTGCTGTCTACCAACCTATACCACAGGAGGGTAGTACCTCCCTGGGGTTGTCTACCAACCTACTACCACAGGAGGGTAGTACCTCCCTGGGTGGTTGCTGTCTACCAACCTACTACCACAGGAGGGTAGTACCTCCCTGGGTTGTCTACCAACCTACTACCACAGGAGGGTAGTTACCTCCCTGGGTGGTTGCTATCTACCAACCTACTACCACAGGAGGGTTTGTACCTCCCTGGGTGGTTGCTGTCTACCAACCTACTACCACAGGAGGGTAGTACCTCCCTGGGGAGTTGCTATCTACCAACCTACTACCACAGGAGGGTAGTACCTCCCTGGGTGGTTGCTGTCTACCAACCTACTACCACAGGAGGGTAGTACCTCCCTGGGTGGTTGCTGTCTACCAACTACTACCACAGGAGGGTAGTACCTCCCTGGGTGGTTGATGTCTACCAACCTACTACCACAGGAGGGTAGTACCTCCCTGAGTGGTTGATGTCTACCAACCTACTACCACAGGAGGGTAGTACCTCCCTGAGTGGTTGATGTCTACCAACCTACTACCACAGGAGGGTAGTACCTCCCTGGGTGGTTGCTGTCTACCAACCTACTACCACAGGAGGGTAGTACCTCCCTGGGTGGTTGCTGTCTACCAACCTACTACCACAGGAGGGTAGTACTCCTGGGCAGTTGCTGTCTACCAAACTACTACCACAGGAGGGTAGTACCTCCTGGGTGGTTGCTGTCTTTCCAACCTACTAACAGGAGGGTAGTACCTCCTGGGCAGTTGCTGTCTACCAACCTACTACCACAGGAGGGTAGTACCTCCTGGGTGGTTGCTGTCTACCAACCTACTACCACAGGAGGGTAGTACCTCCCTGGGCAGTTGCTGTCTACCAACCTACTACCACAGGAGGGTAGTACCTCCCTGGGTGGTTGCTGTCTACCAACCTACTACCACAGGAGGGTAGTACCTCCCTGGGCAGTTGCTGTCTACCAACCTACTACCACAGGAGGGTAGTACCTCCCTGGGTGGTTGCTGTTTTACCAACCTACTACCACAGGAGGGTAGTACCTCCCTGGGCAGTTGCTGTCTACCAACCTACTACCACAGGAGGGTAGTACCTCCCTGGGTGGTTGCTGTCTACCAACCTACTACCACAGGAGGGTAGTACCTCCCTGGGCAGTTGCTGTTTCCACCTATACCACAGGAGGGTAGTACCTTTCCTGGGCAGTTGCTTACTCCAACCTCTCCTTCAATCATTACTAAGTAATATTAATTAATATTATCAAACAGTTTACTGTTTTAAGAATGAGTCGATATTATTAATAGACCTTGAGGTCATATAATATTGGTCAATTAATACAAGTTATAAGATTTAGCAAAATGTTGAGTATTGGTTAGTTTCGACACTGTTTTAGTTTTAAGTGTAGCCCTAATTTTTAAGCATAGCTTTCGTTTGTACACTTAATGAAATTCCAGTCTGAATTTTGCCATACAAAACTTCATATACAGTTGTAATCTCACTATCACTCACAAAATACTTGAATGTATTGATAGTTGTAAGAACTTATTGTAGTTGTTTTAAACTTAGCATAGGATAAAACTTTCCAAGAAAAGAATGTAAAATAAGAACATAATTCCAGACTGAAAATTAAACTTACCATATAAGTGTATAGCTTCAGCTGATAAAGCTTCGTCCAGTTTGACTGCTCTGCATCGCATCGACACAGTGGTTCATCAGAGTGTATCTGCATAGTTCGCCACTCTTCTAATTATTGCACGTTTGAGATGTTACACTTACATTACCGTATTAAACATCTTATTTGGTCCGTTAGACAAAAAAATTCACATAGTTGTAATGAATAAAAAATGATATTATTTATTCAAATACAATGGTTGTAGTTTATTCGCTAAGTCATTTATATTATCCTTTGTCTGGTTCTGGTTGTAGATATATACGTCTTAAAGCAGATGTTTCGGCGTTATTTAATACGCATAAATCTAGCAGCTTCAAATCAAGCAGGAGGAAAGCTGGTAGGACCACATGTAGAGAAATGGGTCTTTCGTGGTCAGTATGCACCACATAATAAAAATCCTGCAAGCTGCATCAGTGCATAATGAGGAAAAAAATAAACTGAAGTAATTTTTTGGGATTACAAACGCCAACTTGAGGTGTATTTTTCATAGAGTATTTATCATGTTATTCTGGCCCTTTTTCATGGTCTCTACGTGATAAGATGGAAAACATTATTACAGAAATAGAGATGATTTTGATTAGTTTCACGATGAAAACGACCTTGAAATTGAGCTCAAAGTAGCAGAAATGTTCGATTTTTACCAATGTTCAGGAGTAAGCAAATCACACCACACATCCAATACACGTCAACTGGGAAATCTAATATTCTTTCACTAGTGCACTGATATTATTTATACAATTTTTACAATAATGCAGTAGTCTGCATAACAGTAAATTTTGTATTTTTTGTATGAATAAAAAATCAAAATAGAAAGCAATAGTAATATAAGAGGGACCTAGAAACATAACAATGAACAGAGGATATGTTATTTTAGTGCCAAGAATGTCTACATTGTTTATTCTGGACCCTATTTTGAAATTGGCATCTTTTTTAATTTGCATGAAATTGGCCAAACTGCCAATTTCTGACCACTTTATTGGGTAGTTAAAATTGGTAAATGGGCGGTTTCTTGTACTCAATTGATAGAAAAAATGGAGTTCTAAAGAAATAGCTATGAGTTTGGTCAACTGGAACAACGGAACTGGCCAAAAACAGGGCTCAAAGTCGGCGAAATTGCTAATGCATACATGTTGCTGAGACTGCTAACTTCCCGGGAGCATAATTCCATGAGTTTTCAACCAAATTTCATACTTTTGGTGTCATTACCATCGGGAAAAGATTTTCTATCATTTCATAAGAAAAAATAATTGTTTTTTTTTCAAAAAATTTTGAAACATAGAATGATAGTTTCAGAAAGGGGCTTGCGACAGTCAAAGGGTTAATTTTGTACTGATAATATCTATATACAGTAGGGCCCCTGTATCCATGGTTCCAGTTACCCACAGTTTCAATATCCGCAGTTCCAGTTATCCACAGTTTCAATATCCGTGGTTCCAGTTATCCACAGTTTCAATATCCGCGGTTCCAGTTATCCACAGTTTCAATATCTGTGGTTCCAGTTATCCACAGTTTCAATATCCACAGTTCCAGTTATCCACAGTTTCAATATCCGCAGTTCCAGTTATCCACAGTTTCAATATCCGCAGTTCGAGTTATCCACAGTTTCAATATCTGTGGTTCCAGTTATCCACAGTTTCAATATCTGTGGTTCCAGTTATCCACAGTTTCAATATCCGCAGTTCCAGTTATCCACAGTTTCAATATCCACAGTTCCAGTTATCCACAGTTTCAATATCCGTGGTTCCAGTTATCCACAGTTTCAATATCCGCAGTTCCAGTTATCCACAGTTTCAATATCCGTGGTTCCAGTTATCCACAGTTTCAATATCCGTGGTTCCAGTTATCCACAGTTTCAATATTCGTGGTTCCAGTTATCCACAGTTTCAATATCCGCAGTTCCAGTTATCCACAGTTTCAATATCCGTGGTTCCAGTTATCCACAGTTTCAATATCCGCGGTTCCAGTTATCTATGGCTTCCATATATAATTTAAATCAAAAGACCTGCAAAAACCCCTCACAGTTATAAACATCTACAGAGTACCACAGTCAAACATTTATCACTTTAGTGAAAAACTAGGAAACATGATTACTGGTGCACACATGAACAAAGACCAACTAGTAAGTGTATCTCATGACTTTATTCAAAAAGAACTAAGCAGGTTAAACCCAACTAAGAGCACAGGCCCTGATAACATCCCGTCTAAGTTCCTAAAAGATGGTGCTTCTGAACTGTCAATCCCTATTGCTCACATAATAAATCTATCAATCACCACTAATACAGTATCGGAGGGGTTCAAGGAGGCCAGAGTCACTCCTATCTTCAAGAAAAATAGTAGGTCTGATGTAAGCAACTATAGGCCTGTTAGTATACTCAGTATAATATCTAAAATTCTAGAGAGGGCGGTGTATTCTCAAGTAGTTAAGTACCTTAATGACAACAACATTCTCCATAGCTATCAATTGGGCTTTAGAAGATCCTACTCAACCGACACCTCCCTTATTAATCTGATGGATTACCTGAGAACTGAAATGTCAAAGGGGAACCTCATAGGCATGGTAACCTTAGACCTGCAAAAGGCCTTCGATACTGTCAACCACAATATATTATGTAATAAACTTCAAGCTATCGGTATAGGTTCTGTAGACTGGTTTAAGTCCTACCTTAGCAACAGGAGACAAATAGTCAAAATCAACAAAACAGAATCAGAACCCCTGCCGATAACATGTGGAGTTCCCCAAGGTAGTATTCTGGGTCCCTTATTATTCTTATGTTATGTCAATGATATGCCTATCAGTGTCAAGTGCAAACTCCTACTGTATGCAGATGACAGTGCTCTGTTAGTGTCAGGTAAAGACCCACAAGATATTGCTAATGTTTTAACACTGGAACTGGAGTCCTGCAGCAAATGGTTAGTAGACAACAAACTATCATTACACCTAGGGAAAACTGAAGCCATTCTCTTTGGCACGAAACATAAACTGAGAAGGGTAAATAATTTTAATGTTCAATGTAATGGGGAGCCCATCACTTTGGTTTCATCAGTAAAATATTTGGGAATCCCCTTTGACCCATGCATGTCAGGAGAATTGATAGGGAACAGTGTAGTAAAGAAAGCGAATGCCAAACTGAAGTTCCTGTATAGACAAGCACAGTGTCTACCTACTGAGGCTCGCAGGACCCTATGTCTAGCCCTTATACAATGCCATATGGATTACGCTTGCTCTTCTTGGTACTCTGCCTTGACAAAAAAACTGAAAGATAGACTGCAAATCACCCAGAACAAAATCGTAAGATTCATCCTGGGGCTGGGACCAAGAGAACATGTAGGCCAGGATGAATTACAGCAGTTGGATATGCTGAATGTTGAAGACAGAGTAAAACAACTGAAGCTAAATCATGTTTATAAAATTGCTCACAAACAATCTCCAGAATATCTTGCTGTCAATTTTGTCAAGGTTGGGAACCAAAGCAATCATAGTACTAGGGGAGAGAGCACAACTTTGTAGTACCCACAGTCAGTGGCCAGGCTTCAAACACCTTTTATTGTACAGCAATAAAGGAATGGAACAGACTACCCGCACATGTCAAAGCCAGTCATAGCGTGAACCAGTTCAAGAAGAGTGCCAAAAGGTGTCTGATGAATGTAGCTACAGAAAGGGAGGGGAATGATTTTCTATTTTTTAGCTAACATACGTGTAAATTTTACCTTATTCCTTGTAATGACCCTCGTATTGTAGATAGTCTTAATGACCTTGGTGTAGCAGATAGTCTTTTTAGTATGATAATAAGATGTTATCTTCATTGTAGAATAATAAGAAAATATTATAACCTTTATACTATAATAATAAGGTAAAAGGACCCCAATGGAAATAAGTCACTCTGTCTGACTTTTTTGGGTTATCCTAGGTTCTCTACACATATGCTGCTATGTATGATAATTCTATGTAACTGTATTTGTGTATACCTGAATAAACTTACAGTACTTACTTATTTACTTACTATCTACTACTAACAGGAGATTTCAACATAAACATACTACACGACCAGGACCCACAAGTAACCAAATTCACAAACACAATGAGTAACTGCCTGTTGCTACCAGCAATATCTAAACCTACAAGAATCTCCGAGACAAGCATCTCCTTAATAGACCACATCTGGACAAACACCATATCCCCTTTAAAACCAGGCATAATCACAGACAACACTACAGACCACTACCCAACCTTTCTCATAACTAATCTGGGCAAACTGCCACTGGGTTGTCTTTCTCTCTCCTGTCTCGTGTTTCTGTTCCTTCTTTATTTTATTTCACCACTTCCCCTTTCACGCACCTCGGTGCGCTTGCTCTCCCTCTGTGGGTTTCTAGCTCTCTTGCAGTGCTCCCCTTCCTTTGTATTTGACTGGCTCGTCTTCCTTATTTCCCACTTCTACCACTACCACTACCACTACCTCTTCTTCTTCTACTACATCTACTGATGAAATTAGACACATGTGCGGCGTCTGGTTGTCTTATTTTGGACGTTTCGCCATCCAGGCTGGCCTGATGGCGAAGCGTCTACGGGGGGATGCCCGGGTGTTGTGCATGTGTCATTCATCCTGTCGGTATTATATACAATTCTTGTACTAAATACTACACTACTACTACCACTACTACACCTCTACCTCTTCCTGCTATATATAGCCGTTTGCTCCTCCTCTGTTAGTGACTTTGTCAATGGTCCAAGTCGACCGAAACGTCGTCGTAAGCTTCTGTCTTTTATGTGCGGGTTATTTGTGTAACATTACTAAAGTAACCTTCAGACTGGTGTAGTTATAACATAGGTGGCCCAGTGGCCTGGTGGCCTGGTGGCTAAAGCTCCCGCTTCACACATGGAGGGCCCGGGTTCAATTCCCGACGGGTGGAAACATTTCGACACGTTTCCTTACACCTGTTGTCCTGTTCACCTAGCAGCAAATAGGTGCCTGGGTGTTAGTCGACTGGTGTAGGTCGCATCCTGGGGGACAAGATTGAGGACCCCAATGGAAATAAGTTAGACAGTCCTCAATGACGCACTGACTTTCTTGGGTTATCCTGGGTGGCTAACCCTCCGGGGTTAAAAATCCAAACGAAATCTTATCTTATCTTATCTTAACGAGACAGCAGTTAACAACTTTATAGCAACTATGAATAACATCGATTGGCAAAATGAGCTCCAAACATATACAGATATGAATGAATGTATAAATAATTTTCTAAAAAATGCCCAAAGCCTCTACAACAGACATTGCCCCAGAAAAACTAAACAGATCACAGGAGAGAGACTGAATAATCCCTGGCTAACACCAAGCATCCTCAAAGCCATTAACACAAAGCATAAATATGAAAAACAGTATAGAATGGGTCAAATAACTAGAGAACATTCGAAAAGTTACTCGTCAGCACTTGCCAGCCTGATAAGAAGGTCAAAAAAATTGTATTATGAAAATAGATTACATAACATCAAAGGTGATATGAAAAAAAACCTGTAAAACTCTATCTGAAATTCTTGGAACTAAAAAGTTATCCAAAAACAAAGCAATCAAACTAACAAAATCAGAAGAACCCCTACTCACTCCAACCAAAACAGCAGACTTAATGTTTTCTTCTCCACCACAGGAAAAAATCTAGCAAACAAAATACCAAGCACAAACACCCGTCCATCAGACTACCTCATAGGTACCTACCCAAATACGCTATTCCTAGCTCCAACCAACCCCATTAAAGTTATGCTCATCATAAACACCCTTAAAAACAAGGCAGGAGATATAAACAACTTACCTGCTTTTATGTACAAAAAAGCTTCTCAAGTATTGTCACCAATTATTGCTACGCTCTTTAACAAATCCATTGAATCATCTACCTTCCCAACAATCCTCAAAATAGTGAGGGTCACTCCGATCCATAAAGGAGGTGACCAAGCTGACTTGAATAACTATAGACCAATATCTAACTTACCACTGCTCTCTGAAATCTTTGAAAAATTAATTCATAGACGGATCTATTCCTACCTCGTTTCAAACAACATATTAAATCCTTGTCAGTTTGGATTCAGGAATAATAAAAGCACAAATGATGCTATCATACACATGCTAGAACTAATATATACTGCACTTGAAAAGAAAGAAGTCCCGCTGGGCATTTTCAATGGTTTAAGTAAAGCTTTCGATACAGTCGACCATGAACTGCTGTACTCCAAATTATTGCACTATAGTATCAGAGGCCACTTCCTCTGTGTTAAGGGTTCTTAAAGGAGATTTGAGGGTTGAAGGTAGACACACTTGTTGGATGGTAACGCTATATTGTCAGACTGTGTAATGGGAGATGGAGCCCAGCCTGCCTTGTCCTGCCTAGGTCTACACGCCGACTGAGAGGGAGGCAGAGGTATGAACGTACACATGCGCATCCCGTGACGTCACACAAACAGTCACTCGGCCTAGGGATCTTCTATATAAAGCACATGGATGATACTATAATGCTCAGTTAATCTATACAACACATGTAAGGGGATTCAGCAACTATGCTGACACCTCAACTACCTAAAGTCATACCTTAGTAACAGAACTCAATATGTGTATGCAAATGATGCAAACTCTTCCACCCAACCAATCACAGTAGGAGTCCCACAAGGAAGCATCCTTAGACCACTCCTCTTTCTCATCTACATCAATGATCTACCAAATGCATTGCAGCTACTCAAGCCCATATTATTTGCAGATGACACTACACATGTCTTTTCCCACCCAAACACAGTCAAACTAGCAAACACAGTCAACACTGAATTACAGAAAATATCTGCCTGGATGATGACTAACAAACTTACCCTGAACACTGATAAAACCTATTTCATTCAGTTTGGAAACAAAGCTGCAAATGATCCAATTAACATAACGCTAAATGGATCATCAGTCACAAGACTCACAGAGGGAAAATTCCTAGGTATCTATCTTGACAGTAGCCTTAAGTTCCGGAAACACATACAACAAATCACCAAGAAAATCTCCAAGACTGTAGGCATACTATCAAAGATAAGGTACTATGTTCCACAATCAGCTCTCCTGGCACCGTACCATTCACTCATATACCCTCATCTTGCATATGGAATTTGTGCATGGGGATCAAGAACATCCAATCACCTAAAACCCCTAATAACCCAGCAAAAGGCAGCAGTAAGAATGATAACGAATTCCCACTCCCGCCAGCATACTCCACCAATTTTCAAGTCTGAATCTGCTCACCATTAAGAACATCCATACTTATTCATGTGCCTACTACATACACAGAACAATACACACAAATTTAAACCCCCAACTCAAACTTCTCCTCACCAACCTAAACAGGACACATGACCACAACACAAGACACAGATCTCTTCTTGATATACCTCGTGTCCATATCACACTGTGTAAAAACTCTATGCACCTAAAGGGCCCCAAAATATGGAATTCATTACCAGAAGTAACCCAGTCTGAAAATCAATTTAAGACTCTTCTCAAAAGCCACTTAATCACCCTAGACTAAATGCTAAATACTCAGTACACACTTACTCACCTATGTACAGTAGGGCCCCACTTATATGGCGGGTTAGGTTCCAGGCTGTCGCCGGAAAGCAGACATCGCCGGAAGGAAGAACTCCATTTTTTTCCATTTATAAATGCATATAAATGCCAGACAACAAGTTTACACTAAATTATATTAAGTTAGTAATAGAACTAGGCATTAAAAACACACAAAGTAAAATACAGTCACAGTTAATTCATTGCTTATCTTAAAGTATTTGTAATCTTAATGTAGGGAGAGAGGTGAGTAGTACTTATTTGTAGGAAGTCAGGTGCAGGTAGCCCAGGTGTAGGTAACCCTGGCTCCCCGTCTCATACTTAATATATGATATATAAAACATCCCAGAGAGGTAAAATGCACATACAGTACACTCATTATTTACCTTAAAATATGTGTAGTCTTAATATAGGAAGAGAGGTGAGTAGTATTTATTTTTATAAAGTCAGTGTAGGTAGCCGGTAGGTGTAGCCTGCCTGGGCTACACCTACCGGCTACCTACACTGTGGCCCAAAGCCATATTATTAACATCGACATGCCTTGTTCACTGAATTTAATCATTTCTAACAACTACCTTTAGATGCCATCATAAACGAAGGTAGAAGTAATGAATAATTCATGCCGAAAATTGTAAACAAAAGCAGAGTGAGGGAGTGGCTGGGCCAAACGCAGATTCATACACGTTTTCTCTGGTGGCTGAGCAGAGAAAACGTAATGTTGTTCCTCCACCCGGCTACCACACAGCTCCACAAGTATTATTATCAGAGCACATATAAAATATGCAATAAATGCCAGACAACAAGTTTACACTAACTTATATTAAGTTAGCAATAGAAATAGGCATTAAAAACACAATAAAAGGTAAGATACACACAGAGTACACTTAATACTTACCTTAAAATATTAATATTAATGTGTGAGAGGTGAGTGGCAGGGTGTTTATTGAATAAAATCAGAATGGCACACCATCATCCTCTAACTTGGCACTTAAAGCAAGAGGCTTACGACTTCTCTTTTTATTACAGCTAACCTTAGACACCATCGTCAATGAGAGCCAACTAGTTAACGAAAGAGTAAACGAGAGAGAGAACGAGATACAGAGTTGAGACAATGTAA
Organism: Cherax quadricarinatus; assembly: GCF_026875155.1. Lineage (NCBI taxonomy): Eukaryota > Metazoa > Arthropoda > Malacostraca > Decapoda > Parastacidae > Cherax > Cherax quadricarinatus. Next base: position 1,151,971 of record NC_069474.1, on the reverse strand, counting down.
GAACTCAAACTCAACAGGTAGTGGACGATCACTTGGTCAGGCGAAATAAATGCGTATTAATATGTGTCTACTTTTAGTTCATTCACGTACGTTTGTAAGAGTTTGTAAAACATTTACCTCAATATTTTTTTATTATAATAATAATTACCTCACACAACAGATACTCTTACATTGTGTACAAGTTAGTTCAGAATAAACAAACAGCAACACGCCATTTTTAGAGTGAATGAAGATAATAATATTAATAATAATAATAATAATAATAATAATAATAATATTGTTATTAATATTAATAATAATAATAATAATAATAATAATAATATTATTATTATTATTTATTATTATTATTATTTATTATAAAAAGCACTAAACCCACAAGGGTCGTGAATTGCTGTACATAAAGGCATACGAAAAGAATATTTTTCTACAGTTACCCCCCAGTGTTCGACTAGAGAAAACGTAATTCTTCCGACACTATCTACACAGCTGCTTGGTAAACAAATCTCATATTTATGTCAGTTTTTATTCTGAGTGTATGCTATGTAATGGGTTTCATATATAATTTTGAGGAAAATATCATAGATGGATTAATGAAAATGCCTGTATTGATGTAAAATAAGACATTTAGTGTGCCCAAGAGTGATTATTATTATGTAGTATTGGCATCATGAGTAGAGAGAGACTTAGCGATTTTAATGTGTACCTGCACACCAGCACAGTGTGTAAGTATATTTAGGTACAGGTACACATAAGTATAATTATCAGAGTACATATAAAATATGCAGTAACTTTAAAACACTTGAAATTTTGGAAAGTTTCCTGACATAATAGATGTGGGCACGGAAAATGTAAACAAACCGGGTGGGGGCGCCGTATTTGAGAGACCGCTTGCCGTATAGGAAATTTTGGTCATAATTTGACATCGCCATATTAGCAGAACACCGTAAGGCAAAACGGCGTAAAGCGGGGCCTTACTGTACTCCCACATCATAACTGAAACAATCACATTGAACCTTTTATCCATTGTTGACAGGAATATAAGTGAATCACTGTGTTCACAAAAAGCATTTTTTAATTACAGTGGACCCCCGCATAACGATGGCATCGCATAGCGATTTTTCCGCATAACGATTACTTTTATCGCAAAATTTTTGCCCCGCATACCGATTAAAAACCCGCATACCGATTTTCGTCCGAGACGCGTCCAATGTGCCCTCACATGTGCCGGCCGTCCCATTGTTTACCAGCCAGCCTCCGCGGTAACATCCAAGCATACACTCGGAATATTTCGTATTATTACAGTGTTTTCGGTGGTGTTTGTTGAAAATAAGTGACCATGGGCCCCAAGAAAGCTTCTAGTGCCAACCCTGTGGTAAAAAGGGTGAGAATTAGTATGGAAATTAAGAAAGATTTTGAAGGGTTTGGGGCTAACCCTGAGAAGCCTATGCCAGTTGTGGAATCCATTGTGCCTACTTCAAAGATTAAGGAAATGTGTGCAGAGTGGTTTGAACTGCAAACCTTTATAGATGAAAATCACCCTGACACAGCTGTTGCAAGCCGTGCTTGTGACTATTTCAATGACAATGTTATGGCCCATTTTAGGAAAGTCTTGAAGAAACGGGAGGTACAGAGCTCTATGGACAGATTTGTTGTGCGACAGAGGTCCAGTGACTCTGAAGCTGGTCCTAGTGGCATTAAAAGAAGAAGGGAAGTAACCCCAGAAAAGGACTTGCTACCTCAAGTCCTAATGGAAGGGGATTCCCCTTCTAAACAGTAAGAAGATAATGCTCTCCCCTCCTCCCATCCCATCAATCATCACCAGATCTTCAATAAAAGTAAGTGTCATGTAATTGTGCATGCCTTTTTCAGTTTGTGTGTATTAAAATTAACATTTCATGTGGTAAAAAAAATTTTTTTTCATACTTTTGGGCGTCTTGCACGGATTAATTTTATTTCCATTATTTCTTATGGGGAAAATTAATTCGCATAACGATTATTTCGCATAACGATGAGCCCTCTTGCACGGATTAAAATCGTTAACCGGGGGTCCACTGTATTTTATTATTTTTTTATTATCACACTGGCCGATTCCCACCAAGGCAGGGTGGCCCGAAAAAGAAAAACTTTCACCATCATTCACTCCATCACTGTCTTCCCAGAAGGGTGCTTTACACTACACTTTTTAAACTGCAACATTAACACCCCTCCTTCAGAGTGCAGACACTGTACTTCCCATCTCCAGGATTCAAGTCCGGCCTGCCGGTTTCCCTGAACCCCTTCATAAATGTTACTTTGCTCACACTCCAACAGCACGTCAAGTATTAAAAACCATTCGTCTCCATTCACTCCTATCAAACACGCTCACGCACGCCTGCTGGAAGTCCAAGCCCCTCGCACACAAAACCTCCTTTACCCCCTCCCTCCAACCTTTCCTAGGCCGACCCCTACCCCGCCTTCCTTCCACTACAGACTGATACACTCTTGAAGTTATTCTGTTTCGCTCCATTCTCTCCACATGTCCGAACCACCTCAACAACCATTCCTCAGCCCTCTGGACAACAGTTTTGGTAATCCCACACCTCCTCCTAACTTCCAAACTACGAATTCTCTGCATTATATTCACACCACACATGGCTCTCAGACATGACATCTCCACTGCCTCCAGCCTTCTCCTCGCTGCAACATTCATCACCCATGCTTCACACCCATATAAGAGCGTTGGTAAAACTATACTCTCATACATTCCCCTCTTTGCCTCCAAGGACAAAGTTCTTTGTCTCCACAGACTCCTAAGTGCGCCACTCACCCTTTTCCCCTCATCAATTCTATGATTCACCTCATCTTTCATAGACCCATCCACTGACATGTCCACTCCCAAATATCTGAATACATTCACCTCCTCCATACTCTCTCCCTCCAATCTGATATCCAATCTTTCATCACCTAATCTTTTTATCCTCATAACCTTACTCTTTCCTGTATTCACTTTCAATTTTCTTCTTTTGCACACCCTACCAAATTCATCCACCAATCTCTGCAACTTCTCTTCAGAATCTCCCAAGAGCACAGTGTCATCAGCAAAGAGCAACTGTGACAACTCCCACTTTATGTGTGATTCTTTATCTTTTAACTCCACGCCTCTTGCCAAGACCCTCGCATTTACTTCTCTTACAACCCCATCTATAAATATATTAAACAACCACGGTGACATCACACATCCTTGTCTAAGGCCTACTTTACTGGGAAATAATTTCCCTCTTTCCTACATACTCTAACTTGAGCCTCACTATCCTCGTAAAAACTCTTCACTGCTTTCAGTAACCTATCTCCTACACCATACACCTGCAACATCTGCCACATTGCCCCCCTATCCACCCTGTCATACGCCTTTCCAAATCCATAAATGCCACAAAGACCTCTTTAGCCTTATCTAAATACTGTTCACTTATATGTTTCACTGTAAACACCTGGTCCACACACCCCCTACCTTTCCTAAAGCCTCCTTGTTCATCTGCTATCCTATTCTCCGTCTTACTCTTAATTCTTTCAATAATAACTATACCATACACTTTGCCAGGTATACTCAACAGACTTATCCCCCTATAATTTTTGCACTCTCTTTTATCCCCTTTGCCTTTATACAAAGGAACTATGCATGCTCTCTGCCAATCCCTAGGTACCTTACCCTCTTCCATACATTTATTAAATAATTGCACCAACCACTCCAAAACTATATCCCCACCTGCTTTTAACATTTCTATCTTTATCCCATCAATCCCGGCTGCCTTACCCCCTTTCATTTTACCTACTGCCTCACGAACTTCCCCCACACTCACAACTGGCTCTTCCTCACTCCTACAAGATGTTGTTCCTCCTTGCCCTATACACGAAATCACAGCTTCCCTATCTTCATCAACATATAACAATTCCTCAAAATATTCCCTCCATCTTCCCAATACCTCTAACTCTCCATTTAATAACTCTCCTCTCCTATTTTTAACTGACAAATCCATTTGTTCTCTAGGCTTTCTTAACTTGTTAATCTCACTCCAAAACTTTTTCTTATTTTCACAAAATTTGTTGATAACATCCACCCACTCTCTCATTTGCTCTCTTTTTTACATTGCTTCACCACTCTCTTAACCTCTCTCTTTTTTCTCCATATACTCTTCCCTCCTTGCATCACTTCTACTTTGTAAAAACTTCTCATATGCTAACTTTTTTCTCCCTTACTACTCTCTTCACATCATCATTCCACCAATCGCTCCTCTTCCCTCCCCGCACCCACTTTCCTGTAACCACAAACTTCTGCTGAACACTCTAACACTACATTTTTAAACCTACCCCATACCTCTTCGACCACCCATTGCCTATGCTGCTCATTAGCCCATCTAATGCTCCAATAGCTGTTTATATCTTACCCTAACTGCCTCGTCTTTTAGTTTATAAACCTTCACCTCTCTCTTCCCTGATGCTTCTATTCTCCTTGTGTCCCATCTACCTTTTACTCTCAGTGTAGCTACAACTAGAAAGTGATCTGATATATCTGTGGCCCCTCTATAAACATGTACATCCTGAAGCCTACTCAACAGTCTTTTATCTACCAATACATAATCCAACAAACTACTGTCATTTTGCCCTACATCATATCTTGTATACTTATTTATCCTCTTTTCTTAAAATATGTATTACCTATAACTAAACCATTTCTATACAAAGTTTCAATCAAAGGGCTCCCCATTATCATTTACACCTGGCACCCCAAACTTACCTACCACACCCTCTCTAAAAGTTTCTCCTACTTTAGCATTCAGGTCCCCTACCACAATTACTCTCTCACTTGGTTCAAAGGCTCCTATACATTCACTCAACATCTCCCAAAATCTCTCTCTCTCCTTTGCATTCCTTTCTTCTCCAGGTGCATACACGCTTATTATGACCCACTTCTCGCATCCAACCTTTACTTTAATCCACATAATTCTTGCATTTACCACATCATATTCTCTTTTCTCCTTCCATAACTGATCATTCAACATTACTGCTACCCCTTCCTTTGCTCTAAACTCTCTCAGATACTCCAGATTTAATCCCATTTATTTCCCCCCACCGAAACTCCCCTACCCCCTTCAGCTTTGTTTCGCTTAGGGCCAGGACATCCAACTTCTTTTCATTCATAACATCAGCAATCATCTGTTTCTTGTCATCCGCACTACATCCACGCACATTTAAGCATCCCAGTTTTATAAAGTTTTTCTTCTTCTCTTTTTTAGTAAATGTCTACAGGAGAAGGGGTTACTAGCCCATTGCTCCCGGCATTTTAGTTGCCTCATATGACACGCATGGCTTACGGAGGAAAGATTCTTTTCCACTTCCCCATGGACAACAGAAGAAAAAAAAGAGGAACAAGAGCTATTTAGAAAAAGGAGAAAAACCTAGATGTATGTATATATATATGCATGTGCATGTCTGTGAAGTGTGACCAAAGTGTAAGTAGGAGTAGCAAGATATCCCTGTTATCTAGCATGTTTATGAGACAGAAACATTAAAGTTTTATCACCGATGTCATCATTGCTTAGTTCATCTTAAGTTAATTTTAAGCCAGCCCGTAATGCTATGCATAGTATAAGTGGCTTTGGCATACTGCTCTTATCTGTATTTTTTTTGTACCTCTGTATGTGTGCACAAATTGGAAATAAATAAATAAATAAATAAATAAAAGTTACAGGTTTCTGTTTCACAGTCATCTGGCAGGACGGTAGTACTTCCCTGGGTGGTTGCTGTCTACCAACCTACTACCTACTACTGAATATAAATATAAATTTGTATTACACAAATTTTGATTCATTTATAATTAATATTCTACTGTACAACTATGAAATAATTACTATCCTACTGTACAACTATGAATCACTCCTTAGTATTAAGTAGTCTGTAAGCCAATAATGTTAAGCCGACCCATAATGCCTAGGCATAATAGAGGCTCTCTTTGCATTGCAACCCACTATTGTAAATACAAAATCTCAATGCACTGTTTGCAAAGACATAAAATAAATAAATAAATAAATAAATAAATAAAAAAATGTGGTTCCAGTTATCCACAGTTTACTTTGGCCCAAAAATAACTATTAATTTTGCATAATAAAGGCCCCAAAGTGCAAAAGTAGAGAAGCTGACAGTTCTTCAAAGCCATGAAATGCTTCCTACCAGTAAAAATGTGTTAATTCTAGAATTATCTTGCAAAATTTATAAATTAAATGTTTTCATAGGTATGCATGTAAAGGAAAAATGGCTTACATAAAGTGTCTGCTATTATCCACAATTCCAGGTATCCATGGTTGGTCTTGGAACGTATTCCCCGCAGATACAGGGGGGGGGGGCTGTTACTGCACGTAAAACTTCTACATCATCTTGTATTTTCTAAATTTACATACACGTGATTATGGGCTGATAGTTTACACACACACATGATCACCTGGAGGGTATTCCGGGGATCAACGCCACCGTGGCCCGGTCCACATACCTGTCATTGTGGGATGACAATTCACATATACAGTGGTCCCTCAATTATCGTCCATAATCCGTTCCTGGAAGTGGGACTATTATCGAAATAGACGATTTTCGAATCGATTTTCCCCATAAGAAATAATGTAAATACAATTAATCCGTTCCTGACACCCAGAAGTGTTAAAACAAAAAAAATTTTTACATGAAATATAGATGTAGTACATAAGCAATACAATGGGACATGATGAATGAAACATTAACAGCATAACACTTACCTTTATTGGCGATTCTTCTTAGTGTATGGAAGACTGGAGGAGGAGAGACATTGAATTACTGTTTGGAAGGGGAATCCCCTTCCATCAATGCCTCAGGTACCAAGTCCTTTTCTGGAGTTACTTCTCTTCCATTTCTTAATGCCACTAGGACCAGCTTGAGAGTCACTGGAGTCCTGTCTTGCAAAAATCTGTCTAGAGAGCTCTGTTTCTGGCATCTCTTTAAAACTTCCCTAAAATAGGCCAAGACTCTGTCACTGTACAAGCTGCTGATATGGCTTGCAACATCCTTCTCAGGGTGATGTTTCTCCATAAATCTTTCCATCCTACCCCACATTTCAAAAATCTCCTTAATTTCTGAAGAAGGCACCTTCTTCCATCTCTCTTCCTCCTCCTCTGCAGCAAGATTCTGAGCTGCGATCTGTTGCTGTTCCTGCTGAAACTCTTGCTCCTTTCATATTGTTCAATGATGTTTTTCTTAAATTCAATCATATTTCTCACCTTCTTTACCAAAGGGTTGGCACTAGGAGCTTTCTTTGGAGCCATGGTATCTTATTTAGCTCTTGCAAGCACTAAAATGAATGGAATATTATGAAATACATATTATGAACATGTGAGGGGACCGTCGCTCACTGGTAAACAATGGCACACTGGCTGGGAACGGCTCAGAGCCGTGAGTACGCGTCTATGACGAAAGACGATTAGCGAGTTAACGGACCATTTGAGAGCCAATGGTTAGACGAAATAACTGGACTATTTCCGAAATGGACGACTTTCAGGCCGGACGATTATTGAGGAACCACTGTATATGTGACTACGGGCTGACAATTTACATTCATGTCATTATGGGCTGACAATTTACATACACATGTGACTATATGCTGACAATTTATTAATGCACAATCTGAAAAACTCTCAATTATAAACAGGTGAACCGGAGCAATGGTTTTTGTTTAATTATTTTTTGTTGTGAGGCAGATGTTAAGCAGATGATGATGCATGTACTCTGTGTGTGGCTACACCATCTCTGGCTGCTGAAGGAGGAATGGTTTGTGTACTCTGTGTGTGTGACCACCATCTCTAGCTCCTGAAGGAGGAATGCTTTGTGTACTCACTGTGTGACCACCATCTCTAGCTCCTGAAGGAGGAATGCTTTGTGTGCTCTGTGTGTGACCACCATCTCTAGCTCCTGAAGGAGGAATGCTTTGTGTACTCTGTGTGTGACCACCATCTCTAGCTCCTGAAGGAGGAATGGTTTGTGTACTGTGTGTGTGACTACACCATCTGTCATGAAACGGTGTAACCCATACATCTCACCCTGCTAAGGAAATAAACTCAAATCTTTTAATTGCAACATTTATACACTGACTACTGTGTTCATTAAGAGGTTCCTGTTAGCACATTAAGGGTGTCTAAAAACAAAGAATATCACTGGATAATAACAATAATATCAACACTAATAATAAGACAGTGATTGAATGAATGATGGTGAATGCTTATTCTATTTTCTGGGAGTTACATTACATCAGTGGAAGATGGCCAGTGTCTTAAAAATAATAATGAACGAGTAAAATAAAAAAAGATTTGCTCAGATTTTTTAACCCGGAGGGTTAGCTGGTCAGGATAACCCAAGAAAGTCAGTGCATCATTGGCGACTGTCTGTCTTATCTCCATTAGGGTCCTTCAATCTTGTTCCTCAATGTGTAACCCACACCAGTTGACAAACACGCGGTTACCTACTTACTGCTAAGTGAACAGAGGCAGGAGGTGTAAGGTGACTAGCACCCACATACCTACTTACTGCTAGGTGAACAGGGGCAGTAGTTGTAAGGTGCCTAGCACTCAGGTACCTACTTACTGCAAAGTGAACAGGGACAACAGGTATAAGGTGACTAGCACCCACATACCCACTTACTGCTAGGTGAACAGGGACAACAGGTATAAGGTGACTAGCACCCACATACCCACTTACTGCTAGGTGAACAGGGGAAGCAGGTGTAAGGTGACTAGCACCCAGGTACCTACTTGCTTCTAGGTGAACAGGGACAGCAGGTGTAAGGAAACACACGAAGTTTCCACCCATGCTGGGGATTGAACCACAGGCACTCAGTGTGAGAGGCAAGTGCACTGCCAACAGAGCCAGTACAGGTTTTCCTTTAAAATATGTGGGTTCTCTTTATGGGAATTCACTGTTATGTGACATCCATTTTTTTTTATCTATAACTGTGAATGTACAATATATAAACTTCCTATGTAACGAATGCCTATGTAATGGATTTCAAAAACAAGAACAAAATATGGTCAGACAAAGGCTAAATACAATGAAATAAGTCCTCTACTTAAGGGTCGTATTACCATCAGTGGTACTGTGTCTGGTAGTGTTTCAGTGTAACAAACACTGGGTGTTTGTCTTGCACTGCTGGAGTTGCTGCATCCTGGACCTGTTTATTTTCAGGTCATTACAACTCATCCTTCACAAAAATACTAAATTATGCTTATTAGCTACAACTCTGCTGCTATTTACATACCAGCAACCAGTATTTGCTTACTATTATGGACTGCTTCACCCACTATCTTGAAGACATCCTCTATGAGGAAGATAAACTCTCACTCCATCATTTGAGCTCTAGTACATTTCTTCTCAAAAGTTGAACTTCTTAGGAAAATTCAGTCAGATCAAGGCTTTAATTTCACATTAAAGATATTTTAGGGAGGCTTTGTCAAATGTGGGAGTTTATTCTGTTTTCTCCATCAGTTATCATTCTTATCTTCAAGGTATGTTAGAACGCTTCTCCGAGACACTGAAGTCTGTGATGCAAGTTTTCTGCACTGAATGTTCAAAAGACTGGGATGAAGGATTACTCTTATTGTCATTTGTTATTGTGAACAAGAAATTCTTAGTTACAATCCCTTTGAACTCGTATGAGTTGCAATCAGAAAGTTCCTGAATTAACATGAAAAATATATGTAGGCTTACCTAATTGCCAAGTTAAAGTTGTCTCCCATGAGGTACTTTCTTTGGGAGGTTCCACATTGATCCCAGTACCTTTGCTACTTCTTAAAACATTTTTGGATACTTCTTTCCTAATGGCATCTAGTGTGGCCTATGATTCTGCTTAAATCTCCACTACATTGTTAAAATGCTGTCCCAAGAGAGCCCTTTTTTATTTTTTGCAAAGAAAAAGAAGAGGGGTAGGCTGGACTTGGGGAGCAGGAAGGGTGAGGACAACCTATGTTAGTGGTCTGGATTTACGTGATGGATACTACCAAGAACCCTTTACCCTTCAAGCAAGAGAGGCTGCCGCTTTTACCTTGTGTTATAGTCTCTACAACGACCTCATGACACTATTCAAGATGAGGAATGCATCTGCCACATTTCAGTTCACTTTGCATCAGCTGACAGAAGATGTTGAATGGATAGAAGCTTACCTTGATGACTTGTTGTATAACAATAACTGGACACTTCTACATCTGAGAGAAATGTTCAAAAAATTAGAAAACAACATTAGTTTACAATCTTGGTAGTAGGTTGGTAAACAGCAACCGCCCAGGGAGGTACTACCATCCTGTGGTAGTAGGTTGGTAGACAGCTGCCGCCCAGGGAGGTACTACCATCCTGTGGTAGTAGGTTGGTAGACAGCAACCGCCCAGGGAGGTACTACCCTCCTGCCAAGTGAGTGTGAAACGAAAGCCTGTAATTGTTTTACATGATGGTAGGATTGCTGGTGTCCTTTTTTCTGTCTCATGAACATGCAAGATTTCAGATACGTCTTGCTACTTCTACTTACACTTGGGTCACACTACACGTACATGTACAAGCATATACAGTGGACCCCGACTAACGATATTATTTCAATCCAGAAGTCTGTTCGGGTGCTGTTATAGACCAAATTTGTTCCCATAAGGAATATTGTGAATTAGATTAGTCCGTTTCAGACCCCCAAAAATACACCTACAAAAGCACTTACAAAAATACTCTTACATAATTGGTCGAGTTGGGAGCTCATCGTTAGTCGGGGGTCCACTGTATATACATACCCCTTTGGGTTTTCTTCTATCTTCTTTCTAGTTCTTGTTCTTGTCTATTTCCTCTTATCTCCATGGGTAAGTGGAACAGAATTCTTCCTCCGTAAGCCATGCGTGTTGTAAGAGGTGACTAAAATGCCAGGAGCAAGGGGCTAGCAACCCCTTCTCCTGTATATATTACTAAATGTGAAAGGAGAAACTTCTGTTTTTCCTTTTGGGCCACCCCGCCTCAGTAGGATATGGCCGGTGTGTTGAAAGAAAGAAAGATTAGTTTACAATAAATCTAGCAAACTAAAAATCTGCACAGGCCAGAATCACACATTTAGGCTCTGTAGTAGGACAGGGTCAGGTGTTGCCTGATGGAAAAATAAAGGCAATTGTTCAGTTGCAAGTCTCTAGGGATAGGAAAGAAGTGCAGCACTTCTTCAGTATGGAAGGCTATTACAGGAAGTTCTATACCAATTGTATAAAAGTTGCTGTTCCTCTCAAGTAATTGACTAGTAGCAGGTAGATTTCATTTTGTCAGACCACCAGTGAACTTGTGTTCCACTGTAAGTAAGTTTATTCAGGTATACACAAATACAGTTACATAGATTATCATACATAGCAGCATATGTGTAGAGAGCCTGGGATAACACAAAAAAGTCAGACAGAGTGACTTATTTCCATTGGGGTCCTTTTACCTTATTATTATAATATAAAGGTTATATCTTATTATTCCTAGGCAGTAGGTTGGTAGACAGCTGCCGCCCAGGGAGGTACTACCGTCCTGCCAAGCGAGTGTAAAACGGAAACCTGTAATTGTTTTACATGATGGTAGGATTGTTGGTGTCTTTTTTCTGTCTCATAAACATACAAGATTTCAGGTACGTCTTGCTACTTCTACTTACACTTAGGTCACACTACACATACATGTACAAGCATATATATACACACACCCCTCTGGGTTTTCTGCTATTTTCTATCTAGTTCTTGTTTATTTCCTATTATCTCCATGGGGAAGTGGAACAGAATTCTTCCTCCATAAGCCATGCGTGTTGTAAGAGGAGACTAAAATGCCGGGAGCAAGGGACTAGTAACCCCTTCTCTTATATAAATTACTAAATTTAAAAAGAGAAACTTTCGTTTTTTTGGGGGGGCCACCCTGCCTTGGTGGGATACGGCCGGTTTGATGAAAATAAAAAAAATCTTATTATTATTTTATAATGAAGATAACATCTTATTATCATACTAAAAAGACTATCTACTACACGAGGGTCATTAAGACTATCTACAATACGAGGGTCATTACTAGGAATAAGGTAAAATTACACGTGTGTTAGCTAAAAATAAAAAAATCATTCCCCTCCTCTTCTGTAGCTACATTCATCAGACACCTTTTGGCACTCTTCTTGAACTAGTTCATGCTATGACTGGCTTTGACATGTGCAGGCAGTCTGTTCCATTCCTTTATTGCTGTACAATAAAAGGTGTTTGAAGCCTGGCCACTGACTGTGGGTAGTACAAAGTTGTGCTTTCTCCCCCTAGTACTATGAGTGCTATGGTTCCCAACTTTGACAAAATTGGCAGATGCTATGTTTCTCTATACTGTTCACATTGCAGACTGATGTAAATGATCATGCCATTTGAGCTGTCCTCTTACAGAAGAGGACAAACAGTGGCACACTCCATCCAATATACTAGTTTAGCACAAAACTCAAATTATACCACAAAGGAACTATGCCACCATAGAAAAAAAAGCATTAGATCTAGATTTTGAACACTGAGACAGGCCTGTTATTAACCTTTTCACTGTCTCGTACATAGATGTACACCTACCATCTTACTTATGACCTGCTCGACATACGTCCACTCGAGTTACGACCATATTTCTGGGAAATACAGTACTAACAGCATAAAAAGTAAAGTAAAAAATGAAATACCAAAATAAAACAATAAAATAAAATCATACAAAAGTGTGATGTTGATATTCAGGAGTAAGGTTCGACTTATGTCCATTATGACTTACGACCAGTTGGTCGGAACCAAGCTTGGTCGTAGGTCGGATGGTACCTGTACATTACTGATGCGAAGGTCGCTTATGAAGATCTGCTCATAAATTCCAGCCATTTCAAATTTGACACGAGATGTCTGGTAAACCTATATATGAAAGAATGGGTCTACGGTCAGTGTGCACAGCATAAAAAAAAATCTGGGGTGCTGCAGTGCACTGTGGGAACACCTTGTTCGCTATGCTGCACAGGCACAAAGATGTCACTCTCGGGAGAACTGAATGGGATTTATTCCCCAGTGACAGCTCAAACAACAAGGATTAGAACAGATAATTAGCTCTGGTTCTGAACATACAATGACCAAAAGTAATACTCAAGATACCAGAAATATCAGTGAAAAATCCCGTTGTCCCACAGCCATCCACATCTGGGATTAGTTCATCTGGAACACCTTCACTTCCACAATGCTGTAAGTGAAAGCTTATAATTTCCTGTGACCTGGGCTCAGATGTGAGAAATGTGATCACAGTGATGTGGACTTTGATTTCCTAGTAATAGATGACCAGTCTAGTGATGAAAATTATTCACCTGTATAGCATCAATTTACACAGCACCACACACAGCCTGGCAGCGTTCCCATTGCTGTTCTCATGGGATGGAGTACATCCCCAGGACCCAGTACCAGCAACACTTAGTGATAACAAGGATAGTGCAACTACCTGCTGGAGCTGAATGCAGCAGCAGGTGGTGGCACAACAAGGCATGCAGCACTAGTGCCAGCCCAGGTTGAGAGGCACAGCCCACACCCAACACAGTTATGAACCAAGGCAGCCTCCATTATTCATACACACAACCATGACTAACGCAACTACCACAACCAGCCGCTCACATCCAGCAACCACCACCAGACTGCATCTGGGACTAACAAAAAAATGCAAATTTTGTTTCCAATCCCAATCAACTTGACAATACACAAAGTGGAATCCAGCCTGACTGAAGGCTGGAAAATGATGTCAGTGAACTTTAATTCTTTGAACTGTATTTTGATAAGCAGCTGATGATAATTATAATGAGAGAAACGGAGATACAACCATTATACAATGGCAAACATGTTAGTTTCACAACAATTGCAAAAACACCAGTGTTAAGACACAACTGTGGCTTCCCTGGATGGTGCTTTCTACTATTTCCTTCATTTGATGTCTTGCCTTACATAATTCAATGAACTTGTAATTTTCTCTTGTCAGTGACTAATTCATCAATAACCAAAAATGTGCAAAAAATTCAGCCCTCAAGAATACACAGTACAGGAAGACCACAATACAAACCACCCCTCACACAAGCCTACAAAGCACGTAAGATGGAGCCAGAAGACAAGAAATCCAGTATAACTTTTTGTTTCATCAATAAACCTACCAAGGTAGGGTACTATGAATACTGGAGAACACTGGTTACTTGCACCTGGCAAACTTTAACCCATAAACGGTCCAAACATATATATATATACATTTACTACCCCAGTGCCTTGAATATTTTGAAAAATAATTTTTTTTTATGGAAATAAATAACACATTTTTCTAAGTGTTATAGGATAAAAAAAAAATTAGGGTCAGTACTTACAGAGATATGAAGTCGAGAAGTTGGCACTGGATGCTCACGTGACAGCAACATCGAATCCTGCCGCTTGCAGAAGTGTTGCCAATATACCTTTTTTTTCTTTTTTCATATTATTTTATATAAATTTTCTGTTCTGATAATTACAATTTATAGTAGTTCTTGTCATTTCATAACCAATCTGTGTTCTGACACTAGTATTAGGTACAGAAATTGTGCTCAAATTGTCACAAACACACTGACAGGTGGACATGTACACCTGCCTTGGCCATTTACTATTGTCTTGGAATATATACAAAGTATTTATAGGTCCCACCAATGTTTTGGACACGTGGGAGTATAGAAGAAGAAGAAGTGGTGGCGGCAGCAGCAGCAGTACTAGTAGTAGTTCTTCTTCTTCCCTTGAAACATGAAAAACAAGTCTCAGTCCACCCCCTGACAGCGACGTGATAAGATGAGATAACATTAGATAAGAGCTGACATTTGATGAGCATACACGAGAGTTTGGTGAAAAGACTTGATAAGATAAGATTAGAGGTGACATTTGATGAGCGTCGGCCCTCGCTTTGTTTTCGCTGGTACACAAACATGTTTGTCTGTCTGTCAAGCTCCCTGTCTATCTGTCTATCCATCTAGCTCTCTGCCTCATAGCCACAAGACTGTGTCATCACATTTACTCATATCTTCAAGCAGAGTATAGCACTTTGTCTGGATTTTTTGGGTTATCCTAGGTAATTTACACTATGTATACTTGTATTTATGTATACCTGTGAGACAAAGATTGACAGAGACAAATAGAAAGAGATATACAGAGATAGACAGAGACAGATACAGAGACAAAGATAGAGACAGACAGAGATAGGCAGAGATACAGACAGACAAACAGAGATAGAGCCAGGCTGCCAGCAGCCAGCCAACCACACAGCTGACCAGCCAGCCAATCAGCCAGTCAGCCAGCCAGCCAGCCTGCTGAACAAGTATTACATTCCAGAATTGTTTCTGTTTACATAGGGCATAGGTTATAAAACATTCTCAAAGGATGTTGCACAAATATTGCACATGGGATATTATCAAGTTTTTTTTTTTTTATTTCCCCAACCACTTATGGCCACATCAACCTCAAAGCCACTAAACTTGGAGTCAAAATCATTTTCCTCTTAAAATGGGAGAGTTAATACTACAAGAAATCAGTGAATATCAGGTGTCTGCCATGCTGTTTGCTCTAGTTGGTGCTCATTTGAACTGGTGTTCCCACAAGGTACTAAGTGGTCCCAGATTTTTTTTTAATACAGTGCACACTGAATGTTAAGACCCATTCTATGCTGACAAGGCATCTCAGGCTAATTGTGCCAAAGTTGAAGGCAGGAAAAATAAAAAATTTATATACGTTTGGAGCACTAGCAGTAAGAACGTACAGTGGTCCCTCATTTATCGTTGTTAATCCGTTCTTGGAAGTGCGATGATTATCAAAATAGACAATTTTTGAATCAATTTTCCCCATAAGAAATAATGTAAATGCAGTTAATCCGTTCCTGACACCCAGAAGTATTAAAACAAAAATTTTTTTTACATGAAATATAGATGTAGTACATAAACAATACAGTGGCACATGATGAATGAAACATTAACAGCATAACACTTACCTTTATTGGTGATTCTTCTTAGTGTATGGAAGACTGGAGAAGGAGACAGATTGGATTAGTTACTGTTTGGAAGGGGAATCCCCTTCCATCAACACCTCAGGTACCAAGTCCTTTTCTGGGGTTACTTCTCTTCTCTGTTTCTTAATGCCACTAGGACCAGCTTGAGAGTCACTGGAGTCCTGTCTCACAAAAAAACTGTCCAGAGAGCTCTGTTTCTGGCATCTCTTTAAAACTACCCTAAAATGAGCCAAGACTCTGTCACTGTACAAGTTGCCGATATGGCTTGCAACATCCTTCTCTGGGTGATGTTTCTCCATAAATCTTTCCATGCTACCCCACATTTCAAAAATCTCCTTAATTTCTGAAGGCACTTTCTTCCATCTCTCTTCCTCCTCCTCTGCAGCAAGATTCTGAGCTGAAATCTGTTGCTGCTCCTGCTGAAGCTCTTGCAGCTACTCAGTGGTTAGCTCTTCGTTGTGGTCCTCCACCAACTCTTCCACATCCTCCAAACTTACATCCAACCCCATGGAACTCCCCAATGCCACAACAGATTTCACAACTGACATAGGCTCATCAGGGTCAGCCACAAACCCTTCAAAATCCCTCTTGTGGACACAATCTGGCCACAATTTTCTCCAAGCAACAACAGCTTCCTTGATTTCCTTTTTCTTTGCCACGATGGAAGATATGGTTGTACGGGGTTTGTTATACATCCTGGCCAGTTCAGCCACACATACGCCACTTTCATATTGTTCAATGATGTTTTTCTTAAATTCAATCGTATTTCTCACCTTCTTTACCAAAGGCTTGGCACTAGGAGCTTCCTTTGGAGCCATGGTAGCTTATTTAGCACTTGCAAGCACTAAAATTAATGAAATATTATGAAATATTTCGTATGAACAAGTGAGGGGACTGTCGCTCACTGGCTGGGAAGGGAGGCCGAGGCGGCTCAGAGCCGTGAGTACGCATCCAGGACAAACAACAATTAGCGAGTCAACAGACCATTTGTGAGCCAATGTTTGGATGAAAATAACGCAACGATTTCTGAAAAGGACGACTATTGAGCCCGACGATTATCGAGGGACCACTGTATATAAACGTTTGGACCGTTTATGGGTTAATGATGAGCCCTGTATGCTTCAATGTAAACCCTTCATCAACACATCCTCTACACTTCCTAAATCTTATATGTTTCTCTGCAATTGTAATATTTTTAATAATAATTCTCTCTATATATCAACAAAAAATACTCCAGTTACAAATTAAGTGTAATAACTAAATTAACTACAAAAATACCTTTGTCCATGTCCCTGCTGGTCTTCACTCTGTGGCCCAGAGTAAGGCACCTCTGCTAGCAGTTCCCGTAACTTTTGTATACGAGGTTTACATGGTCTCACCTCCAAGTAGGTATAGTGGATGCCACACACCTGTAACAAGCCACACCCTAAATTAAGCATAATAATAAAGCTGTGTAATTGTACAACCTTTCATACAAGTTGTTTTAACCCTTTTGCCGACTGTGCCTTTGATGAGCTCGGCTCACTCAGATAAGCTGTGAATGGTAAACTTGGGCTGGGATGAGAATGGGTCTGTGTGGTAAGTGTGCACCATATTAGAATAATCCTGCAGCACGCAGAGCATGAGAAAAAAATATAGTGAACGTGTTTTTGGGTTAAAACTGCAACTTTGTGGTGCATTTTTATGTGGCTTTTCTGGTTATATTCTCGGTTTCTTGACCTCATTTGATGGAATGAAAGATGTATTACAGAAATCGATTGGTTTTAGGACTGAAAATAGCTTGAAATTGAGTTCAAAACAGCTGATATATTCAACTTTTGTCAATGTTCAAGGGTAAACAAATCACTTCACGCATCCAATATGCATCAACAAGCAGCTCTAATATGCATTCATGAATGAGCTGATATTATTTATATAATTATTATAATATTGTACAAGAGTGAATCATCAATTTTTTGTGAATAAAATTTTTTTTTTTGTGAACAAAAAATCAAAATGGAATATACGTGTGAAGTCTGGGAACACAATTAATGAACAGAATTTTTTTTTATTTTAGTGCCAGGAATGCCTGACACAGTGAGTTGTCTTTACTCTCAATATTTTTTTTTTTTTTATCATCACACTGGCCGATTCCCACCAAGGCAGGGTGGCCCGAAAAAGAAAAACTTTCACCATTATTCACTCCATCACTGTCTTGCCAGAAGGGTGCTTTACACTACAGTTTTTAAACTGCAACATTAACACCCCTCCTTCGGAGTGCAGGCACTGTACTTCCCATCTCCAGGACTCAAGTCCGGCCTGCCGGTTTCCCTGAATCCCTTCATAAATGTTACTTTGCTCACACTCCAACACCACATCAAGTATTAAAAACCATTTGTCTCCATTCACTCCTATCAAACACGGTCACGCATGCCTGCTGGAAGTCCAAGCCCCTCACAAACAAAACCTCCTTTACCCCCTCCCTCCAACCTTTCCTAGGCCGACCCCCTACCTCGCCTTCCTTCCACTACAGACTGATACACTCT
Source organism: Cherax quadricarinatus (assembly GCF_026875155.1). Taxonomy (NCBI): domain Eukaryota; kingdom Metazoa; phylum Arthropoda; class Malacostraca; order Decapoda; family Parastacidae; genus Cherax; species Cherax quadricarinatus. The sequence continues at coordinate 1,133,378 of NC_069474.1, read as the reverse complement.
TGAAGTCACTCTGTTTCGCTCCATTCTCTCTACATGTCCAAACCACCTCAACAACCCTTCCTCAGCCCTCTGGACAACAGTTTTGGTAATCCCGCACCTCCTCCTAACTTCCAAACTACGAATTCTCTGCATTATATTCACACCACACATTGCCCTCAGACATGACATCTCCACTGCCTCCAGCCTTCTCCTCACTGCAACATTCATCACCCATACTTCACACCTATATAAGAGCGTTGGAAAAACTATACTCTCATACATTCCCCTCTTTGCTTCCAAGGACAAAGTTCTTTGTCTCCACAGACTCCTAAGTGCACCACTCACCCTTTTCCCCTCATCAATTCTATGATTCACCTCATCTTTCATAAACCCATCCGCTGACACGTCCACTCCCATATATCTGAATACATTCACCTCCTCCATACTCTCTTCCTCCAATCTGATATCCAATCTTTCATCACCTAATCTTTTTGTTTTCCTCATAACCTTACTCTTTCCTGTATTCACTTTTAATTTTCTTCTTTTGCACACCCTACCAAATTCATCCACCAATCTCTGCAACTTCTCTTCAGAATCTCCCAGGAGCACAGTGTCATCAGCAAAGAGCAACTGTGACAACTCCCACTTTATGTGTGATTCTTTATCTTTTAACTCCACGCCTCTTGCCAAGACCCTCGCATTTACTTCTCTTACAACCCAATCTATAAATATATTAAACAACCACGGTGACATCACACATCCTTGTCTAAGGCCTACTTTTACTGGGAAATAATTTCCCTCTTTCCTACATACTCTAACTTGAGCCTCACTATCCTCGTAAAAATTCTTCACTGCTTTCAGTAACCTACCTCCTACACCATACACCTGCAACATCTGCCACATTGCCTCCCTATCCACCCTGTCATATGCCTTTTCCAAATCCATAAATGCCACAAAGACCTCTTTAGCCTTATCTAAATACTGTTCACTTATATGTTTCACTGTAAACACCTGGTCCACACACCCCCTACCTTTCCTAAAGCCTCCTTGTTCATCTGCTATCCTATTCTCCATCTTACTCTTAATTCTTTCAATAATAACTCTACCATACACTTTACCAGGTATACTCAACAGACTTATCCCCCTATAATTTTTGCACTCTCTTTTGTCCCCTTTGCCTTTATACAAAGGAACTATGCATGCTCTCTGCCAATCCCTAGGTACCTTACCCTCTTCCATACATTTATTAAATAATTGCACCAACCACTCCAAAACTATATCCCCACCTGCTTTTAACATTTCTATCTTTATCCCATCAATCCCGGCTGCCTCACCCCCTTTCATTTTACCTACTGCCTCATGAACTTCCTCCACACTCACAACTGGCTCTTCCTCACTCCTACAAGATGTTATTCCTCCTTGCCCTATACACGAAATCACAGCTTCCCTATCTTCATCAACATTTAACAATTCCTCAAAATATTCCCTCCATCTTCCCAATACCTCCAACTCTCCATTTAATAACTCTCCATTTAATAACTCTCCTCTCCTATTTTTAACTGATAAATCCATTTGTTCTCTAGGCTTCCTTAACTTGTTAATCTCACTCCAAAACTTTTTCTTATTTTCAACAAAATTTGTTGATAACATCTCACCCACTCTCTCATTTGCTCTCTTTTTACATTGCTTCACCACTCTCTTAACCTCTCTCTTTTTCTCCATATACACTTCCCTCCTTGCATCACTTCTACTTTGTAAAAACTTCTCATATGCTAACTTTTACTCCTTTACTACTCTCTTTACATCATCATTCCACCAATCGCTCCTCTTCCCTCCTGCACTCACTTTCCTGTAACCACAAACTTCTGATGAACACTCTAACACTACATTTTTAAACCTACCCCATACCTCTTCGACCCCATTGCCTATGCTCTCATTAGCCTATCTATCCTCCAATAGCTGTTTATATCTTACCCTAACTGCCTCCTCTTTTAGTTTATAAACCTTCACCTCTCTCTTCCCTGATGCTTCTATTCTCCTTGTATCCCATCTACCTTTTACTCTCAGTGTAGCTACAACTAGCAAGTGATCTGATATATCTGTGGCCCCTCTATAAACATGTACATCCTGAAGTCTACTCAACAGTCTTTTATCTACCAATACATAATCCAACAAACTACTGTCATTTCGCCCTACATCATATCTTGTATACTTATTTATCCTCTTTTTCTTAAAATATGTATTACCTATAACTAAACCCCTTTCTATACAAAGTTCAATCAAAGGGCTCCAATTATCATTTACACCTGGTACCCCTCTCTAAAAGTTTCTCCTACTTTAGCATTCAGGTCCCCTACCACAATTACTCTCTCACTTGGTTCAAAGGCTCCTATACATTCACTTAACATCTCCCAAAATCTCTCTCTCTCCTCTACATTCCTCTCTTCTCCAGGTGCATACACGCTTATTATGACCCACTTTTCTCATCCAACCTTTACTTTAATCCACATAATTCTTGAATTTACACATTCATATTCTCTTTTCTCCTTCCATAACTGATCCTTCAACATTACTGCTACCCCTTCCTTTGCTCTAACTCTCTCAGATACTCCAGATTTAATCCCATTTATTTCCCCCCACCGAAATTCCTCTACCCCCTTCAGCTTTGTTTCGCTTAGGGCCAGGACATCCAACTTCTTTTCATTCATAACATCAGCAATCATCTGTTTCTTGTCATCCACACTACATCCATGCACATTCAAGCATCCCAGTTTTATAAAGTTTTTCTTCTTCTCTTTTTTAGTAAATGTCTACAGGAGAAGGGGTTACTAGCCCATTGCTCCCGGCATTTTAGTCGCCTCATACGACACGCATGGCTTACGGAGGAAAGATTCTTTTCCACTTCCCCATGGACAATAGAAGAAATAAAGAAGAACAAGAGCTATTTAGAAAAAGGAGAAAAACCTAGATGTATGTATATATATATGCATGTGCGTGTCTGTGAAGTGTGACCAAAGTGTAAGTAGGAGTAGCAAGATATCCCTATTATCTAGCGTGTTTATGAGACAGAAAAAGAAACCAGCAATCCTACCATCATGCAAAACAGTTACAGGTTTCTGTTTCACAGTCATCTGGCAGGACGGTAGTACTTCCCTGGGTGGTTGCTGTCTACCAACCTACTACTCTCAATGCAATAGGGAAATTCAACAATAAAATGATGAATCAATCAAAAATGTTAAATTGGACTCAATAAATCTTGTGCAAAATTAAAACAAACTGGGAAAACAATTCACTAAAAATAAAATAAAATGGCACACAAAGAATAAAATATTATGCACAGAAAAGAGCATAAGAAACTGCACTGAAATAAACTCTAGCAATATTGCAAATAACAATTGCTAATCAAAAGTACTGCACAACACTACTTAAAATTTCTGCAAGAAAAAAATTAAATGGCAACCCAATGTTTGCAGAAGAATTATTGCAAAATGAGTCAATGATGCAATGATAAAAAAAAAATTACACACACAAGAAAATACAGTTTACAAGAAAAAAAATATATCAAGGAATGAACTGAGTGAACACTTTAACTCTTAACTGCAGCTTAAACAACACTTACTGAACAAGCAAAAGAATGATTTACTTTAAAAGAAGAACTTAAAAATTGCACTAAGAGTGAATTTGTTTAATGAAATATAAAAAATAATAGGTGCAAAATCACAGAACAAAAAGGTTTGAACACTTACAGTGATGCAGAACACAACACATCAATATAAACACATTACTAGAATTTTCTTCTCAGAATACGGAGGGAACGAGAACACGAAAAAAAAAAAATTCTGAAAAACTGATCAGTTAATAACAAAACACACAGTTGACAATTTCATTCATCTCGGACATCCAATTACACAGGTTTTTCACATTTAAACCCAATTCTGCGAGGGTGAGGTTTATGTATGCAGAATGGTTATCATCTTTGGGTGGATCGAACTCTTTTGCGATGGCCAACACATGCCCTGACTGAGGACGATCTGAATGAGTATCTACTGTGGAATTACTAACTCTTCGGCTAGGAGTACTCAACTCGACTATTCGATACAGTAATTCTTGGCTCATTACAAAGTCACTAATGGGTGCTGGTGGCTTCACAGCCAGAATAAGATCTTCCTGGAGCAGAAATCGAATCACACCAGAACACAAGAGATCGGTTCTTTCTTACTGGAGGAATGAACAAACTCGGTGGAGTGGATGACTCTCCCCGGTAGAAAGAAATAATGCTATAACATGCAATATGAGCAAGGGAGAACGAATCTACTATCTCTCACTGCAAGCACAGGGAAAAAGAAATGAACACGGTCAACAATGCAGATATTCAATCTGAGTCACACACAGTGACACAAGGTATCAACTATAAAGAAACTTCACTTACAAACGTTAACAACATGTGAAAGTTACTCGAGAAAGAACTTTTTACAATGCACGGATTACTGTCAACGAGGATGGGATCACCATCTGGAACACAAGGGACAACAACAACACTCAAGTGAGTACACTAGCCACAGAAACGTCTTTCTGCAACGGCTTGTGGCATCAGCAAGAGATGGCATAACTCGTTGCAAGTAAAGTTCTTCTCAAAGCGTCCCCTGGGAAGGAACGAGTACTTGAACAAGTCGCCATCACAGGGATAGTAGTCTCAGCACCCAGGGTTGTCTGAGGTTCCTCTGAAACCCAAGGTAACTGTACACTATCCTGCGTGCACGATATTGTGGCTGGAGTCCAGACAGGAGTGACAGTATTACTAGTGCCTGACCGCTCGGCTACGTTAATAAGTAATTCACGGATCTATAGGAACTTTATCTGAACTTCACATTTCGCAGCACTTTAACAAATCTCAGATATAAGCTGTGAGAACAAACACATTGCTCATAGGCTAGGTATTGTCTTTCAGTCAGTAATGGAATACTGGTACTGTGGACTGATTCATATTGACTTTGACTGGCATGATACACTAAGTGAACATTCAAAAGTGACTGGGACATCTTCTCAGGGAACTTACTCAAGGACATAAGGGCAAGAAAAATAGAGAGAATGACACAATAAGCTTAAACGGGAAGAAATTGCTTAACTATTCTGCATAAGTAAATAAAAATTATCAGGTCACACTGTAAGCAAGGAAACTCACTCACAAAAAAACACACTCTGGCTCTTGACCCCCTATGTGGTCCTTAAAATATGGTGCTAGAACCCATAATAAGAGTACAAAACAGTGGTAGTGGTTGGGCGAGGCGGCTGAGGCAGGGCGGTGGCAAGACACCGCGTGGTGACTGGGCCTATGGGATGAACGGCGTAAGCCTCACTGGGGACACCCTCACTAGGCGCGAAAATATTCTAAGCCGGGCTGGCTTAAAACAAACCCACGAAATACAACAACACCACAGGGATAATAAAACACACAGAATGGCTAGAACTTGAAGCACAAAGTGATGAAGAAGACTGTACCCACGTGGCTTGCTTGGGTACTGGGTTAGTCACCTGGGTTAGTTGCTGGCTGGCTTTGCTTAACCCTTCACACAGAATGGCTTGATAACTTATAACAATGAGCACAGCAGGGGTGGAAAGCTGGCTTGGCAGGCAAGGCTGGACTGGACTTGGTCTGACTCCCCCACTGCAGACTGTCGTGCTAGTTTGGCTTACTTTGCAAACTCGGGTCAACCCCTCGGGAGTGATGCAAATAAGCAGATAAACACTAATGCAAAGAGACTGAGCAGTGAATAATGTAGAGGCTGGTAGACGCTTGGTCGGGAAGTGGCTTGAGATAGGTCGAGCGTTACCCTTCTCGGCAGGCCTAGCGTCACAAGATGGCGACCGGCTCAATAGAAATTTATCTCAAGAAATCACTGTAATTGTCAGAACTACATCCCACCGCTGCCACCAATTTGTCGTGGGGGTTTGGTAGGAGATATGATGGTTGAAGGTAAACACACTTGTGGATGGTAACACTATATTGTCAGACTGTGGTAAGGGAAGGGACTCAGCCTGCCGTGTTACTGCCTGCTTGTATGTCTAAGCGCAGAGTGAGGGCGAGGTAGCGCGTCCCACCCCCTCATGCTGCATCCCGTGACGTCATACAGTCACTAGACCTAAGGATCTTCTATATAAACACATGTAAGGAGGATCAGCAACTATGCTGACATTTTGAAATTGTAATATTTTGAAATTTGAGTGATATTGGCCAAATTGCCAATTTCTGATCACTTTATTGGATAGTTGAAATCGGTAAATGGGTGGTTTCTTGTACAGTGGACCCCAGCATAATGATATTAATCCGTTCATGAGAGCTCATTGTTATGCGAAATTATCGTTATGCGAATGAATTTTCCCCATAAGAAATAATGGAAATCAAATTAATCCGTGCAAGACACCCAAAAGTATGAAAAAAAAATTTTACCACATGAAATATACATTTTCCTACACACAAAGAGAAGGATACATGCACAATAGTAGAGTAGTACATGCACAATATATATTGTGCATGTACTACTCTACTAAATGAAGAATAAATGACACCTTTATTGAAGATGCAGCAATGACTGATGAGACACTGTGTCCTGGGAGTGCCTTTTCATCCTGAGTACTGTAGGTCCTGTTTGGCATTTTCTTCCAGAACAGGCCTTATCACACTGTGTATGCCACTATGATTCTTAAATCTCTCAAACCAACCTTTGCTGGCTTTAAATTCACCAATATGAGCACTAGTTCCAGGCGTTTTTCCCTGTTCACCTGGGTGTTAGTCGACTGGTGTGGGTTGCATCCTGGGAGACAAGATTAAGGACCCCAATGGAAATAAGTTAGAGAGTCCTTGATGATGCACTGACTTTCTTGGGTTATCCTGGGTGGCTAACCCTCCGGGGTTAATCGTTTCTCGGTAACTGTTTCACGTTAAGCCACACCAAAAACACTCTCTCCACATCTTCGAGTAATACAGCTGATGGTGGTGCAGCAACAACAACAGCTGTGGTGCAGCTGACCATGGTGCAGCAGCAGCTGTGGTGCAGCAACAGCTGACTGGTCCAACTTATCAGCTGACCGTGGTGCAGCAGCAGCTGACTGTGGTACGATAGTATTTATCACCCTTTTTACCACAGGGTTGGCACTCGAAGCTTTCTTTGGGCCCATGGTGGCTTATTTAGCAGTTACAAGCACTATAAATAATGCAATAATACAAAATGTATCGAATGTATGCATGCAACCGGCCACCCTGGCTTGTAAACAATGACGGCAAGGCAGGCGCTCAGGCTGGATGGACAGGTTTGGGACAGGTTCGGGACGAGTCATGTTCAGAAACAGCTGATGGTGCAACAGCAGCTGACTGATCCAGCAACAGCTGACTGGTCCAGCAACAGCTGACTGATCCAGCAACAGCTCAGTGATCCAGCAACAGCTGACTGATCCAGCAACAGCTCACTGATCCAGCAACAGCTCACTGATCCAGCAACAGCTGACTGGTCCAGCAACAGCTGACTGGTCCAGCAACAGCTGCCTGATCCAGCAAGAGCTGACTGATCCAGCAACAGCTGACTGGTCCAGCAACAGCTGACTGATCCAGCAACAGCTGACTGATCCAGCAACAGCTGACTGATCCAGCAACAGCTGACTGATCCAGCAACAGCTGACTGGTCCAGCAACAGTTGACTGATCCAGAAACAGCTGACTGGTCCAGCAACAGCTGACTGATCCAGCAACAGCTGACTGATCCAGCAACAGCTGATCATGGTGCAGCAGCAGCTAACTGATCCAGCAACAGCTGACTGGTCCAGCAACAGCTGACTGGTCCAGCAACAGCTGACTGATCCAGCAACAGCTGACTGATCCAGCAACAGCTGACTGGTCCAGCAACAGTTGACTGATCCAGCAACAGCTGACTGGTCCAGCAACAGCTGACTGATCCAGCAACAGCTGACTGATCCAGCAACAGCTGATCATGGTGCAGCAGCAGCTAACTGATCCAGCAACAGCTGACTGGTCCAGCAACAGCTGACTGGTCCAGCAACAGCTGACTGATCCAGCAACAGATGACTGGTCCAGCAACAGCTGACTGATCCAGCAACAGCTGACTGATCCAGCAACAGCTGACTGATCCAGCAACAGCTGACTGGTCCAGCAACAGTTGACTAATCCAGCAACAGCTGACTGGTCCAGCAACAGCTGATCGTGGTGCAGCAGCAGCTAACTGATCCAGCAACAGCTGACTGGTCCAGCAACAGCTGACTGGTCCAGCAACAGCTGACTGATCCAGCAACAGCTGACTGATCCAGCAACAGCTGACTGGTCCAGCAACAGCTGACTGATCCAGCAACAGCTGACTGGTCCAGCGACAGTTGACTGATCCAGCAACAGCTGATCGTGGTGCAGCAGCAGCTAACTGATCCAGCAACAGCTGACTGGTCCAGCAACAGCTGACTGGTCCAGCAACAGCTGACTGATCCAGCAACAGCTGACTGATCCAGCAACAGCTGACTGGTCCAGCAACAGCTGACTGATCCTGCAACAGCTGACTGATCCAGCAACAGCTGACTGGTCCAGCAACAGCTGACTGATCCAGCAACAGCTAACTGATCCAGCAACAGCTGATCGTGGTGCAGCAGCAGCTAACTGATCCAGCAACAGCTGATCGTGGTGCAGCAGCAGCTAACTGATCCAGCAGCAGCTAACTGATCCAGCAACAGCTGACTGGTCCAGCAACAGCTGATCGTGGTGCAGCAGCAGCTGACTGATTCAGCAACAGCTGACTGGTCCAACAACAGCTGATCGTGGTGCAGAAGCAGCTGACTGATCCAGCAACAGCTGACTGGTCAAGCAACAGGTGACCGTGGTGCAGCAGCAGCTGACTGGTATGATAGTATTTCTCACCCTTTTTACCACTGGGTTAGTGCTAGAGGCTTTCTTGGGGCCCATGGTCACTTATTTTGCAGATGAAATCACCAAAAACGCTGTAATAATACGAAATGTTCCGATTGTATGCTTGGATGTTACCGTAGAGGCTGGCCTGTAAACAATGCCACCAGCGGAACATGTGAAGCTGGCTCAGGCCGCACATTAGACGCTTCGAACGAATAGCTTTGAGCGAGTTTTTTAGCGGTATGCGAGGCAAAATTTTAGTGATAAAATGTATCGGTATGCGGATTTAACGTTATGTGATGCCAACGGTATGCGAGGGTCGACTGTACTCAATTGACAGAACAAAAAGAGTTCTTGTGCTCGATGATAAAATGAAAAGCATACTAGCAAAAGAGCTAAGAATTTGGTTAACTGAAACAATGTACATAATTGGCCCAAAATAGGACTCAAAGTGGGCAAAATCGCCAATGTATAAATATCACCGATGTTGCCGCCACCCGGTCATTGAGGGTCAATTTCACGCCTCTATATCTTGGAAAGTACTGATGGGAAATTTTTTTTTTCTTACCTATAGAAAAATGCAGTGAACCCCCGATTTACGATAATAATCCGTTCCACAGAGCATATCTTAAGACGAAATTATCGTAAGTCTAATTAATTTTCCCCATAAGAAATAATGGAAATGAAATTAATCCGTTCAAAACCCCCAAAAGTATGAAAAAAAAAAAATTTTACCACATGAAAATTACATTTTCTCACAAAAAAAGAAGGATAAGCACAAATTTATTATGCTTGTACTAGTGTAATAAATGAAGAATAAATGACACTTACCTTTATTGAAGATGCAGCAATGACTGATGAGACACTGTGTCCTGGGAGTGCCTTTTCCTCTGAGTAAGTGGCCCTGTTTGGCTTTTTCTTCGAACATGCCTTATCACACTGTGATGCCATTCGATTCTTATATTCCCAAACCAACCCTTTGCAGCATTAAATTCACAATATGGACTATTTTCGGCATTTTTTTGTTCACCTGGGTGTTAGTGACTGGTGTGGGTGGCATCCGGGGGACAAGATTAAGGCCCCCAATGGAAATAAGTTGACAGTCCTTACCCTTTGACTTTTTAGGCCCCTCTTGAAACTGTCATTCTATGCCCCAAATATTCAAAAAAAAAAAAATTATTTTTCTTATAAAAATTTTAAAGATTATTTTTTTGGGTTTTTAGCCCAAAAAAAAAAATTTTTTGATGGGTACTTCCGAGATTAGACCCGTGAATTTTGCAAAAAATGAGCGCTTTTATGGAACAGACGACTGCCGCTCCCCGGTAAACTTTAGTTTACTTGAAATTTTAAAGGTTTTTTTTTTTTTTTTCACTTTTTTTTTTTTCACATAACTTATGTGGCCTATGAGACCAAAGTAAGGTGCAATTTACATTTTACACTGTTGTATACAACACTAAGCACCAAAATAATTTCAATTATTGTTTACAAAATTTGTTTACAAAACAAACAAACAATCATCCTCCTCCTCCCCCTTTCCCCCTCCCCCCTCCTTCTCCTCCTCCTCCTTTTCCTCCTCCTCCTCCTCCCCTTCTCCTTCCCCTTCCTCCTTCTCCTCCTTCCCCTCCTCCTTCTCCCCCCTCCTTCCCCTCCTCCTTTTCTCCTCCTTTTCCCCTCCTTTCTCCTTTTTCCTCCTCCTCCTTCTCCCCCTCTCCCCCTCCTCCTCCTCCCCTCCCCCTCCCCCCTCCTCCCTTCCCCTTTCTCCTTTCCCCTATCCTCCTCCCCCCCCTTCCCTCCTTCTCCTCCTCCTTGTCTTGTGTGCGAGTGTTGGCTTTAATTGTTTTGAGTCAGAAGTCGGCAGCTGTCAAAGTGACATATTGTCTCATTAGTCACTCCCCCACCGCCTGAAAAAACAATGGGGTGGATGCTGTTCCCCCTCTCCATTTATCTAATTTCTTTCCCCCTCATTCTATATCTTTCAATCTGTTCTCTTTTTTGTCTGCCTATCCTGCTCAAGGTACAATAAATAAAAGTATACATAGTGAAATTACCTGGATAACCAAGAAATCCGGGCAAAGTGCTATACTCTGCTTGAAGTGTGAGAAACGTGATGACCGTTTTGTGGGTCTCTCTGAGACGAGAGCTAGATGGACGGGCAGGGAGCTTTACAGACAGAAATAGACAGACAGAAATGTTTGTTTTACAGCAAAAACAAAGGGGGGGGCAATGGGGCATGTAATATTACCCTCCTTTAGCCATCAAAGTCAGCTCTTATCAGATGTATCTCCCCTTTTTTGTCACTGTCATGGGGGGGATTTTTTTTTTTTTTGCTTCAAGGGGAAAATATTTTTACTTTCTTCTTCCTCCTCCTCCTCCTCCTCCTTTTCCCCCCCCCTCCCCCTTTCCCCTCCTCCTTCTTCCTTCCCTCCTCCCCCTCCTCCCCCTCTTCTCCCCTCCCTCCCCCTCCCCATCCTCCATTGCTTTTGGTCTCAAACTCCTCAAATTCATGTGAAATGATCTTCACTTGACACTTTCCATATGTGTTAGAGCATCACATTGGGAAGAGAGAGTCCCAGATTTGCTGGGGAATCAACATTATTTCTTACCGCTAGACATGCTGGAAAAAGGACAAACTGAAATGGCATTCCCACAATGCACCACTGCTCCCCGATTTTTTTTTTTATATGGTGCACACTTGGACCATGGAGACCCATTCTCTCACATGTGGTGCCTACCAGCTTTCTCCTGCGTGATTTGAAGCTGCTGGACATGTATGGTTAAATACTAAGGTTGGTAGACAGCAACCCCCCAGGGAATGTACTACGTCCTGCCAGATGGACCTGTGATGAAACAAAAACCTGTAATTGTTTTTGCATGATGGTTAGGATTGGCTGTTTTCTTTTTCTGTCTCATAAAACGCTTAAGATAAAGGGTATCTTGCTACTCCTTCTAAACACTTGTGTTCACAACTTCACAGGAACGACAGGCATATATATATATACATACATCTAGGTTTTTCTCCTTTTTCTAAATAGCTTTTGTTCCCTCCTTTTTTTATTTCTTCTATTGTCCATGGGGGAAGTGGGAAAAAGAATCTTTCCACGTAAGCCATGCGTGTCGTATGAGGCGAATAAATGCGGGAGCAATGGGCTAGTAACCCTTCTCCTGGTATACAATTACTAAAAAGAGAAGAAGAAAAAAACTTTATAAAAACTGGGTTGGCTTAAATGTGCGTGGATGTAGTGCGGATGACAAGAAACAGATGATTGCTGATGTTATGAATGAAAAAGAAAAAGAAGTTGGATGTCCTGGCCCTAAGCGAAACAAAGCTAAGGGTGTAGTGAGAGTTTCCAGTGGGGGGAAAAAAGGGATTAAATTGGAGTACTGAGAGAGGAGGTTAGAGCAAAGGAAAGGCGGGTAGCCAGTAATGTTAAAATGATCAGTTATGGAAGGAGACGAAAGAAAAGAGAATAATTTTTGAATGTGTTAATTCAAGAATTATGTTGGATTACAAGTAAAGGTTGGATGCACGAGAATGGGTCATAATGAGCGTCGTATGCAACATGGAGAAGAGTAGGAATGCAGGAGGAGAGAGGGAGATTTTGGGAGATGTTAAGTGAATGTATAGGAGGCTTTTGGAACCAAGTGATGGAGAGTAATTGTGGTAGGGGACCTGAATGCTAAGTAGGAGAAACTTTTAGAGAGGGTTGATGTGGTAGGTAAGTTGGGCGGTGCCAGGTGTGTAAATGATAATGGGGAAGCCCCTTGATTGAACTTTGTATGAAAGGGGTTTAGTTAATAGGTAATTACATATTTTAAGAAAAAGAGGAAAATAAGTATACACGATATGAGTAGGGCGAAATGACAGTATTTTTGGGGTTTATTTTTGGGTAAAAAAAGACTTTGAGTAGCTTCAGGATGTACATGTTTATAGGGGGGCCACGATATATCGACACTTTCAGTTGTAGCTACATGAGATAAAAGGTAGTGGGATCAAGGAAAATGAAGCACGGGGAAAGAAAAGGGGTGAAGGTTAAAACTAAAAGAGGAGGCAGTTAGGGTAAGAAAAAACGCATTGGGATGAGGGGCTAATTTAGAGAAGGCAATGGGGTCGAAGAGGTATGGGTAGGTTTAAAAATGTAGTTTAGGGGGTCTTCAGCAAAGTTTGTGGTTACAGGAAAGGGGGTGGGGGGGAAAGGGGAGCGATTGGGGGAATGATGATGAAAGAGAGTAGTAAGGGAGAAAAATTTGAAGAGAAGTTTTTCAAAGTAAAGTGATGCAAGGGGGGGAAAGGTATATGGAGAAAAAGAGAGGGTTTAAGAGAGTGGTGAAGAAATGTAAAAAGAGGCAAAGAGAGAGGGGGTGAGTTTTTACAACAAATTTTGTTGAAAATAAGAAAAAATTTTTGGGGTGAGTTTAACAATTAAAAACCCTAGAAACAAATGATTTGTCAGTTAAAAATAGGGAGGAGAGTTAAATTTAAAGGAGAGTTAGAGGTATTGGGAAGATGGAAGGAATATTTGAGGAATTTTTTAAATTTTAGAAAAAGGGAGCTGTGATTTTTGGGTTATAGGGAAGGAGGATAAATCTTGTAGAAAGGGGGAAGACCATTGGTGTGGGGGAAGTTTGAGGGTGGTAAAATAAAGGGGGAAAGGGACCGGGTTTTGGGGATAAAGAGAAATTTTTTTAAAAAAAGGGGTGGGGTTTAAGTTTTGGAGTGGGTGGAATTGTTTAATAAAAAAAAGGAAGAGGGTAATGACCTAGGGATTGGCAAGGGACATGATATTTCTTTTGAAAAAGGCAAAGGGGGATAAGGATGAAAAATTTATAGGGGGATAAATTCTGTTGAGGTATTTTTAAAGGAGGTAGGTTTATTGAAAGAATAAGAGTAAAGGAAAAAGGAATAGGATGAAAAGAGGTTTTTTGGGAAAGGTTAGGGGTGTGTGGACCGGGTGTTAATAAATTAAGGGGGTTTTTTAGAAAGGGTAAAGGAGGTCTTGGGCAAAGGGGTTTGGGAAAAGGGTAACAAAGGGGGGCAATGTGGCGAGGGAAAGTGTTTGGGGGGATTCTGAAAGAGTGAAGAGTTTTTTACGGGGATAGTGGAGGTAAGGGTTGAGTTTTAAAAAAGAGGGGAAAAATTTTTTCCCCAGTAAAAGTAGGCTTAAAAGGATGGTGTTCAGGGTTGTTTATAAAATTTATAGATGGGTTGAAGGGAAAAAATGGGGGCCTTTCGGGGCGTGGAGAAAAGAAAAGTCCACAAAATTTGGGAAGTTGTAAACGGCTCTTTGTGAGAACTTTTTTGGGGAGATTTAAGAGAAGGGGGCAGAGATTGGTGGAGAATTTTGGGTGGTGTGAAAAAAGAAGAAAAATTTAAAGGGTGAATAAAAAAAGGAAGGTTTTGGGTTTCCCAAAAATTTTAGGTGAGAAGTTGTTAGTTGGAGGGGAGAGTTAGGGGGAAAAGATTTCAGATATTTGGGAAGGGGGGGTAGGGGATGGGCAAAAAGTGGGGGAAAATTAAAATTTGTGGGGGGGAAAAAGAGTGAGGGGTGATGGGATTTTGTGGAGACAAAAAATTTTCCCCCTTTGGGGCAAAGGGGGAATTGGGGAAGATAGTTTTCCCCAACCCCCTTTAAGGGTTTTAAGGTGGGTAAAGTTGCAGCGAGGAGAAGGGGAGGAGGGGAAATTTTTTTCGCTGAGGGAATGGGGTGGAAAAAAAAAAATGAGAAAATTCGAAAAGTTTAATTTGGAAGGGGGTCGGGGTTACCAAAACTGTTGCCGGGGTCTTTTTAAGGGTTTTTGGGGGGTTTTGGTGTAAGAAATACGAACAATCTTCAATTTCTTGTAGTAAGGGAAAAACCCGGGGGGGGTACGCAAAGGGTTGGAGGGGGGGAAAAAAGGATTTTGTGTGGAGGGGCTTACTTCCGCACACTTACGTGTTGAAGATAATGGAGAACAAAGGGTTTTTAAATTTGACTGGTTGGAACAAATAAATTTTTAAGATTCAGGAAACCAGGCCACTGAGGGAGAATGGAAGTACATGCCTCACCTAAGGGGGGGTTATGTTTGCATTTTAAAAATGTAGTGTAAAGACCTTTGGAAGACATATTATGATGATGGTGAAAGTTTTTTTTTGGACCCTCTTGGTGAGAAGCTGTGTAAAAAAAAAAATCGTCAGAAAAAATTGGCTCGTAAAGCGTTATTTTACTGGGAAACAGTCAAAGGTTAATGACACCCCTGACTTTCTTGGGTTATCCTGGTGGCTAACCCTTTTGGATAAATTTGTTTCCGGTTGTTGATAACCACACCAAACAACAATCTTCCACATCTTCGAGTATACAGTGGACCCTCGCCTAATCGCTATTAATCCGTTCCCTGAGAGCTCAATGTTAGGCGAATTATCGTTAGGCGAATTAATTTTCCCCATAAGAAATAATGGAAATCAAATTAATCCGTTACTGACACCCCAAAGTATGAACAAAAAAATTTTTACCACATGAAATATTAATTTTAATACACACAAACTGAAGAAGACATGAACATTACATGACACTTACCTTTAATGAAGATCGGGATGATGATGAGGAGGGGGGGAGGAGGGGAGAGTGTGGTGGTTTTAATGTTAGAAGGGGAATCCACTTCCATTAGGACTTGAGGTGGCAAGTCCTTTTCCGGGGTTACTTCCTTTCTTTTAATCCACTAGGACAGCTTCAGTCGCTGGACTCTGTGCAACACATATCGCCACAGAGGGCCTGTACCCTCATTCCTTATGACTTTCCAAAAGGGTTTTCACAACCTGTCAGTGTACAGGTTGCCAACACAGCTTGCAAAGCTGTGTGAGGGTGATTTTTCTTTCAAAAAGTTTGCCTTAATCCACATTGCACACATTTCCTTAACCCTTTGACTTTTTCTGACGTATAAATACTCTTAGACCAATGTTTCTGACTATTTTTTATGCATAAATTCAGCCGCTTCAAATCAAGCAGGAAAAGCTGTAGGCCCCACTGTGAGAGATGGGTCTCCATGGTCATGTGCCCCATATAAAAAAATCGGGGCCAGTGGCATTGTGGGAATGCCATCATTTGTCCTTTTTCAGCATGTCTAGCGGTAAGAAATATGGATTCCCCGCAAATCTGGCTCTTCTTTTCCCAAGTGATGCTCTACACAGATGGAAAGTGCCCAGTGAAGATCAATTTCATGATTTGGGGAGTTTGAGACCAAAGCAATGAGGGAGAGGGAGGAAGGGGAGGAGGAGGAGGAGGAGAAGGTAGAAGAGTAAAGGAAGGAGAGGAGGAGAGGAAGTAAAGGAGAGGAGGAGGAGAGGAGGGAGGAGGAAGAAGAAGATGAAAATATTGTTCCCTTGAAGCAAGAAAAAAAAAGTCCACCCCATGACAGACAAATAAGGGGAGAAAAACATCGATAAAGCTGACTTTGATGACGTAACGGGGTAGACTGATAAGGAAATTTTACAGACCATCGCCCTCCCTTTGTTTTGCTGGTACCCCAACATTTCTGTCTGTCTTTTTTTGTCTGACTGTCAAGCTCCCTGTCTGTCCTCTAGTCTCTGTCTCAGAGAGAGCCAAAAGACGTGTCATCACGTTACTCACATCTTCAAGCAGAGTATAGCACTTTGTCTGGATTTCTTGGGTTACCCTAGTAATTTACACTATGTATACTTGTATTTATGTGTACCTGTGAGACGAGATAGGCAGACAGATAAAAAGAAGACAGATTGAAAGTATAGAATGAGGGAGAAAGATAATTAGATAGAATGGAGAGGGGAAGCAGCATCCGACCCCATTGTTTTGACAGGGGTAGGGGGAGTGACTAATGAGACAATATGTCACTTTGACAGCTGCCGACTTCTGACTCAAAACAATTATAAGCCACACCCCACACCCCAAGACAAGGAGGAGGATGAAGGAGGAGAAGGAGGAGGAGGAGAAGGAGGAGGAAAAAGGAGAAGGAAAAGGAGAAGGAGGAGAGGAGGAGGAGGAGGAGGAGGAGGGGGAGGAGAGGGGGAAGGAGAAAGAGAGGAGGAGAAGGAGGAGGAAAAGGGAGGAGGAGGAAGGAGGAGAGGAAAAGGGAGAAGGAGGAGAAGGAGGAGGAGAAGGGGAGGAGAAGGAGGAGGAAGGAGAAAGGAGGAGGAGAAGGAGAAGGAGGAGGAGAAGGGGGAGGAGGAGAAGGAGGAGAGAAGGAGGAGGAGGAGAAGAGGAGGAAAAGGGAAAGGAGGAGGAGGATATTGTTTTTTTTGTTTTTGTAAACAAGTTTTGTAAACAATATATTGAAAATTATTTTTTGTGTGCTTATTGTGTTTATACAACGAGTGTATATATATAAAATTGCACCTTACTTTGGTCTCATAGGCCACATAAGTTTTGTGAAAAAATAAAAAAAGTGAAAAAAAAAAAAACCTTAAATTTAACAAGTAAACTAAAGTTTACCGGGTGAGCGGCAGTCGCTGCTGTTGCCATACGCGGCTCATTTTCTGCAAACTTCAGGCTCAAATATCTCGGTAATACCGAGGCAAAATTTTTTTTTGGACTAAAACACTCAGAAAAATAATCTTAACATTTTCATAAGAAAAAAAATTTTTTTTTTTTTGAATATTTGGCGACATAGAATGACAGTTTCAGAGAGGGGCCTGAAACAGTCAAAGGGTTAATCTTTGAAGTAGGCAACTTCTTCAATTTCTCTCTCCCCTCCTCCGAAGCAGTTTCCTCAGGTCTGGCCTCTTGCTGTTGAAGATGATCAAACAGCTCATCAGTGGTTAGTTCTTCATTGTCCTCCTCCACCAACTCTTCCACATCCTCCCCACTAACCTCCAACCCCAAGGACTTCCCCAATGCCACAATGGATTCCTCAACTGGCATAGGCTTCTCAGGGTTAGCCTCAAACCCTTCGAAATCCCTTTTGTCTACACATTCTGCCACAGTTTCTTCCAAGCAGAGTTCAAGGTCCTCTTATCACTCCCTCCCAAGCCTTACCTATAATGTTTACACAATTGAGGATGCTAAAGTGATCTCTCCAAAATTTCTCTTAGAGTCAATTGAGTTTCTGAGGTCACTACAAAGCACCTTTCAAACAAAGCTTTTGTGTACAGTTTTTTGAAGTTTGCAATAACCTGCTGGTCCATGGACTGCAGGAGAGGAGTGGTATTAGGAGGCAAAAACTTGACCTTAATAAAGCTCATTTCCGCAGAAAGTTGCTCTGCCACATCTGAAGGATGACCAGGAGCATTGTCTAATACCAGGAGGCACTTAAGGTCTAATTTCTTTTCAATTTTGGAATTTTCACAGTGGGGGCAAAATGCATGGGTAACCAGTCATAGAAAAAGTCCCTAGTGACCCATGCCTTACTGTTTGCCCTCCACAGCACACACAAATTAGCCTTGAGGACATTGATTTTCCTGAACACTCTGGGGGTTTCAGAGTGATACACCAATAAAGGCTTCACTTTGCAATCACCACTAGCATTGGCACACATCAACAGAGTAAGCCTGTCTTTCATAGGCTTATGTCCTGGGAGTGGCTTTTCCTCCTGAGTAATGTACATCTTGTTTGTTCAGGTTTCAGTCCTTCACTGTCTACATACTCCTTGAATTCCTGCACATATTCTTCAGCCGCTTTGTGGTCCGAACTGGCAGCCTCACCATGCCTTATCACGCTATGTATGCCACTACGATTCTTAAATCTCTCAAACCAACCTTTGCTGGCCTTAAATTCACTCACATCATCACTAGTTGCAGGCATTTTTCTAATTAAATCGTCATGCAACTTCCTAACCTTTTCACATATGATCGCTTGAGAGATGCTATCTCTTGCTATCTGTTTTTCGTTTATCCACACCAATAACAGTCTCTCAACATCTTCTATCACTTGCGATCTCTGTTTCGAAAACAAAGTTGCACCTTTGGCAAGAACAGCTTCCTTGATTGCCATTTTCTTGGCCACAATAGTGGCAATGGTTGATTGGGGTTTTGTGTACAACCTGGCCAGCTCGGAGACACGCACTCCACGTTCATACTTAGCAATGATCTCTTTCTTCATATCCATAGTGATTCTCACTCTTTTTGCTGTAGGGTTGGCACTAGAAGCTTTCTTGGGGCTCATGGTGACTTATTTTGCAGGTGCAATCACTAAAAAGGCTGTGATAATATGAAATGTTCCAATTGTATGCTTGGATGTGACTGCTGAGGCTGGCTTGTAAACACTGGCACCCACGGAACAAGTGAGGCGGGCTCAGGCTGCATGTGGACGCGTCTCGAATGAATCGCGTTGAGTGAGTTTTTTAGCGCTATCCGAGGCAAAATTTTTGCATTAAAATGTATCGCTAGGCAGATTTAACGTTATGCGATGCGTTCGTTAGGCAAGGTTCCACTGTATGGCTGACCGTGGTGCAGCAGCAGCTGACCGTGGTGCAGCAGCAGCTGACCGTGGTGCGATAGTATTTCGATAGTATTTCTCACCCTTTTTACCACAGGGTTGGCACTAGAAGCTTTCTTTGGGCCCATGGTGGCTTATTTAGCAGTTACAAGCACTAAAAACACTGGAATACAAAAATTTATGAATGTATGCATGCAACTGTCTGTCATGGCTTGTAAACCATGTCACACTAGCTCAGCTGAGGCGTTCAGGCCAGACAGACCAGACGGTCGCGTTTGGGACGAGTAATGTAAGTCGAGTTTTTCAACGTAGGTCAGTGTCAAATTTTTACACTGACAAGCATTGTAAGTCGATTTTATTATAGGTTGAGGCCATTGTAAGTCGGGGGTCCACTGTAATATCTTTAATTTTGTAAGAATATTTTTTTTTTTTCAAAAATTCTTGGACCCTGCCTGTCACTCTGAGATTTGGCCTCTGGACCCTGAAAGGGTTAAATTCTTCGACAGTGAGAGCAAGTTTGCGAGCAAGGGTCTCGACAGTGAAATAATAATTATAATAATAATAATAAATAATAATAAATTTTATTTTGACATGATACATAGTTGTACAAAAGAATATAATAGTTGGGTGCACATGCCAAAAACCCCTTTGTATGCAGAGCATTTCTGGCAAACGTAACCCTTTGACTGTTTTCTTCATACACATACGTCTTACGAGCCAATGTGTTTGACATATATACAGTGGACCCCCGATGTATGATATCCCCAACTTATGTTTTAAAAACCCACCACATGCTTTTCAATGTAAAAATTTGACCCCGAAGTATGTTGAAAAACTCGACCTACAACATTCGTCTGGTACGTGTCCACATCTCTGTCCGCCTGAGCGCGCCTCAACTGGCCTGCCCTCAGTTAGTGTGCCAATGTTTACAAGCCAGAGTGGTTACTCACACATACATTCAGAAGATTTTGTATTATTCCAGTGTTTTTAGTGCTTCTAACTGCTAAATAAGCCACCATGAGCCCAAAGAAAGCTTCTAGTGCCAACCCTGTGGTAAAAAGGGTGAGAAATATTATCGAAATACTATCGTAACACAGTCAGCTGCTGCTGCTGCTGCTGTAGTACCATCAGCCGCTGCTGCTGCTGTAGCACCATCAGCTGCTGCTACTGCTGTAGCACCGTAAGCTGCTGCTGCTGTAGCACCGTCAGTTGCTGCTGCTGCTGTAGCACAGTCAGCTGCTGCTGCTGTAGCACCGTCAGCTGCTGCTGCTGTAGCACCGTTGTTGGTGTGACTTATCGAGAATACCAAGAAACAATTAAAACCAGAGGGTTTGCCACCCAGGATAACCCAAAAAAGTCAGTGTGTCATCGAGGACTGTCTAACTTATTTCCATTGGGGTCCTTAATCTTGTCCCCCAGGATGCGACTCACAACAGTCGACTAACACCCAGGTGAGCAGGAAAAAATGCCTGGAACTAGTGCTCATATTGGTGAATTTAACCCTTTGACTGTCGCGGCCGTATATATACATTTACGAGGTACCGTGTTTGACGTATATATACAGTGGACCCCCGCCTTACGATATTATTTCACTCCAGAAGTATGTTCAGGTGCCGTTACTGAACGAATTTGTTCCCATAAGGAATATTGTGAATTAGATTAGTCCGTTTCAGACCCCCAAAAATACACGAACACAAGCACTTACATAAATACACTTACATAATTGGTCACATTGGGAGCTGATCGTAAGGCGGGGGTCCGCTGTACTCATAAATTCTAGCAGCTTCAAATCAGGCAGGAGAAAGCTGGTAGGCCCACATGTGAGAGAATGGGTCTGTGTGGTCAGTGTGCACCATATAAAAAAAATCCTGCAGCACGCAGTGCATAATGAGAAAAAAAAACTCCGACCGTTTTTTTTTAATTAAAATGCCGACTTTGTGGTCTATTTTCATATAGTATTTGTGGTTGTATTCTCGTTTTCTTGGTCTCATTTATTTATTTATTTATTTATTTAGAAATTTTAGCATACAAACAGAGGTACAAAAAATACAGGTAAGAGCAGCATGCCAAAGCCACTTATATGCATAGCATTACGGGCTGGCTTAAAATTAACTTAAGATTAACTAAGCAATGATGAAATCAGGGATAAGACATTATTGTAAACAGATAACCATAAAATACAAATGAGTATTACAAAGACAGGTCCTATGGTTGCATGCATTGCTGTTCATTCAGTAGAATGGAGTATTCTGTTAGGTAGTGTATTTAAAAAAATAACAAAGTTAGGTTTAACATTTGTGTGATATAATTGTGAGTAACATTTAGGATATACAATTTATATGGTTCAGTTATTCAGTATTTATTTGGTTTTGAGTGAGTAAGTGAACTTTGAGAAGAGACTTGAATTTATAAACAGGTAGTGTTTCTTTTATATTTACAGGTAATGAATTCCAGATTTTAGGGCCTTTTATGTGCATTGAGTTTTTGCATAGCGTGAGATGGACACGAGGAACATCAAAGAGTGATCTGTGCCTTGCATTATGGTCATGTGTTCTGTTGAGGTTGGCAAGGAGATGTTTGAGGGGGGGTTAATATCAGAGTTAAGTGTTCTATGTATGTAATAAGTGCAATAATAAGTATGGATGTTTTGTATGGTGAGTAGGTTGAGTGTTTTGAATATTGGTGGAGTGTGCTGCCTGTAGTGAGAATTTGTTATCATTCTAACTGCAGCCTTTTGTTGGGTAATTAGTGGTCTGAGATGGTTAGTTGTTGTTGAGCCCCATGCACAAATTCCATAGGTGAGATAGGGGTAAATAAGAGAGTGATAAAGGGCCAGGAGGGCTGACTGTGGAACATAGTACCGTATCTTCGATAGTATGCCTACAGTCTTGGAAATTTTCTTAGAAATTTGTTGCATATGTGTATGAAATTTGAGTCTATTATCGAGGTGGATTCCTAAGAATTTTCCCTCTGTTAGCTTTGTGATAGGTGATCCGTTTATCGTTATGTTAAGAGGTACATCTGTAGCTCTGCTACCAAACTGAATGAAGTAGGTTTTGTCAATGTTTAGTGTAAGTTTGTTAGTCCTCATCCAGGTAGATATTTTCTGTAATTCGGTGTTTACAGTATTGGCTAGCGTGACTGGGCTCGGGTGAGAGAAGACGTATGTGGTGTCATCTGCAAAAAGTGTGGGTTTGTGTAATTGCGAAGCATTTGGTAGGTCATTTATGTATAGGAGAAAGAGAAGAGGGCCAAGGACACTTCCCTGTGGGACACCAACTGTAATTGGTTGTGCGGAAGAGCTTGCCCCATTTGCGTACACATATTGGCTTCTGTTGCTGAGGTAAGACTTGAGGTAGTTGAGGGAGTGCCCTCTAATACCATAGTGTGACAATTTTACATGGAGCAAGTCATGGTCAACTGTATCAAAAGCTTTACGTAAGTCAATGAAGATCCCCAGTGGGACTTCTTTTTTCTCTATTGCAGTGTATATATGTTCTAGCATGTGTATAATAGCATCATTAGTATTTTTATTAGGCCTGAATCCAAATTGGCAGGGGTTGAGAATGTTATGGGAGATGAGGTAGGAGTAGATTCGTTTATGAATTAATTTTTCGAAGATTTTTGAGAGAGGGTGTAAACTGGATATTGGCCTATAGTTATTCAACTCTGTTTGGTCTCCTCCTTTATGGATCGGGGTGACCCTTGCTATTTTGAGAACTGTAGGGAAGGTGGAGGATTCAATGGATTTGTTAAAGAGTGTTGCAATGATTGGTGATAGTACTTGTGACGCTTTTTTGTATATAAAGGGTGGTAAGGTATTTAAATCTCCTGCCTTGTTTTTCAGTGCGTTGATAATAAGGGAGACTTCGTATGGGTTAGTCGGAGCTAGGAACAGTGTGTTCGGGTAGTTGCCAGTGAGGTAGTCATTTGGTGGGGTATCTGAGCTTGGGATATTATTGGCAAGGTTTTGACCTATAGTGGAGAAGAAATCATTGAGTCTGTTTGCTGTTTCTGTTGGTGGGAGTTGGGGTTCATCTGATTTTGCTAATTTTGTTTCGCTATGTCGTGATATCTTTTTTGTTCCCAGAATTTCTGATAGGGTCTTCCAGGTCTTTTTTATATCACCTCGTAAGTTGGATAATCTGTTCTCATAATACAATTTTTTTGCCCTTCTTATCAGGCTGGTTAGGATTGACGAGTAACGTTTTGTTTGGTCTCTGGTTATGTGACCCATTCTGTACTGTTTTTCATATCAGTGTTTTGTATTTATGGATTTGAGAATGCTGGGTGTTAGCCAGGGACTGTTCAGTCTCTTAGCTGTCATCTGTTTAGTTTTTTTAGGGCAGTGCTTGTTATAAAGGTATTGGGTCTTTTTTAGAAAATTATTAAAACATTCGTCAATATCTGAAAAGATTTCTAGCTCAGTGTGCCAGTCAATGTTTGTTACTGCTGTTGATAGAATGGAAACTATATTATAAAAATTGAGGTGATTTTGATTAATTTTACTATAAAAAGAACCTGGAAATGGAGCACAAAGTACGGGAAATGTTTGATTTTTTGCCGATGTTCAAAAGTAAACAAATGATGTCGTTGTCCAATAAATGTCCAAATAGCCATTCTAATATGCAGTCATGAATGGGTTGATGTAATTTTTACAATTATTATGGTATTGCAGTAGTCTGCATAACAGTAAATCTTCTATTTTTTGTTTGAATAAAATTTCAAAATAAAAAGCAAGAGTAATATCAGAGGGGCCTGGAGACATGACTGATGAACAAAGAAAATGTTATTTTAGAGCCAGGAATGTCTGCATTGTTCATTCTGGTCCTTATTTTTAAATTGTCATATTTTTTAATTTTCGTGAAATTGGCCAAATTGCAAATTTCTGACCATGTTATTGGGTAGTTGAAATTGGTAAATGGGCAGTTTCTTGTACTCAATCGATGGAAAAAATGGAGTTCTGAAGAAATAGGTATGAGTTTGGTTGACTGGAATAATGGAATTAGCCGAAAATAGGGCTCAAAGTGGGCAAAATCGCCAATTTGTAAATATCGCCGAGGTTGCTAACTTCGCGAGAGCGTAATTCCGTCAGTTTTCCATCAAATTTCGTTTTTTTTGGTGTCTTTACAATCGGAAAAAGATTCTCTATCATTTCATAAGAAAAAATAATTTATTTTTTTTTTTAAATTTTGCGACACCAGGAGACACCTCAGGATTGGGGGTTGCGGCAGTCAAAGGGTTAAGGAAAGCAAAGGTTGGTTTGAAAGATTTAAGAATCATAGTGGCATACACAGTGTGATAAGGCCTGTTTTGGAAGAAAATGCCGAACAAGACCTACATTACTCAGGGGGAAAATGCACTCCCAGGACACAGTGTCTCATCAGTTATTGCTACATCTTCAATAAAGGTAAGTGTCATTTATTCTTCATTTAGTAGAGTAGAAAATGTATATTTCGTGTGGTAAAAACTTGTTTTTTTCATACTTTTGGGTGTCTTGCACTTATTAATTCAACCTACGATCATTTCGTCTTACGGTGGCTCTCAGGAACAGATTAATATCATAGGTCGGGGGACCATTGTATACTCAAAAATTCTAGAGGCTTCAAATCAAGTGGGAGAAAGCTGGTAGGCCCACATGTGAGAGAATGGGTCTGTGTGGTCAGTGTGCACAATAGAAAAAAAAATCCTGCAGCAAGCAGTGCACGAGGAATAAAAAAATTTCAACCTTTTTTTTGGATTAAAATGTCAACTTTGAGGTGTATTTTCATATATTTTATTTTGGTTATATTCTTGTTTGGATGTTGATGAGTTACAGTGAGTACATTAACCCTCAAAGTGTCCAAACACTGATCTACATTCACTCGCGTAGCACTCCAAACATTGATCTATGTTCAATTTTACATGCTTTCTTATGTAAAAAAAAAATAGATCTATGTTCAGAGTGCTAGGCGAGTGAACGTAGATCTATGTTTGGACAGTTTAAGGGTTAATTACAGTTTTAAATTTAGCCTATATAACTTACATAATTACAAATAGTAGTACAGTTTGGGTTTATTTATACTATGGAAATATTTCAATGGAACAGTTTAAAAACAATGTACGTTGGATTGTGTGAAGCCAGCAGTAGCAGCCTGGCTGATCAGGCTCTGATCCACCAGGAGGCCTGGTCACAGACCGGGCCGTGGGGGCGTTGACCCCCGGAACTCTCTCCAGGTAAACTCCAGGTAATAACAGGCAATAACAAATAATTATATGGACATTGATGTATTACAGTGGGTACAGTAATTATAGTTTAAAATTAGTGTATAAAATTGACATTATTACAAATGGAATTAAGGGTTAATAACCATCTTGCTGGACACAAATTGCTCACATCAATTACCAACTACTGCCTCATACAATGACCATCCAGGCATAACCATCAAATAAAACACACAAACAAAGCACAAACAAAACAAAGACACAGACACACACACAGTGTGGGGAGCATCAACATCATCTCTATCAGTGAGTGTGAGCAATGACCAGGTCCTGATGGGCCAGGAGCTGAGACCTAACCTTGCAGCCACACACAGTACAGACAAGTACATATATACATACACATTTCCTTCAGAAGCAACAACATTTCTCTGGAGTTTTAACATGACAACTGACATGATACAGCTCACTCAAGGTACTAAAACACTGTTTACAATAAAGACTTGTCACTATATCACATAAATGTTAAACCTAAAACCCAATCTAACTTTATTATTTTTTAAATACACTACCTAACAGAATACTCCATTCTACTGAATGTACAACAATGCATACAACCATATGACCTGTCTTTGTAATACTCACTTGTACTTTATAGTAATCTGTTTACATTAAAGTTTTATCACTGATGTCATCATTGCTTAGTTCATCTTAAGTTAATTTTAAGCCAGCCCGTAATGCTATGCATAGTATAAGTGGCTTTGGCATGCTGCTCTTATCTGTATTTTTTGTACCTCTGTATGTGTGCTCAAATTTTTAAATAAATAAATAAATATGTGTTATTAATATTCACAACAATAATACAAGAAAATTACAAAACACAAGATAATTATAATTTTTCATGCAAAAATGATTGTTACATAACGTCTCCAAATTAGCAAAAAAGTCTCACCTGACGATTATGAAGAGTTCGGTCTCCAGCTTCCTCGCTCCCGGGCAATGACAACTCAGGAACTAACACCAGTGAATTTGAAGTCTCGGCCTTTCGCACCTGACATAACACTCATGTTCAAAATCTCATTTTCATAAAAAAATATGAATCAAACAAATGGCTGAAAAAGATGTTAGGGGTTGTGGTTGGCAGTAATGTAAAACCAAGACAACAGTGCGTTAGTGTTTGCACAAAGGCTAATAGAATTCTTGGCTAAATACAAAGAAGAATATATAATAGACGTCCTGAAGTTATACTTAATATAACCTGGTAAGGCCTCAGTAAGACTATGCTTACAGGTGTGGTCTGTATATTACAGAATGGACATAAATGTAGTACAAAATTAGCAAGGAAGGATAACAAAGTTAGTCACAAGTATCAGAAATGTTTCCTACAAAGACAGGATGAAGGCACTGTGTTTGTTCTCTCTGGATAAACACACAATTACAACAATATAAATCAAGTGTACAAAGAGAAAACAACAATAAACAAAAATTATATAAAAACAGTACTGAAAATATCTAACTGAGACTGAACTTGCAGTAATGTGTTCAAGTTGTGGCTGAGTGGAACAAAGTTCCAAGTTGTGGCTGAGTGGAACAAAGTTCCAAGTTGTGGCTGAGTGGAACAAAATTCCAAGCTGTGGCTGAGTGGAACAAAGTTCCAAGTTGTGGCTGAGTGGAACAAAGTTCCAAGTAGCATCACTGCTGCCATGAGTGGGTGTGAGTTAGACAGGCCAGTAGGTATGTTGCAGTGGTCCACTAATCTTAAGAGGTGCAGGAGGGCCCCGCTTATACAGCAGGTTAGGTACTGAGCTACCGCTGTAAAGTGAATCATAACCTTTTTTACTTTCAAATTCATATAAAACCCTGATAACATGTTTGCACTATCATATATTAAGTGAGCAACATAGCTAGGTCTAAAAAATGCATATACAATACACACATTACTTGCCTTAAATTATTTTCATCCATAGCTTATAGCTAGTGGTGAATATATTTCTTGTAGAAAGTCTGACTAAATGAAGAATGAGTATAATTGGAAAGCGCTGTATCAGCGAGGCGCTGTAAAGTGGGACTTGCCTGTACACAGTTAACAGAGTTTAGTTCGGGGACTCAGAGAACTATACTGCAAAGTTTCTTGAAAACACCATTTACCTTTTATAATACAAAACAACATACTGAAAACCAAATAAATTAAACTGAAAACTTTTAGCCACATACTGGCAAGTGCCTAATTATTCAAAACTCTATATATAAGTAAAAAACAAAACCTTTAAAAGTGGGCTGCTTGAATGTAGGTGAGTGTAGTAGAAATATTATTGTGATTAGAAAGGAAAAGAAGCTGGATGTTCCAGCTCTCAGTATAACAAAGCTAAAATGGGTAAGAGAATTTCAGTAGAAAGTGTAAATGGGATTAGGTCAGGTGTACCTGAGAATCATAGCTAAGCAAGAAGTGATATTATAAAAGGGAGGGAAGATGATTGTATAAATTCAAGAATTATGTGAATTAAGATAAGGGTGGGATGTGAGAAGTGGGTGATAGCAAGCATAATGCATCTAGGAAAGAGAGGAGTTTAGAGCAGAGAGATTTGGGAGATGTTAAGCGAGTGTTCAGGAAGTTTCGAACCATGCGAGAAAATTTTGTACGGACCTAAGTCCTGAAGTGAAAGAAACTGTTATTGAGGTAATATTAGGGAAGTTTGGAGTGCCAGGTGTAAATAATGATGGGGTTTCTAACTGAACTATGTACAGAAAGACGTTTGGTAATAGATAATGAATGTTATAAGAAAATGAGGTAAATAATTACACAAGAAATAATATAGCAGTTTGTTGGACTGTGTATTAGAAGATTAAATGTTCACTGATGGATTTCTAAATGTTCATGTGTTCAGAGAGCCAAATGACAATAAGAAAAAGTTATAATTTAAATTTAAATTTAAATTTATTTATTTCTTTGTAAGTATAGTATAATGGGTTGCAATGCAAAGAGAGCCTCTATTATGCCTAGGCATTATAGGACGACTTAATTTATTGGCTTACTGACTATTTAACACTAAAGAAATTTATCATAGTTGTACAGTAGTTTTATTAACTGTAAGTGAATCTAATTTATATAAACCAAACGATATATTCATATATTCAAAAATGCTTTTTGTGAAACATGATTCAATTATTTATTTTTTTTTATTATCACACCGGCCGATTCCCACCAAGGCAGGGTGGCCCGAAAAAGAAAAACTTTCACCATCATTAACTGTTAGTTAAAAACAAATGAGAAGTGTTGTTAGATGGGGAGTAGGAGATATAGGGAAGATGGAGGGAATATTTTCACAAACTGTTAAAAGGATGAAGAGAGGGAATCTGTGATTTTATGCATTGACTAGGTAGGTACATCACTGAGGAGGAAGAGGCAGATATGAGTGTGAGGAAGGTACTTGAGGCAGTGGGTAATATGAAATGGAACAAAGCTGCTGAAATTGATGGGATCAAGACAGAAATGTTAAAAGCAGGTAGGGATATAGTTTTGGAATGATTGGTGATTCTATTTAATAAATGTATGAAAGAGAGGAAGGTACCTAGGGACTGTTAGAGAGCATGTATAAGTCTTTGTTAACCCTTAAACTGTTCAGACGTAGATCTGCGTTCGCACACATAGCACTATGAACGTAAATCTACGCTCAAATTTACATTGTTTCTTATGTAAAAAAATGTAGATCAACGTTCAGAGCGCTAAGCGTGCAAACGTAGATCTACGTTTGGACAGTTAGAGGGTTAAAGGCAAAGGGGACATAAGAGAGTATAAGAATTATAGGGAAATAAGCCTGTTAAGTATACCTGGTAAGGTATATGGTAGGTAGAGTTATTTTTGAAAGAATTAAGAGTAAGACAGAGAGCAGGGTCGCAGATAAACAAGGAGGCTTCAGGAAGGGTAGGGGGTGTGTAGACCAAGTGTTTACAGTGAAGCATAAAAGTGAACAGTATATAGATAAGGGTGAAGAAGTTTTTGTTGCATTTATGGATTTGCAAGACATATAGGGTAGGTAGGCAGGCAGTATGCTGGTAGACACCAACCATCAAGGAAAGTATTACCGTCCTGCCAAATGTGTGTGAAACA
This sequence comes from Cherax quadricarinatus, assembly GCF_026875155.1. Lineage (NCBI taxonomy): Eukaryota > Metazoa > Arthropoda > Malacostraca > Decapoda > Parastacidae > Cherax > Cherax quadricarinatus. The sequence goes on along the minus strand of NC_069474.1, from coordinate 1,103,813 downwards.
GAAACCTCTAATTGCTATACACAATGGAAGGACTGCTGGTCAAGTTCTTTATTAGCAGCTGTTTACCATTTTGTCTTATATCAGCTACCATAAATTCACTTTACTTTTATCCCTTTGAGGGGCTTTTGGTATTTACACCCAACTGTTATGCTCCTTTGTACATATATGTATCATACTAAAATAAAATTATTATGATTATTATTATGATTATTATGAAATGAAGAAGCACCACCTCTTGCTAGCTGGAGACTTCAACATTAACCTTGGCCTAACAGATGACCAACCACCAACTGATTTCATTAACAGTATCAACAACACACTACTCATTCCAGCTATGACAAAACCAACCAGGCTAACTGAGACACGTGCAACCATAATTGACCACATTGACAAATATAGTAGCTCCCCTTGAATCAGGGATAATCACAGAGCACTACTGACCACTACCCCACCTTCCTCTTAACAAACATTTGTAAACAACCATTGGAATATAGTAGGTTCTCATTTCGACTCCATGATGAGGCAGCAATAAGTAACATCACTGCAGAGCTAAGTTCAGTTGACTGGCCTACAGAATTTCCCAGTGCCAATAGTAACGATGAATGGATAGACATATTTCTAAACAAAATACATAGACTGTACAAATATTATCCCATAAAACTACACATATCACAAATAAAAAACTAGGGTGACCATGGCTTACTAACAGCATTTTAAGATCCACTGATAAAAAACGTCAATACGAGAAACAATATAGACAGGGCTTAAAAACCAAATATTTTATTAAACACTATATGTCAGTCCTCACCAAACTAGTAAGAAAGTCTAAGCAACTATACTATTCTAACAGACTGAATGAAACGAGAGGAGATATATAAAAAGACCTGGAAGATATTCTCTTAGATCCTGGGCACCACAAACTGAACAACGCTAGTAATATTGTCGTAACTAAACCAAATGAACCTACTGATACAGCTAACATGATAAATGACTTTTTCTAAACCATAGGATCAAATCTCGCCAGTAAAATTCCAGGTACCAATACCTGAGCGAGTGATAATCTAGACGGAAACTTCCCAACATTCCTTTATCTTTCACCAACCAAGTCCACTGAAGTCACCATGATTAATAATTCACTAAATAATAAATCAGGAAATATAGCTCATGTCCCACCACTATTGTACAAACGAGTGGCTCATGTCCCACCACTATTGTACAAACGAGTGGCTCATGTCCCACCACTATTGTACAAACGAGTGGCTCATGTCCCACCACTATTGTACAAACGAGTGGCTCATGTCCCACCACTATTGTACAAACGAGTGGCTCATGTCCCACCACTATTGTACAAACGAGTGGCTCATGTCCCACCACTATTGTACAAACGAGTGGCTCATGTCCCACCACTATTGTACAAACGAGTGGCTCATGTCCCACCACTATTGTACAAACGAGTGGCTCATGTCCCACCACTATTGTACAAACGAGTGGCTCATGTCCCACCACTATTGTACAAACGAGTGGCTCATGTCCTCTCACCCACCATTACATTACATGTACTCTTTAACAAATCACTAGAAACCAACTATTTCCCGACATCACTCAAGATGGCAAAGGTTACACCAGTACACAAAGATGGCAAAGGTTACACCAGTACACAAAGATGGCAAAGGTTACACCAGTACACAAAGATGGCAAAGGTTACACCAGTACACAAAGATGGCAAAGGTTACACCAGTACACAAAGATGGCAAAGGTTACACCAGTACACAAAGATGGCAAAGGTTACACCAGTACACAAAGATGGCAAAGGTTACACCAGTACACAAAGATGGCAAAGGTTACACCAGTACACAAAGATGGCAAAGGTTACACCAGTACACAAAGATGGCAAAGGTTACACCAGTACACAAAGATGGCAAAGGTTACACCAGTACACAAAGATGGCAAAGGTTACACCAGTACACAAAGATGGCAAAGGTTACACCAGTACACAAAGATGGCAAAGGTTACACCAGTACACAAAGATGGCAAAGGTTACACCAGTACACAAAGATGGCAAAGGTTACACCAGTACACAAAGATGGCAAAGGTTACACCAGTACACAAAGATGGCAAAGGTTACACCAGTACACAAAGATGGCAAAGGTTACACCAGTACACAAAGATGGCAAAGGTTACACCAGTACACAAAGATGGCAAAGGTTACACCAGTACACAAAGATGGTGGCCCAACAAAAGTAAACAACTATTGGCCAATATCAGACTTGCCTTTATATCAAAAAATCTTTGAGAAACTCATATGCAAGAGATTATACTCCTTCATAACATTAGATTAGATTTTTTATTTTGACGAATTACATGGTTGTACAGAGGAATATAATAGTTGGGTGTACATGCCAAAAGCCCCTCTGTATGTTGAGCATTTCTGGCAAACTTAAAGATTAACTTAAGAATAGTAAGGAATAATACAAAGTTGATATGGTCATTAGATGTGTTAAGAGTGAGTACAGGAGAATTTAATATTATATCAGGTGATGTTACATGGTTTTGCTAAGTCTAGTAGAGGCTTTTTACACTATTGAATTAGTTAATAAAGATTATAGTATTACAATGTAACAATTTAAAACAATTTACAGTGTGATGTATTACAGTTTAGTACTGTTTAAAACACTGAAATTTGGTATTAAAATGGAACAATTTACATTACAATGTACTATATTACAATCTACTACTATTTAAAACAGTGAAAAGAACAGACATCCTAATTTTGCAGTAGTAAGTGGTTGAGCATTCATCAGCACAATATGAGTAGCTTTTGAGAAACTGGTAGTGGTTAGGTATAGTTTGTCTGGTTAATTTTGGGTGATGAAGTGATTTCTTATTTGGGCCTTAAACTGATTTACAGACAAACAGGAGTCCTTTAGTTTGTTTTGGCAATGAATTCCAGATCTTCGGGCCTTTTACATGCATAGCATTTTTACAGTGAGAGATGAACACGAGGGATATCGAAGAGTGATCTGTGTCTCGTATTATGGTTGTGTTCTGTTATAGTTATCAAGGAGGAGTTTGAAAGGACGGTTTACATTAGAGTACAGTGTTCTGTGTATGTACTAGGCACAATAATAAGTGTGGATGTTTCGTATATTTAGTAAGTTAAAACTCTTGAAAAGAGGTGGTGTATGTTGTCTAATGCAGGAGTTAGTAATCAATCGCACTGCAGCTTTTTGCTGGGTTATTTAAAGGCATAAGGTGATTTGCTGTGGTTGAGCCCCATGCACAAATACCATAGGTGAGGTAAGGGTAAATGAGAGAGTGGTACAAAGCTAGAAGAGCTGATTGGGGTACATACTGTATCTCTGGAAGGATGCCTACTGTTTTGGAGACTTTCTTGGAAATTTGCTGTATTTGTGTCTGAAATTTGAGACTGCAGTCAAGGTGGAGACCTAGAAATTTGCCCTCTGCTTATCTCATGATAGGTGAACCATTTATCAAAATATTTAGCTCTACATTTAAAGCTCTGTTTCCGAAAAGCATGAAGTAGGTTTTGTCAATATTGAGAGTAAGTTTGTTGGTAATCATCCAAGTAGATATTTTTAGCAGTTCAGCATTTACTGTGTCTGTTAGTATGGTTGAGTTTGGGTGAGAAAAGACATAAGTTGTGTTTTCTGCAAATAAAACGAGTTTAAGGAGATTAGATGTATTTGGTAGATCATCGATGTAAATGAGAAACAGGTTGTGTAGTGGAACAGGCTCCATTGTGCATACATACTGGGTTCTATTGTTAAGATAAGATTTCAGGTGTGGCATGCAAAGAGTACATAACCTTTATTCGGCACATGCACACACCCTCATTCACAGGCTATCTCCCCCAACCAGCGAACCAGGTAACTGAGGGTTGACAATGGAGCCCCGTCGTTCAACCAGTAACCAGGTTCCAGCCAATAAGATGGTTTTGGCAATTGCAGAGGTTATGTGGGTACCACTCTCCTGTCTGCCCTTGTCATTCCCATTCCAGAGCTGGTTGAAGCACGGTCTGCTCTCTAGTGGCTTCTATCCTGCCTTGCTTTCCGTGGAGTGCACTAATACCTATCACTGTACATAGTGTATATAGTGTACATACTGCTGTTCTAAATTGGTGAAGGATAATATAAGTCAAAACTTTTCTGCTGTGTTTATTTTGCTCCCTTTACACCCAGGATAACAGGCCATTTGGAATCCTGGGTTGTAATATGGGTAGCCTGTCCGAGAGCTGGAGCTGGACTTAGAGAAAGGGTTGAGCCTAGGGTGAAGTTGGAAGCAGGAACATTGTGTAGCTTGCTGTCTGGCATTGCATTAGCTTTGCCAACGCTTTACAAACTTTGCGTGTCAGTTGCTTTGCTATGGTCAGCCTTGCTATTGTGTGATCGTTCAACAGCTCACTACTAGCTTGTTCAGTGTGCTCGCTTCGCTACGGTCAATCTTGTGGAACAGTGTGTAGCTTGCTGTCTGGCATTGCATTAGCTTTGCCAATGCTTTACAAACTTGCTATTGTGTGATCGTTTAACAGCTCGCTACTAGCCTGTTCAGTGTGAAGATTTTGCAGTCAGCTTTGCTATTGCGTATCCACCTTGTATGAGTATTCTGCAATCGTACTGTGCATAGCTAAGCGTGTTCTGCAAATAACGTGTTACGTTTGGGTATTCTGCAATCGTACTGTGCATAGCAAATAACTTATACATTGTGGTATGCCACCTAGACGAGTCAGACGTCTGGTGTCGGCATATACTTTGTTTAACCTACCTAAATTGTCCCTACAGCATTGTTGGCAAATTGCTGTTCCATTGCATTAATTACGACGCATCTCACAGCTGCGCACTGATTCACTGATTTACTGACAACTTCGAGAAGAAGGATGCACATCAGACTCTCCTCTATGGAAGCTAGGGAAAAATCTATGTTCTCGCAGGAGGAAGATGATATATCAATGGAGCAAAATCATCTGTCTAGTGCAGCAGGGTTGTCTCAAGGTGAATCAGCAGCATTGGCACTTGAGCTGGCAAAAATCATATCTGAGCAGACTGGGACAGAGAGCATTTGCAAAAGAAGAATTTGATAGGGAAAAAGAAAGGAGGCAGTTTTCGCATTCTGTAAATGACTTTAGTTTACAGAAAGCAGTACAGCTTGTTCCCCGCTTCAATGAGGCCGAACTAGAACAATTTTTTGAAAGCTTCGAAAATCAGGCTCGAGCCTTGAGGTGGCCGGAACAGCATTGGGCATCGTTGGTTCACACATCATTGTTTGGTAAGACACAGGAATTTATGTCAGTGTTAAATGACACTGAATTTTCTGATAATAAAGTAGTGAAGACCACAGTTTTGGGAGCATATACATGTATCCCAGCTAAGTACAGAAAGTTGTTTAACCCTTAAACGGTCCAAACAGATCGACGTTTAAATTCATAGTGCTACAAAAGTAGATCTACTTTTTTTTACATATTTTCAAATATAACAAAAAAAAAAGTAGATAAAAGTTTTTTTTACACGTTTTCAAATGTAAAACAAAAAAGAAGATCTACATTTTTTTACATACTTTCAGATGTTGAAAAAACGTATATATACATTTGGACCATTTAAGGGTTAAATTAGGCAGGCAACAGCTTGGTCAATCCTGTTTGATTTTGTGCGACAGCAGACCAAAGATTTTACCAGCTGGTATAAAGCAAGTGGTGTCGCTACCTTTGATGATCTATGCAGCTTATTATGATTGACAACCTGCTGGAGTCTGTGGGTTTTTTTTTAGTGAGGGGATGCGGGCTACTGTCCGCCTGTGTCTTGGACCTAAGCTAGCCTGACTGTCTGCTGTCTCGCTCTGGGTTTAGGGTTTGGCTTTTTGTCACGAGAAAAGCTGAGCTGTATCTAAGAGTTGGATGTAAGAAGTTGGTCTTTTTCCCGATGCAGCGGCCGGTTAACTGGGAGGTTGACAATTGGGCCTCCGTGGGTTCAATCAAGTACTACCTATTCCAGCCAATAAACACTGGTTTCAGGCTATTCCCCAAATAGTGACTGGGGTTACGACCCGTCAGTTTGCACCATACCATTCACCATAAGAAGCTGGTTTGAATGCACAGTGATTGCACTCTCCCTTTTGTTGGCCTTCTTATTATTCTGCCTTGCTTACCGTGGAGTGCAATAATACCTATTGTTGTACATAGTGTATATAGTGTACATACTTCTGTTCTTACTTGGTGAAGGGATAATATAAGTCAAAACTTTTCTGTGTTTATTTTGCTCCCTTTACACCCAGGGTAACAGGCCATTTGGAATCCTGGGTTGTAATATCAGGTAATCGAGAGAGTGTCCTCTGACCCCGTAATATTCAAGTTTTTGGTGCAAAAGGTCATGGTCAACTGTATCAAAAGCTTTTCTTAAGTCTATGAACAGTCCCAGAGGAAATTAATTTTTCTTGAGTGCAGAGTATATTAGTTCAAGCATATGTATAATAGTATCATTAGTACTTTTTTCAGTCTGAACCCAAAATGACAAGGGTTGAGTATGTTGTGGGACACGAGGTAAGAGTAGACTTGTTTGTGTATAAATTTCTCAAAGATTTTAGAAAAAAAAAAGGCACAAATGACACGATTATAAAAATGCTAAACCTACTATACACAGCACTCGAGAACAATGAATATCCACTTGGATTCTTTATCAACCTTAAGCCTTTCAGGGTCCAAAGCCAAAATCAGAAGGGGTGCACCAGTGTCCAAGAAATTTTGAAAAATAAAAAAAATATTTTTTCTTACAGAATTAACCCTTTCAGGGTCCCCAGGCCCTCTCCTAGACTTGTTCTCAGGGTTGCCCAAATTTCAAAAAAAAAAAAAAAAACTTTTTCTTGTGAAAAGATGGAGACTCTTTTCCTGATCATAATGACACCAAAAGTATGAAATTTGATGGAAAACTTACTGAATTATGCTCTTGCGAAGTTAGCGGTCCTCGACGATGTTTACGCATTGGTGATTTCACCCACTTTGAACTCTATTTTCGGCCAATTCCAGTGTACTAGTCGACAAAAATCATAACTATTTCGCTAGAACTCCATTTTGTCTATCGAATGAGTACAAGAAACCATCCATTTACCAATTTCAACTATCCAATACAGTGGTCAGAATTTAGCAATTTTGCCAATTTCACACAAATTTCAAAAGATGCCAATTTCCAAATAGAATCCAGAATAAACAAGACAGACATTCCTGGCACTAAAATAAAATTTCCTCTGTTCATTAGTCACGTCCCCAGGCCCCTCTTACATTCTTTGGCTTTCCACTTTGAATTTTTATTCTCACAAAAAATAGAAGATTTACTGTTATGCAGACTATTGCATTAGTGTAGAAATGGTATAAATAATATCTGCGCACTTGTGAAAGAATATTAGACTCACCAGTTGATGTGTATTGGACGCTTAGCATGATTTGTTTACTTTTGAACTTTGGTAAAAATCAAACATTTCTGCTACTTTGAGCTCAATTTCAAGGCACTTTTCATTGTGAAACCAGTCAAAATCATCTCAATTTCTGTAATATGTCTTCCATTCTACAAAATGAGACCAGGAAAACTAGAATACAACCATAAATACCATACGAAAATACAGTGCAAAGTCGCAGTTTTAATCCAAAAAAATGGTCAAAGATTTTTTTTCTCATTACGCACTGTGTGCTGCATGATTTTTTTTTATACTGCGCACAGACCCATTCTTTCATATGTAGGCCTACCAGCTTTCTCTCACTAGATTTGAGGGCGCTAGAATTTAGGCATACTAGTACGTCAAAAATCCTGGTGATTAAGCCGTACTAGTACGTCCAAAACCCTGAAAGGTTTAACCCCTTCAGGGTCCAAGGCCCAAATCTGAAGTGGTGCCCCAGTGTACAAGAATTTTCAAAAAAAAAAATTTGTTATTTTTTCTTATGAAATGGTAGAGAATCTTTTTGTGAAGGTAATAAAACAAAAAGTACGAAATTTGATGGAAAATTGACGAAATTATGCTCTCGCGAATTTTGATGTGTCAGCGATATTTACGAATCGGCGATTTTGCCGACTTTGACTCCCATTTTAGGCCAATTACATTATTCCAGTCAACCAAATTCTTAGCTATTTCACTAGTATTACTTCTATTCTATCAATTGAGCGCAAGAAATCGCCAAGTCAACTGTTTCAACTACAAAATAAAGTGATCAGAAATTGGTAATTTGGCCAATTTAACACAAAGTTCAAAATATTCCAATTTCAAAATAGGGTCCAGAATAAACAATGTAGGTATTCCTGGAACTAAACTAACATTTTTTCTGTTCATTAGTTATGTTTTGAGGGTTTACAAATAAATTCCATTTTGATTTTTTATTCACATAATGAATTTTTATTCACACCAAAAAATAGAAGATTTACTGTTATGCAATACTGTAATAATTGTATAAATATCATCACCATATTTGTGAATGCATATTAGACCCACCACTGGCGTGTATTTGACGTGTGAGGTAGTTTGTTTACTCTTGAATATCGGCAAAAATTTACCATTTCCGCTACTTTGAGCTCAGCTTCAAGCCATTTCCAATCAAAATCATCTCTATTTCTGTAATATGTCTTCCATTCTATCAAATGAGACCAAGAAATCGCAAATACAACTATAAAAAACATACGAAAAAACACTGCAAAGTCGCTGTTTTAATCGAAAAATCATGATTTCAGTTTTTTTTCTCTCATTATACACAGTGTGCTGCAGGATTTGTTTTATGTGGTGCACACATACCACACAGATGTATTCTCTCATATCTAGGCCCAAATGTACCACTCATAGTTTATCAGAGTGAGCTGAGCTCATGACATAGATCTACGGTTTGGACCCTGAACGTAAAGCCGTAGATCTACGGGACGGACCCTGAAAGGGTTAAAGAGTATATTTTTGCAAAGGTAATAAAACAAAAAAACAATTTTCTGATCAGTACTTACCGAGATACAGAGCTGAGAAGTTGACCCAAAATGACCAGGTGGCAGCAACATCGGCGATTTCCGCAAACTCGCATTTCTTTATTTTACGTTTTTTATACTTTTTTCTTTTCTTTTCTAATTTTTTCTTTACCTACTAACATTTGTGACTGGTGAGACCAATACTGTATATAATGTATATATACAGTGGACCCTCGCATAATGTTGGCATCGCATAGTGTTAAATCCGCATAGCGATATATTTTATCGCTAAAATTTTGCCTCGCATAGTGCTAAAAAAATTCGCTCAACGCGATTCGTCCGAGACACGTCCATGCGGCCTGAGCCAGCCTCACTTTTTCTGCCAGTGGCATTGTTTACAAGCCAGCCTCGGCGGTAACATTCAAGCATACAATCGAAACATTTCATATTATTACAGCCTTTTTATAGTGATTTCACCTGAAAAATAAGTGACCATGGGCCCCAAGAAAGCTTCTAGTGCCAATCCTACAGGAATAAGGGTGAGAATTACTATGGAGATGAAGAAAGAGATCATTGCTAAGTATGAAAGTGGAGTGCATGTCTCCGAGCTGGCCAGGTTGCATAATAAACCCCCATCAACCATCGCTTCTATTGTGTCCAAGAGAATGGCAATCAAGGAAGCTGTTCTTGCCAAAGGTTTAACTGTGCTTTCGAAACAGAGATCGCAAGTGAGAGAAGATGTTGAGAGACTGTTATTGGTGTGGATAAACGAAAAACAGATAGCAGGCGATAGCATCTCTCAAGCGATCATAAGTGAAAAGGCTAGGAAGTTGCACGAGGATTTAATTAGAAAAATGCCTGCAACTAGTGGTGATGCGAGTGAATTTAAGGCCAGCAAAGGTTGGTTTGAGAGATTTAAGAGGCGTAGTGGCACACATAGTGTGATAAGGCATGGTGAGGCTGCCAGTTTGGACAAAAAAGCAGCTGAAAAATATGTGCATGAATTCAAGGAGTACATAGACAGTGAAGGACTGAAACCTGAACAAGTGTTTAATTGTGACGAAACAGGCCAGTTTTGGAAGAAAATGCCAAGCAGGACCTACATTACTCAGGAGGAAAAGGCACTCCCAGGACATAAGCCTATGAGAGACAGGCTTACTCTTCTCATGTGTGCCAATGCTAGTGGTGATTGCAAAGTGAAGCCTTTATTAGTGTATCACTCTGAAACTCCCAGAGCGTTCAGGCAAAAGAATATCCTCAAGGCTAATTTGTGTGTGCTATGGAGGGCAAACAATAAGGCATGGGTCACTAGCGACTTTTTCTATGACTGGCTACACAAAGCATTTGCCCCCACTGTGAAAAATTACCTAACTGAAAAGAAATTAGACCTTCAGTGCCTCCTGGTGTTAGACAATGCCCCTGGTCATCCTACAGACTTGGCAGAGCGACTTTGTGGGGACATGAGCTTCATTAAGGTGAAGTTTTTGCCTCATAATACCACTCCTCTCCTGCAGCCCATGGACCAGCAGGTTATTGCAAACTTCAAAAAACTGTACACAAAAGCTCTGTTTGAAAGGTGCTTTGTAGTGACCTCAGAAATTCAATTGACTCTAAGAGAGTTTTGGAGAGAGCACTTTAATATCCTCAATTGTGTAAACCTTATAGATAAGGCTTGGGAGGGAGTGACTAAGAGGACCTTGAACTCTGCTTGGAAGAAACTGTGGCCAGAATGTGTAGACCAAAGAGATTCTGAAGGATTGAGGCTAACCCTGAGAATCCTATGCCAGTTGAGGAATCAATTGTGGCATTGGGGAAGTCCTTGGGGTTGGAGGTTAGTGGGGAGGATGTGGAAGAGTTGGTGGAGGAGGACAATGAAGAACTAACCACTGATGAGCTGCTAGATCAACTTCAACAGCAAGAGGCCACGCCTGAGGAAATTGCTTCGGAGGAGAGGAGAGAGAAATTGAAGAAGTTGCCTACTTCAAAGATTAAGGAAATATGTGCAAAGTGGCTTGAAGTGCAAACCTTCATGGATGAAAATCACCCTCAGACAGCTATTGCAAGCTTTGCTGGTGACTATTACACTGACACTGTTGTGAAACACTTTAGGAAAGTCATAAAGGAACGAGAGGTACAGGCCTCTATGGACAGATATGTTGTGCGACAGAAGTCCAGTGACTCTGAAGCTGGTCCTAGTGGCATTAAAAGAAGAAGGGAAGCAAACCCAGAAAAGGACTTGACACCTCAAGTCCTAATGGAAGGGGATTCCCCTTCTAAACATTAAAACCATCCACACTCCCCTCCTCCCATCCCATCAATCATCACCACATCTTCAATAAAGCTAAGTGTCATGTAACTGTGCATGTTTTCTTGAGTTTGTGTGTATTAAAATTAATATTTCATGTGGTAAATTTTTTTTTTCATACTTTTGGGAGTCTTGCACGGATTAATTTGATTTCCATTATTTCTTATGGGGAAAATTAATTTGCATAACGATAATTTCGCATAACATTGAGCTCTCAGGAACGGATTAATAGCGTTATGCGGTGGTCCACTGTATAAACTCACTGTATTGAAACAATATCCGCACTAAAGTTATTATCATATTATTGTTTACCACTTTTGTTTATAACAATAAACATGCACAAATCTTGTATAATACTAATGTTCTATCATATATGTACATATGTACAATCACTGGACATGTTTTTAGAACTGCTGGAGCTTGTGGAACTCCTTGAAACAAGGCACCATGCACAAAGGTACCTTACATTCCTCGCACATAAACCGAGTGTCTTTGCGTCTCTGTAGCCATCGTTTTGTTTGTGCAGACAACACATCTCTTCTGAGCATATTTCTTCTTAGTTGCAGGAAGCTGTATTATGAAGTGATCACCTTCCCTCCTCAAACGCTTGGGTATATCCTGAGGAGTTCGAGGACGGTTTTGCATAGCAGGTGTTGTTACCTGGTACAGTGGTCCCTCGTTTTTCGTAATTAATCCGTTCCTGGAGGAGCTACTATAAACGAAATTTACGATTTGCGAATCGATTTTCCCCATAAGAAATACAGTGGACCCCCGCTTAACGATCACCTCCAAATGCGACCAATTATGTAAGTGTATTTATGTAAGTGCGTTTGTACATGTATGTTTGGGGGTCTGAAATGGACTAATCTACTTCACAATATTCCTTATGGGAAAAAATTCGGTCAGTACTGGCACCTGAACATACTACTGGAATGAAAAAAGTTCGTTAACCGGGGGTCCACTGTAATGTAAATACAATTAACCCGTTCCTGACACCCAGAAGTATTAAAACAAAAAAATTTTAACATGAAATATACATGTAGTACATAAGCAATACAATGGGAAATGATGAATGAAACATTAACAGCATAACACTTACCTTTATTGGAGATTCTTCTTAGTGTATGGGAGACTGGAGGAGGAGAGAGATTGGATAGTTTACAGTTTGGAAGGGGAATCCCCTTCCAGCAACACCTCAGGTACCAATTGCTTCTCTGGGGTTGCTTCTCTTCTCTGTTTCTTAATGCCACTAGGACCACCTTGAGTGTCGCTCTAGTCCTGTCTCGCAATGTAACTGTGGAGAGAGCTCTGTTTCTGGCGTCTCTTTAACACTTCCCTAAAATGGCTTAAGACTTTGTCACTGTACATATTTCTCACCTTCTTTACCACAGGCTTGACACTAGGAGCTTTCTTTGGAGCCATGGTAGCTTATTTAGTACTTGCAAGCACTAAAATGAGTGGATTATGAAATATTTCATAGGAGCACTTGAGGGGACCTTCACTCACTGGTAAACAATGCCAGACTGGCTGGGCAGGGAGGCCACCCTGGCTCACACCGTGCGTACGCGTCCCGGACGAACTACTATCTGCGAGTCAACCTATGAAAAGCGAGTCCATGTTTATACGAAAATACCCCTATGATTGGCGAAATTTACGATTGCCGAGAACTACGAAAAGCGAGGGACCACTGTATTTCATTTTGAGTTGTGCGACAACAGACAAACAAAATTCACCATACGGTGGTCTGTTGCCGGTCTTTACTTGGTACATATTATATGCATTGAGCATTGAAATGTCCATGAGATGGAAGAAAAGTTTCATGTACCACTTGTAACTCTTACGAACACAATCAACAAAGCCAATCTGCATGTCACATTTGTCAATCAAGCACATGTTTTGTGTATAATCAACCACTGTCACTGGTTTTCAAATACGTTTATTAGTCACACTATCAACTTTGCCACTGTCTTGCATTTCGTTAGGGTGAATGGTTGTCAACAATATGACATCTTGCTTGTCATGTCACCGTAATGCCATGACGTCATTGGCAGTAAACACCTGCACCTCTTCACCACGAGTGCCTGCATTGAACCTGGGCATATGTTTACAATTAGAACGCACTATGCCACACACATCTGTCATGTTCACTTGCAAGAAATCACTGAGTAAAGGGTTTGTGTACCAGTTATCTGTATACGTATAATGTATGCCCCTTACCAAGATAAGGTGCCATCATGCTTCTCACTATGTCACCTGAGATATCCAATAACATCCTGGCATCTTTCAATGTTTTACTTCCCGTGCATACAACAATATCCAATACCAGGCCACTGACACAGTCACAGAGTACAAATAGTTTTATACCAAAGCGTTTCCTCTTGCTCAGTATATACTGTTTAAACAACAGTCTACCTATGAACAAAATCAAAGACTCGTCAAGTACAAGATTTTTTAATAGATAAAAGTATATGTTGAACTTTTGTGTCAGATACATAAAAACATTTCCAATCTTGTATAACCTGTCACTTCTGTCAGGCCTGGTTTTGTCAGAGAAGCACAACATACGTAACAGTAAGATAAACCTGTTCATTGGGATGATTTCACTGAAGACCGGGGTAAAAATTAGCCGATCTGTGGACCAGTATGATTTTATATTATGCTTATAGACATGAGGCATAAGCATTGTCATTGCAAAAAGCAAATACATTTCAGCAACAGTTGTCTCTTTCCACTGGTGTAGTCTTGACTGTGGTGATATGATCGTATTTGCCATGGTGTACTCAAAATACTTGTTACTTTCCCTGACAATAGTTTCCATCAAGGGCTGGTCAAAGAATAGTTCAAAGAATTCCAGTTCATTTGCAGTGTTTCCAAGGGAACAAGCTGGTAAAATTCCACTTTGAGAGTCATCAAACTGGTGGAGCTTGGGAACATAGAACATAGGAACACTGCAGCAGGCCTGCTGGCCCATACTAGGCAGGTCCTTCACAATCCTTCCCTCTAACAAAATATTTGCCCAACCCAATTTTCAATGCTACCCACGAAATAAGTTTTGATGATTCTATTTACTCATTACACAAGTCTCGCTCAAATCCAACCCCTCCCACCCATGTATTTATGTAGCCTAAATTTGAAACTACCAAATGTTTTACCTTCAATAACTCTACTAGGCAGACTGTTCCACTCATCAACTACCCTATTTCCAAACTAATACTTTCCTATTGGGTAGCATTGAAAATTGGGTTGGTCAAATGTTTGTTAGTGGGATGAATTGTAAAGGACCTGCCTAGTACAGTGGACCCCCGCATAACGATGGCATCACATAGCGATTTTTCCGCATACCGATTACTTTTATCGCAAAATTTTTGCCGCGCATACCGATTAAAAACCCGCTTACCGATTTTCGTCCGAGACGCGTCCAATGTGCCCTCACATGTGCCGGCCATCCCATTGTTTACCAGCCAGCCTCCGCGGTAACATCCAAGCATACACTCGGAATATTTCGTATTATTACAGTGTTTTCGGTGCTGTTTCTGGAAAATAAGTGACCATGGGCCCCAAGAAAGCTTCTAGTGCCAACCCTGTGGTAAAAAGGGTGAGAATTAGTATGGAAATTAAGAAAGATTTTGAAGGGTTTGGGGCTAACCCTGAGAAGCCTATGCCAGTTGTGGAATCCATTGTGCCTACTTCAAAGATTAAGGAAATGTGTGCACAGTGGGTTGAACTGCAAACCTTTATAGATGAAAATCACCCTGACACAGCTGTTGCAAGCCGTGCTGGTGACTATTTCAATGACAATGTTATGGCCCATTTTAGGAAAGTCTTGAAGGAACGGGAGGTACAGAGCTCTATGGACAGATTTGTTGTGCGACAGAGGTCCAGTGACTCTCAAGCTGGTCCTAGTGGCATTAAAAGAAGAAGGGAAGTAACCCCAGAAAAGGACTTGCTACCTCAAGTCCTAATGGAAGGGGATTCCCCTTCTAAACAGTAAGAAGATAATGCTCTCCCCTCCTCCCATCCCATCAATCATCACCAGATCTTCAATAAAAGTAAGTGTCATTTAATTGTGCATGCCTTTTTCAGTTTGTGTGTATTAAAATTAACATTTCATGTGGTAAAAAAAAATTTTTTTCATACTTTTGGGCGTCTTGCACGGATTAATTTTTTTTTTATTTTTTTATTATCACACCGGCCGATTCCCACCAAGGCAGGGTGGCCCGAAAAAGAAAAACTTTCACCATCATTCACTCCATCACTGTCTTGCCAGAAGGGTGCTTTATACTACAGTTTTTAAACTGCAACATTAACACCCCTCCTTCAGAGTGCAGGCACTGTACTTCCCATCTCCAGGACTCAAGTCCGGCCTGCCGGTTTCCCTGAATCCCTTCATAAATGTTACTTTGCTCACACTCCAACAGCACGTCAAGTATTAAAAACCATTTGTCTCCATTCACTCCTATCAAACACGCTCAAGCATGCCTGCTGGAAATCCAAGCCCCTCGCACACAAAACCTCCTTTACCCCCTCCCTCCAACCCTTCCTAGGCCGACCCCTACCCCGCCTTCCTTCCACTACAGACTGATACACTCTTGAAGTCATTCTGTTTCGCTCCATTCTCTCTACATGTCCGAACCACCTCAACAACCCTTCCTCAGCCCTCTGGACAACAGTTTTGGTAATCCCGCACCTCCTCCTAACTTCCAAACTACGAATTCTCTGCATTATATTCACACCACACATTGCCCTCAGACATGACATCTCCACTGCCTCCAGCCTTCTCCTCGCTGCAACATTCATCACCCACGCTTCACACCCATATAAGAGCGTTGGTAAAACTATACTCTCATACATTCCCCTCTTTGCCTCCAAGGACAAAGTTCTTTGTCTCCACAGACTCCTAAGTGCACCACTCACTCTTTTTCCCTCATCAATTCTATGATTCACCTCATCTTTCATAGACCCATCCGCTGACACGTCCACTCCCAAATATCTGAATACGTTCACCTCCTCCATACTCTCTCCCTCCAATCTGATATTCAATCTTTCATCACCTAATCTTTTTGTTATCCTCATAACCTTACTCTTTCCTGTATTCACCTTTAATTTTCTTCTTTTGCACACCCTACCAAATTCATCCACCAATCTCTGCAACTTCTCTTCAGAATCTCCCAAGAGCACAGTGTCATCAGCAAAGAGCAGCTGTGACAACTCCCACTTTGTGTGTGATTCTTTATCTTTTAACTCCACGCCTCTTGCCAAGACCCTCGCATTTACTTCTCTTACAACCCCATCTATAAATATATTAAACAACCACGGTGACATCACACATCCTTGTCTAAGGCCTACTTTTACTGGGAAAAAATTTCCCTCTTTCCTACATACTCTAACTTGAGCCTCACTATCCTCGTAAAAACTCTTCACTGCTTTCAGTAACCTACCTCCTACACCATACACTTGCAACATCTGCCACATTGCCCCCCTATCCACCCTGTCATACGCCTTTTCCAAATCCATAAATGCCACAAAGACCTCTTTAGCCTTATCTAAATACTGTTCACTTATATGTTTCACTGTAAACACCTGGTCCACACACCCCCTACCTTTCCTAAAGCCTCCTTGTTCATCTGCTATCCTATTCTCCGTCTTACTCTTAATTCTTTCAATTATAACTCTACCATACACTTTAC
The DNA here is from genome assembly GCF_026875155.1 of Cherax quadricarinatus. NCBI lineage: Eukaryota > Metazoa > Arthropoda > Malacostraca > Decapoda > Parastacidae > Cherax > Cherax quadricarinatus. Next base: position 1,086,882 of record NC_069474.1, on the reverse strand, counting down.
CAGGTACACTCAACAGACTTATCCCCCTATAATTTTTGCACTCTCTTTTATCCCCTTTGCCTTTATACAAAGGAACTATGCATGCTCTCTGCCAATCCCTAGGTACCTTACCCTCTTCCATACATTTATTAAACAATTGCACCAACCACTCCAAAACTATATCCCCACCTGCTTTTAACATTTCTATCTTTATCCCATCAATCCCGGCTGCCTTACCCCCTTTCATTTTACCTACTGCCTCACGAACTTCCCCCACACTCACAACTGGCTCTTCCTCACTCCTACAAGATGTTATTCCTCCTTGCCCTATACACGAAATCACAGCTTCCCTATCTTCATCAACATTTAACAATTCCTCAAAATATTCCTTCCATCTTCCCAATACCTCTAACTCTCCATTTAATAACTCTCCTCTCCTATTTTTAACTGACAAAATTCATTCGCATAACGATTATTTCGCATAACGATGAGCCCTCTTGCACGGATTAAAATCGTTAACCGGGGGTCCACTGTATGGGCCAACAGGCCTGCTGCAGTGTTCCTCCTTTCTTATGTTCTTATGTTCTTATATCCTTTCGAAATCTAAACTTATCCAACTTGAATCCATTATCGTGGGTTCTTTCATGAAGTGATATCCTCAAAACTTTATTTATATCCCCATTGTTAATACCCATCTTCCACTTATACACTTCGATCATGTCTCCCCTCATTCTTCGTCTTACAAGTGAATGTAGTTTAAGAGTCTTCAATCGTTCTTCGTACGGAAGATTTCTAATGCTATGTATTAACTTGGTCATTCTATGCTAGATATTTTCTAGCGAATTTATATCCATTCTGTAATATGGAGACCAAAACTGAGTTGCGTAATCTAGGTGAGGCCTTACTAATGATGTATAAAGTTGTAAAATAACCGCTGGACTTCTGTTGCTTACACTTCTAGATATAAATCCCAGTAATCTGTTTGTTTTGTTATGTACGCTTAGGCACTGCTCTCTTGGTTTAAGGTTGCTGCTTACCATAACCCCCAAGTCCTTTTCACAATCTGTATGGCTAAGTTCTACATTATTTAACTGATAAGTACTAGGGTTATGGACACTCCCGAGCTTCAGAAAATTGCATTTACTTACACTGAACTGCATCTGCCACTTTTCTGACCAGGAATTGAGTTTGTCTAAATCCTCCTGAAGTTCCCTAACATCTACGTTTGAATCAATTATCCTACCTATCTTTGTGTCATCGGCAAATTTGCTCATATCACTAGTAATTCCTTCATCATGGTCATTGATATACATGTATATTATAAACAACAACGGGCCCATGACTGATCCCTGTGGAACGCCACTTGTTACAGATCCCCACTCAGATTTAACCCCATTTAAGCATACTCTCTGCTTCCTATTGGTGAGCCATGACTCGATCCATGACAGCACTTTTCCCCCAATGCCATGAGCTGCAACTTTCTTTAACAGTCTCTGGTGTGGTACTCTATCAAAAGCCTTACTAAAATTTAAATAAACAAAATTGGGATTTTGCTGCCAATCCCAGATACAGTTTGCTGGTGGATACTGGGCATCATAAGCTGGTTGTGCTGGTAGTTGTGGTTGTGGTGGGCTGGTGGATGACGCTCCGCTCTGTCCATGAACTGAGGAGTCAGCAGTGTGGGCCCCAGCCTGGGCTGGTGAGTCATGCATGGCCGTGGCACTACCATCACCACTACCACCACCTACTGATGTCTGTGGTCTATCCATGCCAAGTGTAGCCACATCATCCTCACTTTTACTGTCTATTCCTGGTGTAGGGCCACGGGATGTACTCTGGGATGTACAGTGGACCCTCGCATACCGTTGGCATAACGTTAAATCCGCATACCGATACATTTTATCACTAGAATTTTGCCTCGCATACAGCTAAAAAACTCGCTCAAAGCTATTCGTCCGAGACGCTTCTAATGTGCGGCCTGAGCCAGCTTCACATGTTCCGCCGGTGGCATTGTTTACAAGCCAGCCTCCGCGGTAACATCCAAGCATACAATCGGAACATTTCGTATTATTACAGCGTTTTTGGTGATTTCATCTGCAAAATAAGTGACCATGGGCCCCAAGAAAGCCTCTAGTGCTAACCCAGTGGTAAAAAGGGTGAGAAATACCACAGTCAGCTGCTGCTTGACCAGTCAGCTGTTGCTGGATCAGTCAGCTGTTGCACCTCGATCAGCTGTTGCTGGACCAGTCAGATGTTGCTGGATCAGTCAGCTGCTTCTGCACCACGATCAGCTGTTGTTGGACCAGTCAGCTGTTGCTGAATGAATCAGTCAGCTGCTGCTGCACCACGATCAGTTTTGCTGGACCAGTCAGCTGTTGCTGGATCAGTCAGCTGCTGCTGCACCACGATCAGCTGTTGCTGGACCAGTCAGCTGTTGCTGGATCAGTTAGCTGCTGCTGCACCACGATCAGCTGTTGCTGGATCAGTCAGCTGTTGCTGGATCAGTCAGCTGTTGCTGGACCAGTCAGCTGTTGCTGGATCAGTCAACTGTTGCTGGACCAGTCAGCGTGTTGCTGGATCAGTCAACTGTTGCTGGATCAGTCAGCTGTTGCTGGATCAGTCAGCTGTTGCTGACCAGTCAGCTGTTGCTGGACCAGTCAGCTGTTTGCTGGATCAGTCAGCTGTTGCTGGACCAGTCAGCTGTTGCTGGATCAGTCAGCTGTTGCTGGATCAGTCAGCTGTTGCTGGATCAGTCAGCTGTTGCTGGATCAGTCAGCTGTTGCTGGATCAGTCAGCTGTTGCTGGATCAGTCAGCTGTTGCTGGACCAGTCAGCTGTTGCTGGATCAGTCAGCTGCTGCTGCACCACGGTCAGCTGCTGTTGCACCATCAGCTGTTTCTGAACATGACTCGTCCCGAACCTGTCCGTCCAGCCTGAGCGCCTGCCTTGCCGTCATTGTTTACAAGCCAGGGTGGCCGGTTGCATGCATACATTCGATACATTTTGTATTATTCCATTATTTATAGTGCTTGTAACTGCTAAATAAGCCACCATGGGCCCAAAGAAAGCTTCTAGTGCCAACCCTGTGGTAAAAAGGGTGATAAATACTATCGTGCCACGGTCAGCTGATAAATTGGACCAGTCAGCTGTTGCTGCACCACAGCTGCTGCTGCACCACAGCTGAAGCTGCACCATGGTCAGCTGTTGCTGCACCACAGCTGCTGCTGCACCACAGCTGAAGCTGCACCATGGTCAGCTGTTGCTGAACCACAGCTGCTGCTGCACCATGGTCAGCTGCACCACAGCTGTTGTTGTTGCTGCACCACCATCAGCTGTATTACTCGAAGATGTGGAGAGAGTGTTGTTGGTGTGGCTTAACGTGAAACAATTACCGAGAAACGATTAACCCCGGAGGGTTAGCCACCCAGGTCAACCCAAGAAAGTCAGTGCATCATCGAGGACTCTCTAACTTATTTCCATTGGGGTCCTTAATCTTGTCTCCCAGGATGCAACCCACACCAGTCGACTAACACCCAGGTGAACAGGGAAAACGCCTGGAACTAGTGCTCATATTGGTGAATTTAAAGCCAGCAAAGGTTGGTTTGAGAGATTTAAGAATCGTAGTGGCATACACAGTGTGATAAGGCCTGTTCTGGAAGAAAATGCCAAACAGGACCTACAGTACTCAGGATGAAAATGCACTCCCAGGACACAGTGTCTCATCAGTCATTGCTGCATCTTCGATAAAGGTGTCATTTAATCTTCATTTAGTAGAGTAGTACATGCACAATATATACTGTGCATGTACTACTCTACTATTGTGCATGTATCCTTCTCTTTGTGTGTAAGAAAATGTATATTTCATGTGGTAAAAATTTTTTTTTCATACTTTTGGGTGTCTTGCATGGATTAATTTGATTTCCATTATTTCTTATGGGGAAAATTCATTCGCATAACGATAATTTCGCATAACAATGAGCTCTCATGAACGAATTAATATCGTTATGCGGGGGTCCACTGTACTCTGGGATGTACTCCGGGATGTACTCTGGGATGTATTCCGTCCCATGGGCACTGCATAGGGAACACTACCTGAGCGCATGCGGTGGCAAATATACCAACGCTTCACTGGTGAATATATTTCCTATCACTACTCGAATGATCGTCAAAGGCAATAAAATCACAATCCACATCACTAGCATCATCATTACTGAAGTCAGAGGCCTGGCCTCACGAAAATAATAGTTTTCTCTTGCGATGAGGTACAACTGAACGTGACTGAGGTGTGCCCACACCAGAGGTAGAAGGTTGAGGATCATCAGGGTTTTCTGCACTATTATCGATATCCTGGTCATTCCTTTCGGTCATTAACTGATCAAAGCCAAAGAATTCGTCTTCATTTCCACTTCCATCAGAGTCAGAACTATCAGATAGGAAGAGGAGAGTTCCAATTTTCCTTGGAGTGAGAGCTGCCTTGCGACGAGGCATGGTGAACAAAGGTAACTGAGCCGGCGTTCCCACAATGCTATGTGGGCGCCTAGAATTTTTGTTTATGGCGCATACACACCACGCAGACCCGTTCTCTCACATGTAAGCCTACCAGCCTTTTCGTGTTAAATTTGACATCGCTAGAATTTTGGCGTAGATCTACGGTTTGTACCCTGAATGTAAAACCGTAGATCTACGGCATGGACCCTGAAAGGGTTAAAAAAAACTTTTGATACAGCAAACCACAGCACCCTGCTTCATAACTTGATCACTACTGTATAAGAGGCCACGCACTTGCATATATCAAGTCTTACCATACTAATAGATAGCAACATGCCTTTATTAATCCTTCCACTTTCGAGACCCTTGCTCACAGAGTAGAAGAATTAAAAAAAAAATTATTATTCTTATGAAACGATAATCTTTTCCCGATGGTAATGACATGAAAAGTATGAAATTTGATTGAAAACTTATGGAATTACACTTGCAAAGTTAGCAGTCTCAGCAATATTTACGCATTGCCGATTCTGCCTACTTTGAGCCCTATTTTTGGACAATTCCATTGTTCCAGTTGACCAAACTCATAGCTATTTCACTAGAACTCCATTTGTTCTATCGGCTGAGTACAGTGGACCCCCGGTATTCGATATTAATCCGTTCCTGAGAGCTCATCGAATACCGAAAATATCGAAAAGCGAATCAATTTTCCTCATAAGAAATAATGGAAATCAAATTAATCCGTGCAAGACACCCAAAAGAATGAAAAAAAAAAAATTTTACCACATGAAATATTAATTTTAATACACACAAACTGAAGAAGACATGCACAGTTACATGACACTTACCTTTATTGAAGATCTGGTGATGATCGATGGGATGGGAGGAGGGGAGAGTGTGGATGGTGTTAGTGTTCAGAAGGGGAATCCCCTTCCATTAGGACTTGAGGTAGCAAGTCCTTTTCCGGGGTTACTTCCCTTCTTTTAATGTCACTAGGACCAGCTTGAGAGTCACTGGACCTCTGTCGCACAACAAATCTGTCCATAGAGCTCTGTACCTCCCGTTTCTTTACGATTTGTCTAAAATGGGCCACAACATTGTAATTGTAATAGTCACCAGCACGGCTTGCAATAGCTGTGTTAGGGTGATTTTCATCCATAAAGGTTTGCACTTCAACCCACTGTGCACACATTTCCTTAATTTTTGAAGTAGGCACAATGGATTCCACAACTGGCATAGGCTTCTCAGGGTTAGCCCCAAACCCTTCAAAATCTTTCTTAATTTCCATACTAATTCTCACCCTTTTTACCACAGGGTTGGCACTAGAAGCTTTCTTGGAGCCCATGGTGACTTATTTTGCAGAAACAAGCACAAAAAACAGTGATAATATGGAATGTACCGAATGTATCCTTAGATGCGTGCACACTGGCTGGCTTGTAAACACTGGCACACACAGGGCAGTTCAGGCCACACGTGGACACGTCTCGTACGAATCGTATCGAATACCGGGTTTTCAATTGGATACCGAGGCAAAATTTTTGAGATAAAATGCATCGAATACCGGATTTATCGAATACTGGGGGTCCACTGTCCACTGGGTGTCTGGAACGGATTAATTAGATTTCCATTGTTTCTTATGGGGAAAATTAATTCGACTAACGTCCAACTCGGTTAACCCCTTCAGGTCCAAGGCCCAAATCTGAAGTGGTGCCCCAGTATCCAAGAATTTTCAAAAAAAAATTTTGTTATTTTTTCTTATGAATGGTAAAGAATCTTTTTGTGAAGGTAATAAAACAAAAAGTACGAAATTTGATGGAAAATTGACGAAATTATGGTCTCGCGAATTTTGATGTGTCAGCGATATTTACGAATCGGCGATTTTGCCGACTTTGACTCCCATTTTAGGCCAATTACATTATTCGTCAACCAAATTCTTAGCTATTTCACTAGTATTACTTCTATTCTATCGATTGAACACAAGAAATCGCCAAGTCAACTGTTTCAACTACAAATTAAAGTGATCGGAAATTGGTAATTTTGGCCAATTTAACACAAAGTTCAAAATATTCCAATTTCAAAATAGGGTCCAGAATAAACAATGTAGGTATTCCTGGAACTAAACTAACATTTCCTCTGTTCATTAGTTATGTTTTGAGGGTTTACAAATAAATTCCATTTTGATTTTTTATTCACATAATGAATTTTTATTTCACAACCAAAAAATAGAAGATTTACTGTTATGCAATACTGTAATAATTGTATAAATATCATCACCATATTTGTGAATGCATATTAGACCCACCAGCTGGCGTGTATTAGATGTGTGAGGTCATTTGTTTACTCTTGAATATCGGCAAAAATTTAACATTTCTGCTACTTTGAGCTCAGTTTCAAGCCATTTCCAGTGCTAAAACCAATCAAAATCATCTCTATTTCTGTAATATGTCTTCCATTCTATCAAATGAGACCAAGAAATTGCAAATACAACTATAAAAAACATACGAAAAAACACTGCAAAGTCGCTGTTTTAATCGAAAAATCATGATTTCAGTTTTTTTCTCTCATTATACACAGTGTGCTGCAGGATCTGTTTTATGTGGTGCACACATACCACATAGATGTATTCTCTCATATCAAGGCCCAAATGTACCACTCACAGTTTATCAGAGTGAGCTGAGCTCATGGCGTAGATCTACGGTTAGGACCCTGAACGTAAAGCCGTAGATCTACGGGACGGACCCTGAAAGGGTTAAAGGTGAGCTCTCTGGAACGGATTAACGCCGTTACCTGAGGGTCCATTGTACATTTACCTACACAGAAAACAATGAGACATGCAGAATAAAACAATAATAAAATGACACTCACCTTTACTGAAGATTTGTTGATGAGTGATGAGACAGGAGGAGGGGAGTGGATGGAGGTATACTATTGTTTGGAAGGGGAATCCCCCTCCATAATGACTTCAGGTACGAAATCCTTTTCTGGGGATACTTTCCTTCTTTGTTTTTTAATGCCACTAGGACCAGCTTGAGAGTCACTGGACACCTGTTGCTCAAAAAAGTGTTCCAGAGAGGTCTGTATCTGGCATTGTCATTGTACATGTTGTCAACATGGCCTGCAACAGCTTTGTCAGGGTGATGTTCATCCATAAATGTTTGTACCCCACTCCACTTGGAAGAAGGCACCCTCCTCCATCTCTCTTCCTCCTCCTCTGAAACAATTTCCTGAGCTGTGGTCTGTTGCTGTTGCAGATGCAGGCCTTGCAGCTCTTCAGTGGTTAGCTCTTCACTGTGGTCCTCCACCAACTCTTCCACATCCTGGCCACTCACATCTAACCCCATGGAATTCCCCAAGGTCACAATACTTTCCACAACTGCCATAGGCTCGTTAGGGTCAGCCCCAAACCCTTCAAAATCCCTCTCTTGGACACATTCTGGCCACAATTTTCTCCAAGCAGAGCAGGAAGTCCTGGAAATCACTCCCTACCAAGCCTTACCTATAAGGTTCATGCAATGGAGGATACTGAAGTGATCTTTCCAAAACTCTCTTAGGGTCAAGTGAGTGTCTGAGGTCACATCAAAGCACTTTTCAAACACTGCTTTTGAGTAGAGTTTTTTGAAGGTAGAAATGACGTGCTTGTCCATGGGCTGGAGGAGAGGAGTGGTGTTCAGGAGCAAGAACTTCACTGTGATAAAACGAAACTCCTTCACCATTTACTCTTCCAAGTTTGGAGGATGAGCAGGAGCATTGTCCATTACAAGAAGGCACTTGAGTTCCAATATATTTTCCAGGAGGTATTTCTTCACACTGGGGCCAAACACTTCATTAAACCAATCAAGGAAAATTTCCCTCATGACCCATGCCTTACTGTTTGCCTTCCCCATCACATACAATTTACTCTTGATGCCATTGTTTTTCTTGAACACTCTGGGATTTTCAGTGATACACCAGTAAAGACTTCACTTTGAAATCCCCACTAGCATTACTACAGAACATGAGAGTTAGCCTGTCTTTCATAGGCTTGTGTCCTGGGAGTGCCTTTTCCTCCTGAGTAATGTAGGTCCTGTTTGGCATTTTCTTCCAAAACAGGCCTGTTTCGTCACAATTGAACACTTGTTGGGGTTTTAATTTTTCAGCCTCTATGTACCCCTTGAATTCCTGAACATATTTTTTCAGCCGCATATTTGTCAGAACTTGCAGCCTCGCCATGCCTTGCCACACTGTGTATGCCACTATGCTTCTTAAATCTCTCAAACCAGCCTTTGCTGGCCTTAAAGTCACTAACATCAGCACTAGTTCCAGGCATTTACTTTACGAGATCTGCATGCAACTGTCTTGCTTTTTCGAAAATTATCGACTGCATAACACTATCTCCTGATAACTGTTTCTCAATGATCCACACCAACAACAAAATCTCCACATCTTCCAGTATTTGCGATCTCTGTTTAGCGAGCATATTTGCACCTTTTGCAACAACAGCTTCCTTGATTTCCTTTTTCTTGGCCATGACAGAAGCGATGGTTTTATGGGGTTTGTTATACAACCTGGCAAGCTCTGCCACACGTACTCCACTTTCATATTCTGCAATGATGTCTTTCTTGAATTCTATAGTGTTTCTTGCCTTCTTTACCACAGGGCTGGCACTAGAAGATTTCTTTGGGCCCATGGTGGCTTATTTAACAGTTACAAGCACTAAAAAGAATGGAATACAGTGGACCCCCGGTTAACGATTTTAATCCGTGCAAGAGGGGTAATTGTTATGCGAAATAATCGTTATGTGAATGAATTTTCCCCATAAGAAATAATGGAAATAAAATTAATCCGTGCAAGACACCCAAAAGTATGAAAAAAAATTTTTTTTACCACATGAAATGTTAATTTTAATACACACAAACTGAAAAAGGCATGCACACTTACATGACACTTACTTTTATTGAAGATCTGGTGATGATTGATGGGATGGGACGAGGGGAGAGCATTATCTTCTTACTGTTTAGAAGGGGAATCTCCTTCCATTAGGACTTGAGGTAGCAAGTCCTTTTTTGGGGTTACTTCCCTTCTTCTTTTAATGCCACTAGGGCCAGCTTCAGAGTCACTGGACTTCTTTCGCACAAGATATCTGTCCATAGTGGCCTGTACCTCTCGTTCCTTTATGACTTGCCTAAAGTGTTTCACAACATTGTCAGTGTAATAATCACCAGCACGGCTTGCAATAGCTGTGTGAGGGTGATTTTCATCCATGAAGGTTTGCACTTCAAGCCACTTTGCACAGATTTCCTTAATCTTTGTAGTAGGCAACTTCTTCAATTTCTCTCTCCCCCTCCTCTGAACCAGTTTCCCCAGGTCTGGCCTCTTGCTCTTGAAGTTGATCTATCAGCTCATCAGTGGTTAGTTCTTCATTGTCCTCCTCCACCAACTCTTCCACATCCTCCCCACTAACCTCCAACCCCAAGGACTTTCCCAATGCCACAATAGATTCCTCAACTGGCATAATCATCTCAGGGTTAGCCTCAAACCCTTCAAAATCCCTTTTGTCTACACATTCTGGCCACAGTTTCTTCCAAGCAGAGTTCAAGGTCCTCTTAGTCACTTCCTCCCAAGCCTTACCTATAAGGTTTACACAATTGAGGATATTAAAGTGATCTCTCCAAAACTCTCTTAGAGTCAGTTGAGTTTCTGAGGTCATTACAAAGCACCTTCAAACAGAGCTTTTGTGTACAGTTTCTTGAAGTTGGAAATAACCTGCTGGTCCATGGGCTGCAGGAGAGGAGTGGTATTAGGAGGCAAAAACTTCACCTTAATGAAGCTCATGTCCCCATAAAGTCGCTCTGCCACGTCTGTAGGATGACCAGGGGCATTGTCTAACACCAGGAGGCACTTAAGTTCTAATTTCTTTTCAGTTAGGTAATCTTTCACATTGGGGGCAAATGCATGGTGTAACCAGTTATAGAAAAATTCCCTAGTGACCCATGCCTTACTGTTTGCCCTCCACAGCACACACAAATTATCCTTGAGGACATTCTTTTGCCTGAACGCTCTGCGAGTTTCAGAGTGATACACTAATAAAGGCTTCACTTTGCAATCACCAGTAGCATTGGCACACATGAGAAGAGTAAGCCTGTCTTTCATAGGCTTATGTCCTGGGAGTGCCTTTTCCTCCTGAGTAATGTAGGTCCTGCTTGGCATTTTCTTCCAGAACAGGCCTGTTCATCATCACAATTAAACACTTGTTCAGGTTTCAGTCCTTCAGTTTCTATGTACTCCTTGAATTCTTGCACATATTTTTCAGCCGCTTTGTGGTCCGAACTGGCAGCCTCACCATGCCTTATCACACTATGGATGCCACTACGCTTCTTAAATCTCTCAAACCAACCTTTGCTGGCCTTAAATTCACTCACATCATCACTAGTTGCAGGCATTTTTTTAATTAAATCCTCATGCAACTTCCTAGCCTTTTCACATATGATCGCTTGAGAGACGCTATCTCCTGCTATCTGTTTTTCATTTATCCACACCAATAAGAGTCTCTCAACATCTTCCATCACTTGCGATCTTTGTTTCGAAAACACAGTTAAACCTTTGGCAAGAACAGCTTCCTTGATTGTCTTTCTGGGGGCCCACAATAGTAGCGATGGTTGATTGGGGTTTCTTGTACAGCTTGACTAGGTCGGCTATACGCACTCCACTTTCATACTTATCAATGATCTCTTTCTTCATTTCTATAGTAATTCTCACCCTTATTGGTGTAGGGTTGGCACTAGAAGCTTACTTGGGGCCCATGGTCACTTATTTTCCAGAAACAGCACCGAAAACACTGTAATAATACGAAATATTCCGAGTGTATGCTTGGATGTTACCGCGGAGGCTGGCTGGTAAACAATGGCACGGGCGGCACATGTGAGGCTGGCTGAGGGCGCACATTGGACGCGTCTCGGACGAAAATCGGTGAGCGGGTTTTTAATCGGTATGCGCGGCAAAAATTTTGCGATTAAAGTAAGCGGTATGCGAAATAATCGCTATGTGATGCCATCGTTATGCGGGGGTCCACTGTAATACGAAATGTATCGTATGAACGTGTGGCATCGTCCTCACTGGGTGATAAAAAATGGCACACTGGCTGTAAATGGTGTGTCAGGGCCGCTCGGGCCCCGTGGACACGTTCGGGATAAATGACTATTACAGAGCTCAGTGACAATCACCGAGTCAATATTTTGATGAAAAAACATTACTATTTCCGAATATTATGCAATTATGTAATTAACCCATCAACCTTGATAAGATGGACTGATTACATTGACTCCAGGCTGAGGGACTGATTACCTGAAACTCCTTTTAATCTTTACCAGTCCTCTTTGTAATGGAATGATGAAGCCACTGTGTGGCAAAAACATTTCCACAGTAAAGCTACCCAAGTGTTGCACATGTGTCTAATTTATCAACAGCATATGCATGAAAGGAGAAAAGTACCTAGGGATTTTCAGCTTGTATGTACTGTATAGTTCCTTAGTATAAGGGGGAAAAAAAAGAGTGAGAGCTATAGGAGAATAAGTGTGTAGAGTATAAAAGGCAGTGTATGGTAGAGTTACTACTGGAAGACTTATGGGTATGACAGACTAGTATTGCAGAGGAAGTGTCTTATGTTTAGACAAAGATAACACACCTTTTATTACAGTTATGGATTAAAAATGACAGGTGTATAGGAGGCAATGTTGCAATGTATGGAATAGGTGGTAGGTTATTTAAAGCAGTAAAGAATTTTTATGTGGAGAGCAAGGCTCAATCTAGGGAACATAGGAGAGGTTATTTCCAGGTAAAATCAGGTCTTAGACAGGGATGTGTGATGCCACCATGACTGTTAAGCAAATTTAAAGATGGGGTTGTAAAAGAAGTGAATGTGAGGTGTTGGGGAGAGGTGCAGGATTGAAAGATGGGGAATCCGGTACAGAGAGTTGTCACAGTTGATTTTTGCCAATGGGAGATTCTGAGGAGAAATTGCAAAGGCTGGTAGAAGAACTTGGGAGGGTATGCAAAACAAAGAGAATTAAAAGCGAACATAGGAAAAAGCAAGGTGACAGCATATCAAAAAATCTAGACAATGAAGATTGGATATCAGACTGAAGGGAAGGAGTATGAAGTTAAGGTGTTCAGAAATTAGGGAGTGGAATTATTATCAGATGGTTTTATGAGAGATGAGGTGAACCAGAGAACCAACAAAGGAAAAATAGGTGGGTGGGAAACTGAGATAAAGAACTTTATCCATGGAGGCAAAATGGGGAGTGTATCAGAGTATGGTGGTAGCAACTCTGCTGTATGGGTCTGAAGCATGGGTTTTAAACATTGTAGCAAGAAGACAATGAGTAGTGTGAACATTATACAGAGAATTCGGAGTTTGGAGATTGGGAGGCAGCGAAGGGTTACTAAAAGTATTATTCAGGGATCTGAGATGCAATTGTTGACGTGTGTTCAACATTTAGAGAGGACGGAGAAAAACAGGATGAACAGAATGTACGGTTACTCGTACTGAGGCCTTAACACACAGTAGGTCCAATGATGTACCACTGAGCTATGAGGCTGTCAACAGGAATATTTCAGAGACATCACTTCAGTGACAAGTCTCTATCAGTTATCAACATCTGTCACTTTACTATCTCTTACCATAGCCCCAGAAGTTTTCATAGTACATCTTGTCTCATATCCCTCAGAACCACATAGTCCATAAACCCAAAATATGATGTGATATGCAACAGTCAATAAATAAACAGAGTCGAGTCAAACAGATGTTTCTTATGACTCCGCTTATGTGTATGTAGCACATTTATAAAATCCTTGTTCTAAATCCCATTATATAGCAGTTAAAAATTATTATGCAAAATTATGTTTTGTGAGTTGAGGAATGGGAGAAGAGTTGTAGATACATTACACATTTATAATGGTAAGTCCACACACTTCTGATGAAACACATAGTGAAAAACTTTTGGTAAATGGGTTTTCTTTTTGGGGCCGCCTTTCCTTAGTGGAGAACAACCAAACAAAAATTCACAATACTGTATTGCAAAATACATACTTCATAAGTTTTGTCCTTAGTGCACAGGACTACCGCTTCCTGTAGGTCCCCTCGCAACACAGCTCTGAAACAACATTTATCATGTTAAACATTTATTTATTTTTATTTATTATTAATTTGAACATGATACAGTGAAGTACAAAGTTATTACAGTGCAATATGCCAAAGCCCCTTGTATGCAGAGCATTATGAGCAGGCTTAAAATTAACTTAAAATTAACTAAGCAATGATATATTCAGTGGTAAATACATTATTGTAAACAGGTGGCCCGGTGGCCTGGTGGCTAAAGCTCCGGCTTCACACACGGAGGGCCCGGGTTCGATTCCCGGCGGGTGGAAACATTTCGACACGTTTCCTTACACCTGTTGTCCTGTTCACCTAGCAGCAAATAGGTACCTGGGTGTTAGTCGACTGGTGTGGGTCGCATCCTGGGGGACAAGATTAAGGACCCCAATGGAAATAAGTTAGACAGTCCTCGATGACGCACTGACTTTCTTGGGTTATCCTGGGTGGCTAACCCTCCGGGGTTAAAAATCCGAACGAAATCTTATCTCTTATCTTATCTTATAACAATTTAGCACAAATGAGTGTATTACAAAGACAGGTCATATGGTCATTTACTGTGCTAATATAACACTGAAGATGAAGAACCAGTGATCTGAGGAGTTGACTACTAATAAGAATGATCACATTAAGTCCGCCATATAATACAGTAGTGAAAAATAACAACTATCAGATAAATAAAAGAAAACTCAGATGGATGGATATATATATATGTGTGTGTGCATATGTGCGTACATCCATAAGAACATAAGAACATAAGAATGTAGGAACACTGCAGAAGGCCTACTGGCCCATACGAGGCAGGTCCTTATCAAAACGACATCTACCTAAAGCTACTCAAGAAACTCCCGCACCCCCCAACACCAATCAAACCCAGCCCCTCCCGCTCATATATTTGTCCAGTCTCTTCTTAAAGCTACCCAAGGTCCTAGCCTCTATCACCCCACTGGGAAGACTGTTCCACGCATCTACAACTCTGTTAGAAAACCAGTACTTACCTATGTCCTTTCTAAATGTGTGCATACATGCGTGTATAAATAAACGTGTGTATGTGTGTGTGTGTGTGAATCCTCACCTAAATATGATTGCAGGGATTAAGTCATAGCTCCTGGCCCTTCCTCTTCACTGGTCACTACTAGATCCACTCTCTCCCTGCTCCATAAGCTTTATCATACCTCTTCTTAAAGCTATGTATGGATCCTGCTTCCACCACATCACACTCCATATCATTTCACTTCCTGACAACTTTATGACTGAAGAAATACTTCCTATCATCCCAGTGCCTTATTCAAGTCTTCAACTTCCAATTGTGACCCCTTGCTGCTGTGTCCCATCTCTGAAACATCCTGCCCCTTATCCCCCCCTTGTAAATTTCCCTTTCATTATTTTTTTAGGGTTGTTATAAAGTCCCCCCCCCCCCTATGTCCTCCAGTGTTTTCAGGAAAATTTTTCCCTTAAAACTTCCCCTTCATGGAAATACCCGTTAGTACGGGAAAATTTTTTGTTCCCCCCCCCCCAAACTTTTCACTTTTTTAAACCCCTGACAGGGCTTAACCAGGTATTTTTTCCCAAAAACCTGGTGGGGCATACTGAAATAGGGCCCTGCGTACAAAGTTTTACAGAGTCTTAAAACGTTTCCTTACTGGGGGTTTTGAAAGACTCTTTTTTAGGTTTGCCAGGCACCCCATTTTGGCAGAAAGTTTTTGGGTTTGGATTGCCCCTTTCAGGGATGGGGCTCGGTATTTAATCACCCCCAAAGATCTTTTTTTTGGGGAGTGGGGTTTTGGGTTTTTTTTTGGCCACTGGGCTGTACTCTGTCTGTAATTTTTCTTTCCCCTTTCCCCCCGTTTTATAGTCTCCCTAAACCCCCTAGAAATGATAATGGTTTTTTGTACTTAGAAAATAAAAAATTTTAATTACATTTTGGGAAAAAATATGCAAAGAAATAAAACCCTTTAAACCCCCTTTTTCTTCATGATTTTGGTACTTGGTGGGGTTTTTAAAAACTCCAGGAGCCATTTCGGGGAAAAGGTTTCCCACCCTGTCCAGATGGCTTTGTATTTCCTACTTGACCCTCATCCGGCGGGAAATTCCCCTCATTAGTTCACATCTCTCCCAAAACAAAAAACAGCGCCGTCCTAGGAATGCCCCAGTAAAAACCCCCTTCCAGGGGCAGGTGCTAAAATGAAAACCTCATCAAACCATGGCTGTTGTTAAATTCTTGTTAGGTATTCTCTGATCTTTTAAAGTGATTCCCTGTTTACCTGCCTGACCTTGTAGTGTTTTATGTGGTGTCTGTGTGTCTGTTCTTGTAGTGTGTATTTCCCTATTTGTACCCCAACCAAATTTGTGGTTGCGGGGGTTTGGAAGTCCTGGGTCCGGGCCCCCGCCTCTTAAAGGTTTTCTACTAAAACCCTCTCTCTCCCGCTCCTGAGCTTTTTTAAAAATTTGTCTTAAAATTGTGTAGGGTTTCCCTTCCCTTTCCACTACTTTCCATTTTTTGGTTTATTCCCTCCCTTAAAAAACTCAATGACTAAAAGAAATACTTCCTACTATCTCTCGCTCATTTGTGTCTTCAATTTCCCAAAATTGGGGCCCTTTTTGTTTCTGTGTCCCCTCCCTGGAACACCCTGTCCTTGCCCCCAACCTTGTTATTCCACGCAGTTTTTTTATTGTCGTTATCTTGTCTCCCCTGACCCCCCTGTCCTCCAGGGGTGTCGGGGCCTTTTTTCCCCTTTAAATCTTTTTCATAGGACTTCCCTTAGCTCGGGAACTAACCTTGTTGCAAAACCCTTTTTCTTTCTCTGGGTTTCTTGAGGGTGCTTTATCAAGTGGGGTTTCCCAAAAACAGGTGCTGCTACCCCCGTATGGGGCTGAATCCCCGGTGTAAAGTGTTTTGGAATGATTCCTTAAAGGTGTGGGAAAATTGCTGTTTTTTCAGGTTTGCCAGGCCCCCATATGCTCCCGGGCATTTAAATCTGATTGATGTGTGCTTCCGGAGACATGTTTTCGGTGTTTACTCCCCCAAGTTTCTTTTCCTTGAGTGGGGTTTGATTTTTTGGGCCCACCTAGCCTATACTCTGTCTGTGGTCTTCTGTGCCCTTCCCTATCTTCATGACTTTGATTTGGCGGATTAAATTCGAGAACCCATTTGCGGACCAGGTTTTCCCGGTCTGTCCGGGTCCCCTTTAAAAAGTCCCCCCCTGGTCCTCATCAGTTTTTAATTTTCCTCATTAACTTCACTTTTTTTTCCATTTTGAAAAACAGGGGACATTCCCGGGTTTCAAACCCCTTTTCCGTCATGTCGTTCAAAATATCCCAAAAAAATAGCACTGGTCCTAGGCCCGACCCCGGGGGGGGACCCCGCTGGTCCAGGGGGGCCCACTGTGTACTTTTAAAAATTCCCGTACCATGACTTTTGTTGCCTCCCTGTGGGTATTCTCTAAATCCATTGCGTGCCCTTCCTTTTTATATGCCCCTGAGGCTCTAGTTCTGAATTAATCTTTTGGTGAGGAATTTGGTTCAAAACCCTTCTTGCAGCCCAAGAAGATGCAATAAAACCCACCCCTCTTCTTTTGGGGTCTTACTTCTTTTTAAATTTTATCAAAAAAACCCCGAAGGTTTGGGGAAACAGGTTTTGGGGCCTTTCCCGGTTGAATCCGTGCGGGGGTTTGGAATTTTTTACTCCTTTTTCCTTTCCCGGGGGTGCTCCCCCCACTCTCCCCCTGTTTAATTTTTTCCAAAAATTTTGCATTATATCCCGGTTCAATGACAAAGGTCTATAGTTTAGTGCCTCTTTTCTGCCCCTTTTTTTAAAATTGGGAAAAACTTTTGGGCCGTCTTCCATCCCTTTGGGGTGTTCCCCCGTTTCCAGGGTTTGTTTTTGAAGTTTTGTGGTAAGTGGTTACGAAACAATTTTGTCCTCTTAAGGACCCATGGAGAGATGTTGCCCGGGTTTCCCAATTGCCTTTGAGGTACCGATGCCCCTTTAAAGGCATTTTTCTTAACTCTCCTCATTGTATGTATGTCTTTCCCAAACTTTGTTGGTGTTTTTCCCTTGTTGGTGTCCCCTTTGGGTTTCTGTCCCCCGAGCCCTTTCCCTGTCTCTACTGTAAATACTTCCTTAAATTTTTGTTGAGCCCCTAACATACCTTTGAACGTTTCTTGGGGATTTTCCCCACCTTTTTCCTCACCCTTTTATTCACCTGGCCCTTTTGATGTTGTCTTCCCCCAAATGTGGCAAAACACGGGCAGTTTGGGTCAGATTTGTTTCAAATGCTATGTGGGTTTTTATTTTGTCGCTGGGCCCCCTTTTAAATCTGGGGATACTCGTTTCTGGCTTTTCCCTAACCCTCCTTGTTTTTTCCTAGGTCCTATCCCCCCCCTGTACCTTTTCCTTTTTTGTTGATTTATTTTTTTTCCTCCTACCCCTTTTCGGGTAAAAAAAAAAGGAAATTCGTTTTGGTCCCCTTTTTTTTCTTTTTCCCCTTGGGAAAAAAAAACTTTCCTCTGCCCCCTTTTGGCATTTGTTGCCACTATTCCATCCTTCTTTTTACTGTTTTTCCCTAAAATTTCTCTGTCCCATAAAACCTCCTGCGGGAAATTTTTTCTCATACCTGTGTAGTCCCCCTTTTTTTTTTTTTTTGGCCCTTTTCCCCTTCATTTTCCTTTTACCTTTTTCCACTTGAAAAATTTCTATATATAGCAAAACTCAGAAAAAACATGATCCCCTAGCCCCAAGGGGGGCCTTCGAAAGTGATGCCCCTCATGTCTAAAACTGTTTAAGGGTAAACCACAAGACCCAGTTTGCTGGTCATCCTCCCCTCTCTCTCTGGTTGTGTCCCTGACTTTGTTAAATGTTTGGGTTTTTCAAGTACCACATTCCAAATCTTGGCTCTCCCATTTTTGGGGAAACCCCCATGGGGCTCCGGGTTTTCCCCAGTCGTTCTCCCTTTTGGGTTGAAATCGCCCATTCCGGGAATTTTTTGCTTGCTCGAGTGAGTTTCTTTTTGCCACCTCAGCCAGTGTGTCCCCATCACCCGTTGTTTTCTTAAAAACCCCTTTTGGACCCCTGCATTCTGTGGTGGGTTATACATAATCCAATAAAATATTTTAGGGTTTTTCCGGACGGGGAAAATTGTACCTACAATGTAGTCTCTTTCTCCAATCATGCCCAGCCTTCCATTTCCTAAAATTTCCCCTTTTGGTTTTTTCAGGGAGCAGTGCAAACCCCCCTCCCCCCCTACTTTTTTTAAACTTTCCCCAAAGGGTTTATATTTCCGTTGGGAAGATTTTGTTTTGTTAAATTTTTCAGGAGTTTTGTTTTTGGGACTGCTATATGTTTTGGGGGTTTTTCATGATTTTTTTCATTCCCCTCCTCATGTTTAAATTTGTTATTCCATCCCCCCGGTTTTTTGGGGCCCAAAACCCTTTTGTTTCTTTTTATCATTGTGGTATGCAAGTATATTGGGGTTGGGGGGGGCGGGGAGCCTTGGTGGGGGGGTATATGGGGCTGTGGGTAGGGGGGGTATGTGGTGAAAGGGGGGGGGGTCAGAAAAAGCCCCTAAGGGACAGCTGTTGGGGTGAGGTTTGTGAAAAGGGGGTTGGTGGCGAAGGGGGAAAAATGAGTGGGGTTTTTTTTTTAGGTTGCCCCAGTTGCCGGGTTTGGGGAAAGTTGCGGGTGGGGTCTTTTTTTGGGGGGAGGGTTTTTGGGGGGGTTTTGGGTTTTCCCTTCCTCCTGTGTCTGGGTCCCGCTATTTTTTATTGCTTTCGGTTTCCCCCTTGCGTCCCCTTTTACCCCTTTTCAGGGTAGTCCTTTTTTTTGTGTTCTGTCGCGGGGGGGGCAAAGGGATACTCTCTGGTCCCCCCTTTGTCCTCAGGGCTTGCTTTCTCTTGCAGAATCCTGATTCGAAATGATTCTTCCTTGGAAAAAATTTCTTGACAGGCCCCCATCCTTCCACTCGAAAAAACCCCCCCAATTTTCTGGGAAAATTTTTTCCCCCCGGGGTCATAAATTTCCCCCCCCTATTGTTTTTTATGTTTGCCTTTATTATTTTTTTTTTCCTCCCGTTTTATTTTTTTCAAAGTTGGCCCCCCCTTTGGGTTCTTGGAAACCCGGGACAAAAGGGTTTACCTCCCCCCTTTCCTCCCCCCAAAGAGTTCCAATGTTCCTCTGAGGCATTTTATTTCCTTCCATTTACCTTGGGTTTTGCCTTTTTGTCCCCCGTTTATATCTGAAATTCTATTCTCAGTGGGGGCTTTTTCCTGGGCCCGCGTCCCCTTTCTATGCAGTTGGCTGTTAGAAACTCCCGAATAAAACAAAACCCTTTTTGTCTTCGGGACCTGTCGCTTGATTCAAATGTGCTCATGTTTTTTTCCCCGGCCCCCCCGTTTGGGTTTTGATTGGGCCTTGTGTACGGCATGTCTCCGGGGTTTTGGGTTCCATCCCCCTTTTCTGCGTTTAATTTGAAAATTTTTGATGGGACATCTGAAAATTTTATTTATTTTCTCTAATCTGTTTCAGGCTTTGCAGTTTTTTTCTTTTGCATGTATCCCAAACTTTGCTGCAAAAAAATTTTATTCCCACTTCCTGCACTCTTCAGCTAAACGCTCCTCCATTTTTTTACCCAAACTCTACATCTTCCCTTTCCCCCCTCTTCCTTCCCTTTTTTTTGGGGCTTAATCCCAGTCTTTCCCCCCTGGTTTGTCTAACCCGATCTCTGGTTTTCCGTCCTCTAAAGGGCCCCCCATTTTTTTTTTTTTTTTTTTTTTTTTTTTTTTTTTATTACCGCGGGCAGAAGGCCCAGGGGGGGAGGGGGTGTGGGGGGGGGGGAGAGAGAAAGGGTAGAGAGGGGGGAGAGAGGGGAAAAGGGGAGAAAGAGGGGGGGAGGAGGAGAGAAAAGGGTTGAAAGAGGGAGGGAGAGGGAGGGTTTGGGGGTTTAGGGAAAAAGACCAAGGGGGAGAGAGAGAAATGTGGGGGGGAGAGGGAAAAAGGGAGGAGGAAAAGGGGAGAAAGAGAGGGGAGGGGGGAGAAAGAAGGGGAGGAGGAAAAAAGGAGGGCGAGGGAAAGGGTATGAGAGAGAGAAATTTGGGGAGTTTGGGGAGAGGAGCCTATAGGGAGAGGAGGGTGAGAGATTGGGTTTTGGGAGTGGGGGAGAGAGGGGGAAGGGGAGAGAGGGAGAAAAGAGGGGAAAGAGAGAGGGGGGAGAGGGGAGAGGGAGAGAGAGGGAGAGGAGAGGGAAGAAGAGAGGGAGAAAAGGGGAGGGAGAGATAAAAAGGGGGAGGGGAGAGGGGGAGACAGGGGAGAGGAGAGGGAGGGGGAAGAGAGGGGGGAGAGAGAGGGGAGAGAGAGGGAGAGAGAGAGGGAGAGAGAGGGGGGGAGAAAGGAAAAGGGGGAGGGGGAGAAAAGAAAAGGGGGGAGAGGGGGGGGAGGGGAAGAGGGAGGGAGGGGAGAGAGCCCAGGGAGAGAGGGGGAGAGAGGGAGAGAGAGAGGGGAGAGGGAGAGTGGGGGGGGGAGGGGGGAGAGAGGGAGAGTGGAGGAAGAAAAAGGAGGGGAGAGGGGGAGGGAGAGGGGGGAGGGAGAGAGGAGGGAAGAGAGAGAGGGAGGGGGAGAGGGGAGAGAGAGAGGGAGGGAGAGAGAGAGGGAGGAGGGGAGAAAAGAGAGGGGGGGAGAGGGGAGAGGAAGAGGAGAGAAGGAGGGAGAGAGGGGAAGGAAAAGAGGGGGGAGAGGGAGAGGAGGGGGAGAGAGGGGGGGGAGAGGGGAAAGGGAAAAGAGAGAGGGAAGGGGAGAGAGGGAGAGAGAGAGGGAGAGTGGGAAGAGAAGGGGGAGGGAAGAGAGGGGGAGGGAGGGGGAAGGGGGGAGAGAGAGAGGGAGAGGGGGGAGAGAGGGGGGGAGGGGAGAGGGGGAGGGAAGGGGGAGGGGAGAGAAGGGGGGGGGGAGGGAGAGAGAGAGGGAGAGAGGAGGGGAGGAGAGGGAGAGAGAGAGGGAGAGAGAGGGGGGGAGAGGGAGAGAGAAAAGGGGGGAGAAAAGGGGGGGAAAGAGGGGGAGGGAGGAGAAAAAGGGGGGAGAGGGAGGGGGGAAAAGAGAGGGGGGAGGGGGAGGGGGAGGGAGGAGGGAGAGAGGGAGGGGGGGGGGAGGGGAGAGAGGGGGGGGAGAGGGAGAGGGGGAGAGGGAGAGAGGGGGAGGGGAGAGGAGAGGGGGGGAGAGGGGGAGAGGGAGGGGGAGAGGGGGGGAGAGAGGGGGGGGAGAGGGGGAGAGGGGGAGGGGAGGGCTCTTAGCTTGTCAAAAAAAGTTGGAATCCCTTTAAAATGTAAATAGCTTGTCAATAAAAACCCAGGGGGTCCTTAACCTTGTCAAAACCCTGTGTTAAAAAAAAAAAAAAAAAAAAAAAAAAAGAGAGGGGAAAAGAGAGAGAGGGAGAGATAGAGAGGGAGAGAGAAAGAGGGAGGGAGAGAGGGAAAGGGGGAAAAGAGAGGGAGGAGAGGAGGGAGGAGAGGGGAGAGGGGGGAGAGGAGAGAGGGGGAGGAGAGGAAAAGAGAGGAGAGAGAGGGAGAAGAGAGAGATAGAGAGAGGGAAGAGGAAGAAAGAGAGAGAAAAGGGGGGAAGGAGAGAGAAAAGAGGGGGAGAGAGAGAGGGTGGCCTTATGTTATGTACAAGGGGCCCAAAAAAATTTTCAAAAAATACCACAAATTGGATCCACTTGAGGACAGCGCGAAAACAAAACTTTTATGCCACAAGGGCGGGGGGGAAAGCAGCAACTTCACTTTGGCTGTACCCTTCTCCAGAAAATTCCCCCATCTGAGATCATATTACCCCGGAAAAGCTCGGGGTTGGAACACATTCGGTTTAGCATAATGATGTCAACGAGATAAAAGTCAGTTGATCAAATGAAAATGCTGGGCCCCAGTGGGGTAAAAATTTTATCCCGTTCCCTACTTGTATGTCTAAAAAACAATAAAAATGCTTTCCCAAAAGGCTGATTTTAGGTAACAGCTTTTTAGGTTGTTTAATAAAGTTAGGAATCCTTAACCCGGAAAAAAGCTTGGGCAATAAAACTAGGGTCCCTTTAACCCTTTTCAAACCATGTGTAAAAAAAAAAAAAAAAAAAAAAAAAAAAAAAAAAAAAAAAAAAAAAAAAGAGAGGGGGAGAGAGGAGAGAGAGAGAGGGAGAGAGAGGGGGGGAAGGGGAGAGAAGGGGGAAGAGAGGGAGAGAGAGTGGAGAGAGAAGAGAGGAGAAGAGAGAGAAAAGAGAAGAGGGGAGAGAGAGAGGGAGGGAAAAGAGGAGAGGGGGCACACAGAGAGAGAGAGGGGAGAGAGAGAGGGGGAGAGGAGGAGAGAAGAGAGGAGAGAGAGAGAAGAAAGGAAAAAAAAAGAGGGACAAAAGAGAAGAGGAGAGCACAAAAAAAAGAAAATTTTTTAAAATAAAAAAACAAGAAGGAGGGGAAAGGGGAAAATGGGGAAAAAGGGGGAGAGAAAAAAAAGAAGGGGGGAAAAGGGAAGAGAAATAGGAAAAAGGAAGGGAAAAGGGGGGAAAGGGAGGAAAACAAAAAAAAAATTTAAAAAAGGGTTTTGAAAAAAAAAAGGGGGTTTTTGGGGGAGGGGTTTGAAGGGAATTGGTTTTTGAGGAAAAGGGGAAACAAAAGGAAAAATTAAAAAAAAGGGAAATGAAAGGGGGGGAAGGGGGAAAAGAAATAAAGGGAGGGAGAAGAAAGGGAGAAAGAAGAGAAGAAAAAAAAAAATGGGGGAAGAAAACATGGAAAAAAAGGAAAAGGGGGGGGTGGGAAAGGGGGGACAAGGAGGGGGTTGAGGGGTGGAAAATTTTAAAAGGGGGAAAATTTGGGGGTTTTTGGGAAGAGGGGGAAAGGAGGGGAGGGAGGGGGGGGGGGGGACAAGAAAGGGGGAAAAATAGGGGGGAAATAAGGGGAAGGAGGGGGGATGAGAGGGGGAAGGGGGGAAAAAAGGAAGAAAAAATTTTTTTAAAAATTTTAGAAAATGAAGGAAAAAAAAAAGAAGGTAAGGAAGGAAAAAAGGGAAGAGAAGAAAGGAGGGGGGGTAGGGAAAAAAAGGGGGGGGAAAACAAAGGGGAAAAGAGAGTGAAAAAAAAAAGAAAAAAAAAGAAAAAGAGGAGGGGGAAAAGGGGAGGGAAGGAAAGGGGAAAGGTGAAAAAAAGGGAGGGGGGGGAAAATAAGGGGGGGAGGGGGAGGGAAAGGAAGGGGAAGGAAACAGAAAAAGAAAAATAAAAAGAGAGAAACAAAACATACCTTTCCGGGGAAAAGAGAAGAAAAAAAAGGGGGGAAAAAATTTTTTAAGAAAGGGGACAAAACCCCCCAAAACCCAAAAAACTTCCCCCCTTTCCCCCTTGTCCCCTTCTCGGGAAAATCACTCCTCTAGACTTTCCCCTTGGGAGGGGACTAGTTTGGAAACCCCTTTGTCCCAAAATTTTAAATGTTAACCCGGGGTAAATTTTCCAAAATTGTCAAAGGGAAAATGCTGGCCACAATGGCCCAACTTAAACCGTTCCCCTTATTTGGGTTAAAGTTTTCAAAAATTTAAAAATGTTTCAATTTGGTAAATGGGTCAAGTTTGCTGGTAATAATTTAAAAACCCTTTTTCCTGGAAATTTTCCCTTTTTGGCCATAGGGACCCCTTTTAAACCCTTTTTTGTTCCCCAGTTTAAAAAAAAAAAAAAAAAAAAAAAAAAAAAAAAAAAAGAAAAAGGAAAAGAAAGAAAAAATTTTAAAAAAAGGGGAAAAGGGAAAGGGGGGGGAAAAAGGGGATTTTGGGGAAGAAGGGGAAAGGAGGGGGGAAAAGGAAAAAGGGGGAAAAGGGGGAAAAAGGGGGAGATAAGGGAAAAGAAAAGAGAGAAGGAATGCCCCAAGGGAAAAAAGGGGCCCAAAGAAACCCCAAAAAGGGGGAGAGAAAAGAAGGGAGAACCCCCAAGTGTGTATGTGCTGTCTGTGTGCTGATCTTGTGTGTGTATTTTGGTGTCTTTTGTGTCTGAGAAAAAAAGGTTTTATGGGGATGTCGGGTGTGTCTACCCTTGTAGTGGGGTATGTGTGTGTCTGTGTGCTGAAAATAACAAATTTGTGTATGTCGGGTCTGGGGTTTCTGATTTGTAGTGTGAAAGGTGCGAGTCTGGTGTCTGAGTAACAAAGGGAAAATTTTAAACTAATCCCCACAACATGTAGTAACCTGGAAAAATTAATTAATAAGAATGCCCACTTGCTTTGACCCTAAAATTTAAGAAGAAACAACTATAAATTGCAGGTCAGGTCATAAGTGTTCCCCGAGTTAGGTGAGGCCTCTTTTCTGCATCAGCAAGTATTTTTAAATCATAAAACTCCCTTGTGTTTTAAGTGTTGGTATTAGTTGGAAAGATGAAATTGCCCCAAAAAAAACACTTCCTGTGCAGGGTCAGATTACATAAAGACAAGCTTGACTTTTTTTCAAGTTCATGGGATGGTTAGGGTTTTGTTTCATGAAATGGTTTTTGGTTTTTTGTTTTTAAAGGGAAACCCATTAAGTTGCCCCCCCCCCCCCCCCCTCCCTCCCCTCTCTATTTCCCCTCCACCCCCCCTCTAAAAAACAAAAAAATTTTATGCCTCATTTGAAAATTTGAAATTAAAATATGTCTTCCATATTCTAAACAAGAGGGAAATTTCCCGTCCTGGGTGGGGAACATACTAAAAAGGGTAAGGGTTTTGGGGTCAACCATTTTTTGAAAAATGTTTTAAATTCCCATCTTTGCACCTTTTTATAATTTTTTCGGGTATTTTTTTAAAACCTTTCAGGGTCCGTCCTAGATTTACGGTTTTTTATTTTCGGGGTTTCCAAAAACCGAGTTCTACCCCAAAATTCAAAGGGTGTCAAATTTAGCTTTAAAACGCTGGTGGCCTACATGTGAAAAATGGGTCTGCATGGGGGTGTCGCCATAAAAAAAAATTCTGGGGCGCAGGGCTTAGCATTTTGGGAACCCCGGCTCAGCTCCCTTTTGTTCACCATGCCTCTTTCGAAAGGCAGCTCTCCCCCAAAGGGGAAAATTGGAACCCTTCTCTTACGTCTGATAGTTCTGATTTTGAGGGAAAGTGGAAATGAGGAGAATTTTTTGGCTTTGATCAGTTAGTGAAAAAAAGGGAAAATGACCAGGAAAATCGATAAAAGTGCAAAAAATTCCGGGACAAACCTAACCCCTTTTTCCCCTCCTTGTGGGCACCTTTCAGCACGGTCAGTTGTACCTATCGAAAGAAAAAAATTTCTTATTTTCTTTGGGGCCAGGCCTTTTGACTTCATAATGATAAAGATAGTAAGGTGGATTGTGAATTTTTTCCCTTTTGCGACATTTGAGAAAAGTATAGTAAAGGGAAAATTTTCACCATGAAGTTTGGGTAATTATATGCCCCCCCGCATGCGTTTGGTGTGTTCCCTATGCAGTCCCCGGGGAGGAAATTTACACCCCAGAGTACACCCCGGGAGTACATCCCAGAGTCATCTCGGGGGCCCCTTTCACCGGGAAAATAGCAGTAAATTTGAGGATGATTGGGGCCCCCCCCCCCCCCTACACTTGGAGGGAAATAACCACGGCATCAGTGGGTGGTGGGGATGGTGATGGTATTTCCATGGCCATGCATAAATCACCACCCAGGCTGGGACCCCGCTGTGACTCCTCATTTTAAAGGGACAAAGGGAGCATCGGGCCACCAGCCAACCACAACTACCACAAAAAAACCCACCTATATGTCCAAAACCCAAACCCAGAAAACCCTTTAACCCGGTTTGGCGCAAAATCCAATTTTTTTCCCCAAAACCCCACCATTTTAAAGACCTCAAAGTGGAAATTTTTACCAACTTGCCCCCCTTGGGAAAACCACTGAAAAATGAACGGGAAAATTCTTTGAATTACACCTCCCATCCTACTTACCCCTGCTAAACTTACCCCACCGACTTACCCCGGGTGTTTTTTATGCCAAATTTCGGGGAAATAAAAAAATTTATTTGGGGGTTACACATTTGTTTTATCCTAAACCTTTCCCGTATAAAATACAGTCTTAAAAAGCATAAAAAGTAAAAGTAAAAAAAATGAAATCCCAAAAATAAAAAAATTTAAAAATTTAAGTCATTAAAAAAAAGTTTTGTTAAATATTCAGTGGGTAAAGTTAAAATTACGACCTTTTTCGACTTAGATGGGTTTCCGGAACCGAACCGGTCCTAAGCCCGATGGTAGGGGTACTCTTTGACCACCCCTTGATGGAAACTTTTGTCGGGGAAAGTAAAAAAGTTTTTTTGGTCCAAAAAAAGATGTATCCCCACAGTAAAAGCTACCCCGGGGAAAGAGACGATTTTGCAGAAATGAATTTGTTTTTTTGAAAACAAAAATGCTTATGCCGCAGGGTTAAAAGGGCAAAATTTTAAAAAAGGCATACGGTCCACAGATCGGCTAAATTCTCCCCCGGGTTCTTCAGTGAAATCACCCCAGTGAACAGGTTTTTCTTTTTTTACGTATGTTGCGCTTTCTGAAAAAACCCAGGCCTGACAAAAGTGACAGGTTATACAAGATTAGAAATTTTTTATGTACAGTGGAACCTCAAAAAAACAACGTACACATATCGAAAAGTTTCGAAAATAAGACCATTTTTTTTGGGCAACTGTGGGCCCCCAATCGAACGCGCCCCTATTTTTGGACCACCGGGGAGGGCCTGTCCGCTGGCCCACCTACTTGCGTCCCCGTGAAAGGGACCTGACAGTCCCAGCTTTGTTTATGCTTGAAGTGAACACCCTGCGATCTCATTCACACATTTTTTTTTGGGTTTTTTAATTGGGGTTTTTGTGCTTGTGGGGCTGTGAAATAAGCTGCCAAAGGGGCCCCAAAAAAACTTGCTAGCGTACCCCTGTGGGGAAAAAAAAAGTGAGAAACACCCTTTGATGTGGGAAAAAAGGAAATAATACAGAAGTTGAGATTGGAGTGAGACTTGTTTAGCTTGCCAGGAAAGTACAGAGGACTGTGGACAGTTATTTGGGAAAAACGTTAAAAACGAAAAAGGACTGTGGACAGTTATTTTTTGAGACAAAACAGACGACGGGGCGTTTTTTGTGAGACAGAAAAAGACGGCTGTGGAAATTAATTTTTTGAGACAGGGAAAAAGAAAGGAAATGTAGACAGTTATTTTGTGAGACTGGGGTCCAATGACTCTCAAGCTGGTCCTAGTGGAAATCAAAATACAGAGAAGGGAAGCAACCCCAGAGAGGGCTTTGATACCGGAAGTCCTCATGGAGGGGGATTCTCCTTCCAAACAATAACCCCAACTCCCTCTCTCCTCCTCCCTATCTTCCAGATGCCATCACCAATCTTCAATAAAGGTAAGTAAAAATGTTATTTTATATTACTATACATAATTAAAGACTATAGCATTTGTTGTGTGTACGTAAAACTGTAATTAATCTCTATAAAATGTATTTTTTTTTTGTGAATATTTTTGGGTTTCTGGAACGGATTAATTGTATTTCCATTATTTATGGGAAATATTGCTTCGAATTTCAGACTTTTCGAATTTAGAACTAGCTCCTGGAACGGATTAAGTTCGATTTTTGAGGTTCCACTGTATCTGAAATAAAAGTTCAACATGTACTTTTATCCATTCAACAATCTAGTACTTGACGAATCTTTGATTTTGTTCAAAGGTAGACTGTCGTTCAAACAGTATATACCGAGCAAGACGAAATGCTTAGGTATAAAACTGTTTGTACTCTTTGACTGTGATAGTGGCCTGGTATTGGATATTGTTGTATACACAGGAAGTAAAAAATTGAAAGATACCAGGATGTTATTGGGTATCTAAGGTGACATAGTGAGAAGCATGATGGCACCTTATCTTGGTAAGGGGCATACATTATACGTATACCGATAACTGGTACACAAGCCCTTTACTCAGTGATTTCTTGCGAGTGAACAAGACAGATGTGTGTGGCAAAGTGCATTCTAATCGTAAATATATGCCCAGGCTCAACACAGGCACTCGTGGTGATGAGGTGCAGGTGTTTACTGCCAATGACATCATGGCATTATGGTGGCATGACAAATGAGATGTCACATTGTTGACAACCATTCACCGTAACGAAATACAGTGGACCCCCACATACCGTACGCATCGCATACCATACAATCCGCATACCGGACGCTTCGATAACGCAAAAATTTGGCCTCGCATACCGCCCAAAAACCCGCTCACCGTCCTTCGTCCGAGACGCGTCCAATGTGCGGCCTGAGCCAGCCTCATATGTTCCGCTGGTGGCATTGTTTACCAGCCAGCCTCCGCAGTAACATCCAAGCATACAATCGGAATATTTCGTATTATTACAGTGTTTTCGGTGCTTTATCTGGAAAATAAGTGACCATGGACCCTAAGAAAGCTTCTAGTGCCAACCCTACAGCAATAAGGGTGAGAATTCCAATAGAAATGAAGAAAGAGATCATTGATAAGTATGAAAGTGGAGTGCATGTCTCTGAGCTGGTCAGGTTGTACAAGAAACCCAAATCAACCATCAACCATCTACTATTGTGGGCAACAGAAAGGCAATCAAGGAAGCTGTTCTTGCCAAAGGTTCAACTTTTGTTTTCGAAAACAGAGATCGCAAGTGATGGAAGATGTTGAGAGATCTTTATTGGTGTGGAAAAAATGAAAAAACAGCTAGCAGGAGATAGCGTCTCACAAGCGATCATAAGCGAAAAGGCTAGGAAGTTGCATGAGGATTTAATTAAAAAAATGCCTGCAACTAGTGATGATGTGAGTGAATTTAAGGCCAGCAAAGGTTGGTTTTTTGAGAGATTTAAGAAGCGTAGTGGCATACATAGTGTGATAAGGCATGGTGAGGCTGCCAGTTCGGACCACAAAGCAGCTAAAAAATATGTGCAGGAATTCAAGGATTTCATAGAAACTGAAGGACTAAAACCCTGAACAAGTGTTTTAATTGTGATGAACAGGCCTGTTTGGAAGAAATGCCAAGCAAGACCTAACATTACTCAGGAGGAAAAAAGGCACTCCCAGGACAAAAGGGACTATGAAAGACAGGCTTACTTTGTTGATGTGTTCCAATGCAAACTGGTGATTGCAAAGTGAAGCCTTTATTAGTGTATCACTCTGAACTCCCAGACCGTTCAGGCAAAAGAATGTCCTCAAGGAGAATTTGTGTGTGCTGTGGAGGGCAAACAGTAAGGCATGGGTCACTACGGACTTTTTCTATGACTGGCTACACAAAGATTTGCCCCCAATGTGAAAAATTACCTAATGAAAAGAAATTAGAACTTAAGTTGCCTCCTGGGTTAGACAATGCCCTGGTCATTTCCCACAGACGTAGCAGAGCGGGCTTTATGGGGACATGAAATTCATTAAGGTGAAGTTTTTGCTCCTAATCCCCTCCTCTCCTGCAAACCCATGGACCAGCAGGTTATTGCAAACTTCAAAAAACTGTACACAAAAAGCTTGTTTTAAAGGTGCTTTGTATGACCCCAGAACTCAACTGACTCTAAGAGACTTTTGGAGAGATCACTTTAATATCCTCAATTGTGTAAACCTTATAGGTAAGGGTTGGGAGGGAGTGACTAAGAAGACCTTGAACTCTGCTTGGGGAAAAAACTGTGGCCAGAATGTGTAGACAAAAGGGATTTTGAAGGGTTTGAGGCTAAACCCCCAGAGGATTATGCCAGTTGAGGAATCCATTGTGGCATTGGGAAAGTCCTTAGGGTTGGAGGTTAGTGGGGATGATGTGGAAGAGTTGGTGGAGGAGGACAATGAAGAACTAACCACTGGATGAGTGATAGATCAACTTCAACAGCAAGAGGCCAGACCTGAGGAAACTGGTTCAGAGGAGGGGAGAGAGAAATTGAAGAAGTTGCCTATACAAAAAATTAAGGAAATCTGTGCAAAGTGGCTTGAAGTGCAAACCTTCATGGGTAAAAATCCCCTCACACAGCTATTGCAAGCCGTGTTGGCAACCTGTACACTGACAATGTTGTGAACACTTTAGGGAAGTCATAAAGGAATGATAGGTACAGGCCACTATGGACAGATATGTTTGGTGAAAAGAAGTCCAGTGACTCTGAAGCTGGTCCTAGTGGCATTAAAAGAAGAAGGCAAGTAACCCCCGAAAAGGACTCGACACCTCAAGTCTTAATGGAAGGGGATTCCCTTCTAAACACTAACACACTCTCTCCCTCCTCCCATCCCCTCAATCATCACCTGATCTTCAATAAAAGTAAGTGTATGTAATTGTGCATGCCTTTTTCAGTTTGTGTGTATTAAAATTAAAATTTCATGTGGTAAAAATTTTTTTTTTCATACTTTGGGTGTCTTGCACGGATTAATTTGATTTCCATTATTTCTTATGGGGAAAATTCATTCGCATACCGAACATTTCGCATAACAACCAGCCCTCTTGCACGGATTAAGGTCGCTATGCGGGGGTCCACTGTACAAGACAGTGGCAAAGTTGATAGAATAACTAATGAACATATTCGAAAACCAGTGACAGTGATTGATTATATACAAAACATGCACTTGGTAGACAAATGTGATATGCAGATTGGCTTTGTTGACTGTGTTCATAAGAGTTACAAGTGGTATATGAAACTTTTCTTCCATCTCATGGACATTTCAATGCTCAATGCATATAATATGTACCAAGTGAAGACTGGCAACAGACCACCGTATGGTGAATTTTCTTTGTCTGTTGTCAGACAACTCATAATGAAATACCAGGTAACAACACCTGCTATACAAAACCGTCCTCGAACTCCTCAGGATATACCCAAGCGTTTGAGGAGGGAAGGTGATCACTTCATAATACAGCTTCCTGCAACTAAGAAGAAATATGCTCAGAAGAGATGTGTTGTCTGTGCACAAACAAAATGACGGCAACAAAGACGCAAAGATACTCGGTTTA
The DNA here is from genome assembly GCF_026875155.1 of Cherax quadricarinatus. Taxonomy (NCBI): domain Eukaryota; kingdom Metazoa; phylum Arthropoda; class Malacostraca; order Decapoda; family Parastacidae; genus Cherax; species Cherax quadricarinatus. The sequence goes on along the minus strand of NC_069474.1, from coordinate 1,055,360 downwards.
TATGCGAGGAATGTAAGGTACCTCTGTGCATGGTGCCTTGTTTCAAGGAGTTCCACAAGCTCCAGCAGTTCTAAAACCATGTCCAGTGATTGTACATATGTAAATATATATCATAGAACATTAGTATTATACAAGATTTGTGAATGTTTATTGTGATAAACAAAAGTGGAAAATAATATTATGATAATAACTTTAGTGCGGTTATTGTGTTCAATACAATGAGTTTATATATATACATTATATACAGTATTGGTCTCTCAGGCCCCAAATGTTAGTAGGAAAATAAAAAAAAATAGAAGAGAAAAGAAAAAACTATAAAAAATGTAAAATAAAGTAATGCGCGTATGTGGAAATCGTTGATGTTCCCGCCACCGGTCATTTTGGGTCAACTTCTCGGCACTGTATCTCGGTAAGTACTGATCAGAAATTTTTTCTTTTTTGCTTTATTCACAAAAATATACTCTTTAATTCTGTAAGAATTTTTTTTTTTTTTTTTCAAAATTTTTTTGACCTTGGACCCTGAAAGGTTAAATGTTTATACAATAGTGCACTGTATATTGTAATAAACAGAATACTAGAGGAAATCAGCACTAATATACATTACTTAGCTATGCATACTGGTCAGAGAGCCCGTTTTAAGTCCAAGTCGTTGGTAAATGGGTACGTTGCTAAGTGAGAAAAGGCAGTATAATGTAATGAGCCAGAATTTATTTTATTTGATACTTGGCAGAGCATGCATACTTCCTTTGTATAAATGCAAAGGGGATAAAAGAGAGTACAAAAATTATAGGGGGATAAGTCTGTTGAGTATACCTGGTAAAGTGTATGGTAGAGTTATTATTGAAAGAATTAAGAGTAAGACGGAGAATAGGATAGCAGATGAACAAGGAGGCTTTAGGAAAGGTAGGGGGTGTGTGGACCAGGTGTTTACAGTGAAACATATAAGTGAACAGTATTTAGATAAGGCTAAAGAGGTCTTTGTGGCATTTATGGATTTGGAAAAGGCATATGACAGGGTGGATAGGGGGGCAATGTGGCAGATGTTGCAGGTGTATGGTATAGGAGGTAGGCTACCGAAAGCAGTGAAGAGTTTTTACAAGGATAGTGAGGCTCAGGTTAGAATATGTATGAGAGAGGGAGATTATTTCCCAGTAAAAGTAGGCCTTAGACAAGGATGTGTGATATCACCATGGTTGTTCAATATAGTTATATATGGGGTTGTAAGAGAAGTGAATGCGAGGGTCTTGGCAAGAGGTGTGGAGTTAAAAGAAAAAGAATCAAACACAAAGTGGGAGTTGTCACAGTTGCTCTTTGCTGATGACACTGTGCTTTTGGAAGGTTCTGAAGAGAAGTTGCAGAGGTTGGTGGATGAATTTGGTAGGGTATGTAAAAGAAGAAAATTAAAAGTGAATATAGGAAAAAGTAAAGTTATGAGGATAACAAAAAGATTAGGTGATGAAAGATTGGATATCAGATTAGAGGGAGAGAGTATGGAGGAAGTGAATGTATTCAGATATTTAGGAGTGGACGTGTCAGCAGATGGGTCTATGAAGGATGAGGTGAATCATAGAATTGATGAGGGGAAGAGGGTAAGTGGTGCACTTAGGAGTCAGTGGAGACAAAGAACTCTGTCCATGGAAGCAAAGAAGGGAATGTATGAGAGTACAGTGGTCCCTCAATTATCGTCCTTAATCCGTTCCTGGAAGTGGGACTATTATCGAAATAGACGATTTTCGAATCAATTTTCCCCATAAGAAATAATGTAAATCCAATTAATTCGTTCCAAACACCCAGAAGTATCAACAACAATTTTTTTTTTTACCTAAAAGATAGATTTACATGCACAAAAGAATGAACATTCAACATGACAGTTACCTTTATTGAAGGTTGTTGTTGATGAATGGAAGACAGGAAGGAGGAGAGAGGGAAGAGAGGTTATTGTTAGGAAGGGGAATCCCCCTCCATAAGGACTCTAGGTCACTTCAGGGGTCACTTCCCTAGCATAAATATAGATTTACATGCAGAAAAGAATGCCAAATAAGTTTAAAGCACTAATAAAATGTATAAATGAACATTGGTAATAGGGGTAGTTGATGAGTGGAACAGTCTGCCTAGTAGGGTGATCAAAGCACATTGGGTAGTTTCAAATTTAGGTTGGATAAATACATGAGTGAGAGGGGTTGGATTTGAGTCGGACTTGCACCTGAGCTTATTGCTTGGGTAGCATTTGTTCTGTTAGTGGGTTGGATTTGTGAAGGACCGGCCTAGTATGGGCCAGCAGGCCTACTGCAGTGTTCCTCCTTTCTTATGTTCTTACTGAAGACTTGTTTGTGTGAGGGAGGGATGGTAAGTTTATTGTTGGAGAATATGACACTAATATCAACTCTACGGCTTATTTATCTATCACAATTCAACTAATATGACATAATAAACAATATTAATAACATAGAAACATGGAATATACTCTAGAATGAATAAAATAAGTCAATACGTATGTCACAAGAGGTGTTGTGTTGTGTTGTTGGGTATATAAGGGCCACTGAGAGTAAGCCGTCCATAATGGTGGTGAAGCAGCAGCTGAGGCAGCGGTGTTTTCTGTAGCCCTATATAACTCCAACAACATTGGAGGAGTTGGTAGAATCGCTGAATCACTAAAGAAGGAACCCTCTACCACCATCACTACGACCTTCTACCACTATTACAACTGTTACCACCATCACTACTACCTTCTGCCACAATCACTACCACCATCAACCACTATCACAACTGCTTCCACTCTACCACCACCACTTTTGTATTTTTCTACAAACTTTTTCATAAATTATATGTGTTTCTCACATTCTTTACCAAAGGGCTGGCACTAGAAGCTTTCATTGGAGCCAAGGTAGCTTATTTAGCACTTGCAAGCACTAAAATCAATGGAATATTATGAAATATTTTGTAGGAGCAAGTGAGGGGACCGTCACTCACTGGTAAACAATGGCACACGGGCTGGGAAGACAGGTCCAGGCGGCTCAAAGCATGAGTACGCGTCCCAGATGCAGGACGATTAGCGAGTTAATGGACCATTTGCGAGCCAATGCTTAGACGAAATAATGGGACTATTTCCGAAATGGACAACTTTCAGGCCGGACGATTATTGAGGGACCACTGTATAGGTGTACCAACACTCTTCTATAGGTGTGAAGCATGGGTGATGAATGTTGCAGTGAGGAGAAGGCTGGAGGGAGTGGAGACGTCATGTCTGAGGGCAATGTGTGGTGTGAATATAATGCAGAGAATTCATAGTTTGGAAATTAGGAGAAGGTGTGGGATCACCAATACCATTATCCAGAGGGCTAAGGAGGGGTTGTTGAGGTGGTTCAGACATGTAGAGAGAATGGAAATATAAACACAAATGCAGTATAATGTGATCCTTTATTGACAACGTTTCACCCACACAGTGGGCTTTTTCAAGTCACACACGGATCTACCTGGGGTTGGAAGGTACGAGAGTATTTATAGTCATGTTCAGAATGTTGAGGTCAGGTGGAGAATGCTGCATCTGATGATCTACCGGGTGGGGTTATAGAGTCTTGGGTAACTTGGCAGGGGTATTGGACAAGTTGTGAGTAGACCTTCTGCAGTGTTCTATGTTCTTATGTGGGATAGCGATGAAGAAGTTTCTTGGCGAGTGGTTCAGCTATGTTATAGAAGCCATTGTTCTGGTTGAAATTGTTGGTTGTAGAGATGAGCGATGATTCCAGGATTCTTCTGTATTGAGTGTTGTCTTCTGTGGCTATAAGTCTTGAGTTTCTGTAGTTAATTGAATGGTTGTGTAAATTGCGATGTTGTACACAGGCATTCCTTGTATCGTCAGTCCTGCTTGCATATTGGTGTTCTGAAATACGTGTTTGGAGGTCTCTTGATGTTTCGCCCACATATAATTTGTTGCAGTCATTACAAGGGATTATGTATACCCCTGCAGAGGATGGAGGCTTGTCCTGTCTACTACTCGTGATGTCCTTGATGGTCGTGGTTGTGGAGGTAGATACTTGGAATGATGTTTTGGCAAAGATGTTGGAAACATGTTTGGCAATGGAGTTGGTTGGGAAGACTATGTATCTCTTCTCGGCAGTGTCTTCTCTGGGTGTGTTGAAGATGTTTAATGCCCGCCATCTGCAGTCTCTGATGAAGTGACAAGGATAGTGGAGTTTAGAAAATACTTGTTCAATTATAGTGCATTCTTCCTCTAGGAACTCATTGCTGCAGATTCTGAGTGCACGTAGGAAGAAGCCTATAATTACACCACGTTTGGTTTTGGTGTCGTGGTGAGAGTAGAAGTGGAGAAGATCGTTTTGGTTGGTGGGTTTTCGATAGACTTTAAAACGAAGTTCGTGGTCAGCTTTGCAGAGCAGAACATCAAGGAAAGGAAGAGTGTTGTCGACTTCTTCTTCAAGTGTGAACTGGATTGAAGGCTCGACCTGGTTGAGCTTGTCTTGGAGAGCTTGAACGTTGAAGCGTTTAGGAGTTATGAGGAGAATGTCGTCAACATAACGGAGCCAGGTGACAGACGAAGGAATAATGGTGGAGAAACGTTCGGCTTCTAGATGTTCCATGTATAGGTTCGCCAGGACTGCACTGAGTGGCGAAACCCATGGGTAGTCCAAAAGTCTGCTGAAAGAGGTGATTTTCGAAAGAGAGAAACACGTAAAGCCAACACATAGTTTCAACAAGGTCGATGAAATCGCTGGCTGGAATGGGAAGATCAAGTGAATCGTCAATTTTCCTGTGCAAGAGATCGATGACTTGTGTAGTAGGTACTTTGGTGAATAGGGAAGTCACGTCAAGGCTGGAAAGTTTCTTGTTCCTGATGTTGATGTTGCGAATGCGATTGAGAAGATCACCCGAGTGTTTGAGATGTGCTGGACTGATAGTGCCCAAGAGTTTAGAGAGGTGTTTTGCGAGAATTCCTGAGAGCTGGTGGGGAGCACTGCCTATTCCCGAGGATATGGGCCTCAGTGGGATACCAGGCTTGTGAGTCTTTGGCAGGCCGTACATTCTGGCAGGTCTGGGGTTGCTGGGCATGGTGTGCAGAAGTTTCTTCCCTTGTTCTGAGCCCCTCAGAATGCTGTGAGTCCTTTGAAGAGAAGTTTTAGTAAGGTTGTCCACTTGGTTAGTTGTGAGAGGTTTGTAGGTATCTGGGTCATTAAGTAGATTGAGCATTTTGTTCCTGTAATCGTCAGTGTTCATGATAACAACACCACCTCCTTTATCAGCGGTGGTGACCCTGATGGTTGTGTCTTCTGCTAAACCTTTGAGTGCATTGATGTAACGTCGAGGTATGACTGGGGAGCTGCGTGTTGAGATGGCTGCTGAGATGATGCCTTGAAGATAGCCTTTTTGGAAGTCGGAGTCATTGTGTCTGTAGTTTTTGGCGATGAAATTGAGGTCTTGTTTTGGTTTCGTAATTCCTGTTGCGAATTTGAGGCCTAAGCTGAGGGCTTCAGTTTCTGTGGTTGACAGTGGATGAGATGAAAGATTTTGAATAATTTCAGGTCTTCCTAAACTTTTCCAATTACTATTATCGCAGAGTGTTTGTAGTTTCCTAGCAAGTCTGATCTTCTGTTGAACATTCGCTGTGGTAACTCTGCTGCGAATGATTTCGGCGGTGCGTCTGTTCATGTTGCCCCGGAGTGTTGTGCCTAGTGTTCTGGCTTGGAGAAAAGCTTCCTTTGTAGCATTGTTTAAGTCATCTGCACACTCTTAAGGTAGGTCCGAGCTGTAGCGGAGAAAGGTGGTTTGATGTTGTTATCATGAACACTGACGATTACAGGAACAAAATGCTCAATCTACTTAATGACCCAGATACCTACAAACCTCTCACAACTAACCAAGTGGACAACCTTACTAAAACTTCTCTTCAAAGGACTCGCCGCATTCTGAGGGGCTCAGAACAAGGGAAGAAACTTCTGCACACCATGCCCAGCAACCCCAGACCTGCCAGAATGTACGGCCTGCCAAAGACTCACAAGCCTGGTATCCCACTGAGGCCCATATCCTCGGGAATAGGCAGTGATCCCCACCAGCTCTCAGGAATTCTCGCAAAACACCTCTCTAAACTCTTGGGCACTATCAGTCTAGCACATCTCAAACACTCGGGTGATCTTCTCAATCGCATTCGCAACATCAACATCAGGAACAAGAAACTTTCCAGCTTGACGTGACTTCCCTATTCACCAAAGTACCTACTACACAAGCCATCGATCTCTTGCGCAGAAAAATTGACGATTCACTTGATCTTCCCATTCAGCCAGCGATTTCATCGACCTTGTTGAACTATGTGTTGGCTTTACGTGTTTTCTCTTTCGAAAATCACCTCTTTCAGCAGACTTTTGGACTACCCATGGGTTCGCCACTCAGTGCAGTCCTGGCGAACCTATACATGGAACATCTAGAAGCCGAACGTTTCTCCACCATTATTCCTTCGTCTGTCACCTGGCTCCGTTATGTTGATGACATTCTCCTCATAACTCCTAAACGCTTCAACGTTCAAGCTCTCCAAGACAAGCTCAACCAGGTCGAGCCTTCAATCCAGTTCACACTTGAAGAAGAAGTCGACAACACTCTTCCTTTCCTTGATGTTCTGCTCTGCAAAGCTGACCACGAACTTCGTTTTAAAGTCTATCGAAAACCCACCAACCAAAACGATCTTCTCCACTTCTACTCTCACCACGACACCAAAACCAAACGTGGTGTAATTATAGGCTTCTTCCTACATGCACTCAGAATCTGCAGCAATGAGTTCCTAGAGGAAGAATGCACTATAATTGAACAAGTATTTTCTAAACTCCACTATCCTCGTCACTTCATCAGAGACTGCAGACGGCGGGCATTAAACATCTTCAACACACCCAGAGAAGACACTGCCGAGAAGAGATACATAGTCCTCCCAACCAACTCCATTGCCAAACATGTTTCCAACATCTTTGCCAAAACATCATTCCAAGTATCTACCTCCACAACCACGACCATCAAGGACATCACCAGTAGTAGACAGGACAAGCCTCCATCCTCTGCAGGGGTATACATAATCCCTTGTAATGACTGCAACAAATTATATGTGGGCGAAACATCAAGAGACCTCCAAACACGTATTTCAGAACACCAATATGCAAGCAGGACTGACGATACAAGGAATGCCTGTGTACAACATCGCAATTCACACAACCATTTAATTAACTACAGAAAGTCAAGACTTATAGCCACAGAAGACAACACTCAATACAGAAGAATCCTGGAATCATCGCTCATCTCTACAACCAACAATTTCAACCAGAACAATGGCTTCTATAACATAGCTGAACCACTCGCCAAGAAACTTCTTCATCGCTATCCCACATAAGAACATAGAACACTGCAGAAGGTCTACTCACAACTTGTCCAATACCCCTGCCAAGCTACCCAAGACTCTATAACCCCACCCGGTAGATCATCAGATGCAGCATTCTCCACCTGACCTCAACATTCTGAACATGACTATAAATACTCTCGTACCTTCCAACCCCAGGTAGATCCGTGTGTGACTTGAAAAAGCCCACTGTGTGGGTAAAACGTTGTCAATAAAGGATCACATTATACTGCATTTGTGTTTATATTTCCATTGTGTCGGTATTTTATACCATTTATTTCCAGAGAGAATGGAACAAAACAGAATGACTTTGAGAGTGTATAAATCTGTAGTGGAGGGAAGGCAGGGTAGGGGTTGGCCTAGGAAGGGTTGGAGGGAGGAGGTAAAGGAGATTTTGTGTGCGAGGGGCTTGGACTTCCAGCAAGCGTGCGTGAACGTATTTTATAGGAGTGAAAGGAGACAAATGGTTTTTAATACTTGATGTGCTTTTGGAGTGTGAGGAAAGTAACATTTATGAAGGGATTCAGGGAAACTGGCAGGCTGGACTTGAGTCCTGGAGGTGGGAAGTACAGTGTCTACACTCTGGAGGCGGGGATGTTAATGCTACAGTTTTACAACTGTAGTGTAAAGCACCCCTCTGGCAAGACAGTGATGGAGTGAATGATGATGAAAGTTTTTACCAGAGACTCATTCTCTCATATCTAGGCCCAAATTTACTGCTCACAGCTTAGATAACTGGAACTAAGAAACAGGCTGGAAGTGTTTCAACTATTGTAAAGAATGAGACACTTGTGTAACATACGAGAATCTTTATTCTTCTATGTACTGGACTGAAGATTCACTGACTGGTGAAACATTCTTAATAAAGATTCCCAAATGTTGCACCAGTGCCTTATTCTTCAACTTATCAGTTTTCTAAACAATTTACTGCAACCAGCTAGCTGATTTTTTTTTTATTTTCCAGACAATGTTTGTTGGTCACCTGTGTTCTTGCTTGATGGTCCCCAGCAATGTTGAGTCAAGTTCCAGCAGCACCATATCATTACTGTCCTCACCTCTGTTCCTGCTTGATGGTCTCCAGCAATGTTGAGTCAAGTTCCAGCAACACCATATCATTACTGTCCTCACCTCTGTTCCTGCTTGATGGTCTCCAGCAATGTTGAGTCAAGTTCCAGCAACACCACATCATTATTGTCCTCACCTCTGTTCCTGCTTGATGGTCTCCAGCAGTGTTGAGTCAAGTTCCAGCAGCACCATATCATTACTGTCCTCACCTCTGTTCCTGCTTGATGGTCTCCAGCAATGTTGAGTCAAGTTCCAGCAACACCACATCATTATTGTCCTCACCTCTGTTCCTGCTTGATGGTCTCCAGCAATGTTGAGTCAAGTTCCAGCAACACCACATCATTATTGTCCTCCACAAAATCTGCTGTAAACTCCAACATCTGGGTCACTGGAAGCAGCTCGTCCTCACTCAACTTGGCATGATGGATCAACTTTCTCACGTCTTCCAGTGATCTAAATGAAAAAAAAAGATATTATTACAGAGAAGATAGAAGAAATAAGTACATTCTTCACTGAAAACTAATAAAGAACTAAGTTTCTAGAAGTTATTAGATTTAAGAGATTAAAAAAAAAAAAAAAGATTTATATATTTACTTGCATTGCTTTCAATGGGAGATTACAATTTTGATTTGTTAAGTATGTACAAAGAAAGTAACTATCATGCCGGGGCATTTCGGGCAGACTAAACCTAATTTGTACACACTACTTAATATTAGTGTTTTGGGAAGAGTTAATTTTTATTATACATGGTTTTTCTTATTAACAGAGGTAGCTAGTTGTTTACAGTAATTAAAATTTATAGTTGTGATACATAAAAAATTACAGTATTATACTTAAGTACAGGAAGGCCCCACTTATACGGCGGGTTAGGTTCCAGGCTACCGCCGTAAAGCGGAAACCGCCGTAAAGTGGAACACCCTTTTATTTTCCTTGTAAATGCATATAAATGCTAGATAACGTATTTACACTGACATATATTAAATTAGCAATAGAACTAAGCATTAAAAAAAACAATGAAAAGTAAAATTACACACAGTACATTTATTACATACCTTTAATTACTTAATATGAATGTGTGAGAGGTGAGTGGCAATGTAGTTATTGAATCAAATCAGGAGATGGCAGACCATCATCCTGTGGGTGCATGTATCATGTTTGTGTGTTACATAATGTGTTTCTTATATAATTTTGAAAAAAATATCATAGATAGATTAAGGGAAATGTCTATATTAAAGTAATATGCGACATTAATGCGCCCAAGAGATTATTATTATTACTATTATTATTACTATTATTACTATTATTATTATTATTATTATTATTATTATTATTATTATTATTATTGCATCAAGAGTAGAGAGACTCTTAGTGATTTTAATGTGTACCTACATGAAAGCAGTGTGTAAGTTTATTTAGGTACAGGTATACATAAGTATAATTATCAGAGTATATATAAATTATGAAATAACTTTTAAAAACATTTGAAATTTTGGAGTTTCCAGACAAAATGGAGAGACTTAGTGCTTACTGAGCTCATGGAGAATGTAAACAAACAGGGTGGGGCACGGTGACCGTATTAGAAAGTCAGGTGGGGGGAGCCGTATAGCGAGTTTTGGTCATAATTTGAAATGTCCGTATTAGCGGAACGCCGTAAAGTGAAACGCCGTAAAGCGGGGCCTTCCTGTACACATTACAATAATGAGATTGAGACAAATTTAAGTTAGAAGTTATTATTTTTTTTTTTTTTTATTAACAAACTGGCCGATTCCCACCAAGGCAGGGTGGCCAGAAAAAGAAAAACTTTCACCATCATTCACTCCATCACTGTCTTGCCAGAAGGGTGCTTTACACTACAGTTTTTAAACTGCAACATTAACACCCCTCCTTCAGAGTGCAGACACTGTACTTCCCATCTCCAGGACTCAAGTCCATAGATGGGAAGTACAGTGAGCAATCATAAAGCACAAGTTACAATAATGAAATTGAAACAATTTTAAGTTTGAGATAGTGATTACATAGTTAATAAATCATGGTTGGTGTATTGTGTAGTGTTTGGCAAGTTATTTTTGAGTGATGACGTGATTTCTAAGTTGGACCTTAAACTGATTTGCAGGCAGCAGGGGTCATTTAGCGTGTTGTGACAGTGAATTCCAGATCTTCGGGCCTTTTATGTGCATAGCATTTTTCCAGAGAGAGATGGACACGAGGGATATCAAAGATTTGTGCCTTGTGTTATGCCTGTGTGTTCTGTTGTAGTTATCAAGCAGTAATTTGAAAGGAGGGTTAATACTGGAGTATAATGTTCTATGAATATAGTTTACCTGGAGAGAGTTCCGGGGGTCAACGCCCCCATGGCCAGGTCTGTGACTAGGCCTCATGGTGGATCAGAGCCTGATCAACCAGGCTGTTACTGCTGGCTGCACACAATCCAACATACGAGCCACAGCCCAGCTGGTCAGGTACCGACTTTAGGTGCTTGTCCAGTGCCTGCTTGAAGACAGCCAGGGGTCTATTGGTAATCCCCCTTATGTATGCTGGGAGGCAGTTGAACAGTCTCAGGCCCCTGACATTTATTGTATTCTCTCTTAACATGCTAGTGACACCCCTGCTTTTCATTGGGGGGATGGTGCATCGTCTGCTGAGTCTTTTGCTTTCATTGTGAGTGATTTTCATGTGCAAGTTCGGTACTAGTCCCTCTAGGATTTTCCAGGTGTATATAATCATGTATCTCTCCCGCCTGCATTCCAGGGAATACAGGTTCAGGAACTTCAAGTGCTCCCAGTTATGCGCACCATGAAGGCTCTCTGTACATTTTCTAGGTCAGCAATTTCACCTGCCTTGAAAGGTACTGTTAGTGTGAAACAATATTAAAGCCTAGATAGAACAATTGACCTGAAGAGTGTCATCATGGGCTTGGCATCCCTAGTTTTGAAGATTCTCATTATCCATCCTGTCATTTTTCTAGTAGATGCAATTGATACAATGTTATGGTCCTTAAAGGTGAGATCCTCCTACATGATCACTCCCAGGTCTTTGACGTTGGTTTTTCACTCTATTTTGTGGCCGGAATTTGCTTTGTACTCTGATGAAGTTTTAATTTCCTCATGTTTACTATATTGTTTTCTGCAGCCCATTGAAAGATTTGGTTGATGTCCACCTGGAGCCTTGCAGTGTCTGCAATGGAAGACACTGTCATGCAGATTCGGGTGTCATCTGCAAAGGAAGACACGGTGCTGTGGCTGACATCCTTGTCTGTCAGATATGAGGATGAGAAACAAGATGGGAGCAAGTACTGTGCCTTGTGGAACAGAGCTTTTCACCGTAGCCGCCTCGGACTTTACTCTGTTGACTACTACTCTTTGTGTTCTGTTTGTGAGGAAATTATAGATCCATCTACCAACTTTTCCTGTTATTCCTTTAGCACACATTTTGTGCGCTATTACGTCAAGGTCACACTTCTCAAAGGCTTTTGCAAAGTCTGTATATACAGTAGGGCCCCACTTATATGGCAGGTTAGGTTCCAGGCTACCGCCGTAAAGCAGAAATCGCCATGAAGTGGAACACCATTTTTTTTCACTTATAAATGCATACAAATACTAGATAACAAGTTTACACTAACATATATTAAGTTAGCAATAGAACTAGGCATCAAAAAACAATAAAAAAGTACAATAAACACATAGTGCCCTCATTACTTACCTTAAAATATTTATAGTCTTAATCTAGGGTGAGACAAGTAGTATTTATTGTAAGAAATCAAGTGTGGTATGTATGGTAGTCAGCCGGGCTACCATACCAGGCCAACCCACCTACACATATATTCTATGATATTTAAGCATCCCAGAGCGATAAAATGTATATACAGTTCACTCATTACTTACCTTAAAATATTTGTAGTTTAATGTAGGGTCAGGAGAAAGTAAATGAGATAAAACGAATAAATGAGAGAGAGAAAGAATGAATGCATGAGAGAGGACAGGCGCCGAGTTATGTAAACAAACCAGGCAAAGGTAAGTTCTGTAAACAAAGTGTACACGTCTGGTTTGTATACAAGTTACAATGTGTACAGGTTGTCTCTATATAGATATGGTAGAATAAATAAAGAACAACACTCCCATTCTCATGTAACATTATTTGGAGAAGAAATGACGCTCTGAGTGAAGGTAATGGAAATAAGTCACTCTGTCTGACTTTTTTGGGTTATCCTAGGTTCTCTACACATATGCTGTTATGTATGATAATCTATGTAACTGTATTTGTGTATACCTGAATAAACTTACTCACATACATACGAAAGGAATAATTTTCTACAGTTACATGCAATAACACATTTTCTCTTATGTTAGATTAGAGAAAATGTTATTCTTGCCGTCACTTGTACAAGTTATCTGGCTACCACATCTCATATTTATGTTCATTTATTCTATTGTGGGGTGTATTTATTTATTTATTTATTTATTAATTTGAACATGATACAGAGAAGTACTAGGAATACAATTTTTAAAGTGCAACATGCCAAAGTCCCTTGTATGCAGAGCATTATGGGCAGGCTTAAAATTAACTTAAGATTAACTAAGCAATGATATATTCAGTGGTACAAAAATTATTGTAAAACAGATAACAATTTAGTACAAATGAGTATTACAAAGACAGGTCATATGGTCATTTACTGTGTTGCTGTGTAATCAGTAGAATGGAGTATTCTGTTAGGTAATGAAGTTAAATAATAACAAAGTTTGATTGGGTCACAGGTTGACATTTATGAGATTCAATAATGAGATACATATGAGATACAATTTATGAGATACAATTATTCAGTATTTATTTAGTTGTGGGTGAGTAAGTGATTTTTGAGAAGAGACTTGAATTTATAAACAGACAGTGTTTCTTTTATATTCACAGGTAATGAATTCCAGATTTTAGGGCCTTTTATGTGCACTGAGTTTTTGCATAGCGTGAGATGGACACGAGGAACATCAAAGAGTGATCTGTGTCTTGTGTTATGGTCATGTGTTCTGTTGAGGTTGGCAAGATGTTTAAGGGAAGGGTTTATGTCAGAGTTAAGTGTTCTATGTATGTAGTAGGTGCAGTAATAAGTATGGATATTTTGTATTGTGAGTAGGTTTAGAGTTTTGAATATTGGTGGAGTGTGCTGTCTGTAGTGGGAATTTGTTATCATTCTGACTGCAGCCTTTTGTTCAATTCAATTCAATTCAATTCAAAGTTTATTCTCTATATGGATTACAATGCTGAGTTTACAGAATTTGGTTATTGTGTGGTTTACATGTAGTAGAATAATAATTACAGAGTGTACCACTAGAACACCTAGCATGGCTAGGCATTTCGGGCAGACTTAGATTAAATCTTAAGTTTAAAATATTACAAAATTATGAGGTAAGTTGGTATTATGGCTAAGTGACTAAATACTAGTTTGTGAGTTTAGCAATGTGAATGCTTTTGTTTTGGCACTATACATAGTTTCAGTATTGGAGTATCACTTATGACTAGTTAAGATTCATTATTTTAAGATTGAGAATCATATTTCTGTTTATGGTCAAATGGGTGAATGAGTGTAAGTGTGAACCACCAGGTGGTATTCGTGTAATTAGTTGACAGGGTGTATTAGGAAGATAAGATGTTTTCTGATGGTAGTTTTGAAGGTGATGAATGTGTCTGCAGTTCTAGAGTTCTCAGGTAGGGTGTTCCAGATTTTAGGGCCTTTGACATACATTGAATTTTTGTAAAGGTTTAGTCGGACACGGGGAATGTCATAGAGATGTTTGTGTCTGGTGTTATGCCTGTGGGTTCTGTCACAACTATCAAGAAAGCATTTTAGGTCAAGGTTAATATTAGAATTTAAGGTCCTGTAGATGTAGATTGCACAGTAGTAAGTGTGGATGTAATGAACAGGGAGTAAGTTTAGATCTATGAAGAGTGGGGGTGTGTGTTGCCAGGGATGGGATTTAGTGATTATTCTTACTGCGGCTTTTTGTTGGGTTATTATTGGCTTTAGGTGTGTTGCTGCAGTTCAACCCCAAGCACAGATAGCATAGGTGAGGTATGGATAAATAAGTGAATAGTATAGTGTGAGAAGGGCAGTTTGCGGCACGTAGTATCGTATCTTGGAGAGGATCACAACCGTTTTGGATACTTTTTTGGTTATGTGTTGGATATGGGTGCTGAAATTCAGGTTGTTGTCGAGGTATAGGCCTAGGTATTTGCCTTCATTATGTCTGGCAATTAGAGTGTTGTCGATCTTAATGTTAATTTGCGCATCTCCTGCTCTGCTACCAAGCATAATGTAGTAGGTTTTGTCAGTGTTAAGCGTAAGTTTATTGGCTGTCATCCAAGTCGATATTTTGATCAGCTCCTCGTTAACAATGGTGTTGAGGGTGGCAAGATTAGGGTGAGATATGACATAAGTCGTGTTGTCAGCAAAGAGAATGGGGTTCAGGTGTTGAGATACGTTTGGAAGATCATTGATGTATATGAGGAAGAGCAGGGGACCAAGGACACTTCCCTGTGGAACTCCAGTATCAAGTGGCCGTGTTGTTGATGCTGTGTCTTTAACCCTTTGAGGGTCGACAGGCCCTCTCCGAAACTCGTTCTCAGGGTCGGCCAAATTTAAAAAAAAAAAAAAAATTATTTTCTCTTATGAAAAGATACAGAATCTTTTCCCGATCATAACGACACCAAAAGTTTGAAATTTGATAGAAAACTTACGGAATTATGTTCTCGCAAAGTTAGCGGTCTCGGCGATGTTTACGCATCGGCGATTTTGCCCACTTTGAGCCCCATTTTCGGCCAATTTCACTGTACTAGTCGACAAAAAACATGAATATTTCGCTAGAACTCCATTTTTTCTATCGAATGGGTGCAAGACACCACCCATTTATAAATTCAACTATCCAGTACAGTGGTCAGAATTTAGCAATTTTGCCAATTTCACACAAATTTCAAAAGATGCCAATTTCCGAATAGGGTCCAGAATAAACAAGAAAGACATTCCTGGCACTAAAATGACATTTCCTCTAGTCATTAGTCACGTCTCAAGGCCCCTATTATATTCTTTTGCTTTCCACTTTGAATTTTTATTCTCACAAAAAATATAAGATTTACTGTTATGCAGACTACTGCATTAGTGTAAAAAATGGTATAAATATTATTGGTGCACTTGTGAAAGAATATTAGACTCACCAATTGACGTGTATTGCACGCTTGGCACGATTTGTTTACTTTTGAAGTTTGGTAAAAATTTAACATTTCTGCTACTTTGAGCTCAATTTCAAGGCACCTTTCTTTGTAAAACCAGTCAAAATCATCTCAATTTCAGTAATATGTCTTCCATTCTATAAAATGAGACCAAGAAAACTAGAATACAACAATAAATACTATACGAAAATACACTGCAAAGTCGCTGATTTATTAAAAAAAAATGGTCAAAGTTTTTTTTTTCTCATTATGCACTGTGTGCTGCAGGATTTTTTTTAGACTGTGCACACTGACCACATAGACCCATTCTTTCATATGAAGGCCTACCAGCTTTCTTCCACTAGATTTGAGGCCGCTAGAATTTATGAGTACTAGTACGTCAAAAACCCCTACTCTTAACACGTACTAGTACGACCAAAACCCTCAAAGGGTTAATGGTGACATACTGATACCTATTAGTAAGGTAAGATTTGAAATATGCAAGCGCATGGCCTCTTATACCATAATGGTCAAGTTTGTGGAGTAGGATGCTGTGGTCTACTGTGTCAAAAGCTTTTCTTAGGTCAATAAAAATTCCTAGTGGATATTCCTTGTTGGGTGATAAGTGGTCTGAGATGGTTTATTGTTGTTGAGCCCCATACACAAATTCCATAGGTGAGATAGGGGTAAATAAGTGAGTGATATAGGGCCATGAGGGCTGACTGTGGAACATAGTACCGTATCTTCGATAGTAGGCCTACAGTCTTGGAAATTTTCATGGAAATTTGTTGTATATGTGTTTGAAATTTGAGTCTATTATCAAGGTGGATTCCTAAGAATTTTGCCTCTCTGAGTTTTGTGATTGGTGATCCATTTATCATTATATTACCAGACACATCTGTAGCTCTGTTACCAAACTGAATGTAGTAGGTTTTGTCAATGTTTAGAGTAAGTTTGTTGGTCCTCATCCAGGTAGATATTTTCTGTAATTCGGTATTTACAGTATTGGCTAGCATGACTGGGCTCGGGTGAGAGTAGACGTATGTAGTGTCATCTGCAAATAGTGTGGGTTTGAGTAGTTGCGATGCATTTGGTAGGTCATTTATGTATATGAGAAAGAGAAGAGGGCCTAGGACACTTCCCTGTGGGACACCAACTGTAATTGGCTGTGCAGAAGAGTTTGCCCAATTTGTGTACACATATTGGCTTCTGTTGCTGAGGTAAAACTTTAAGTAGTTGAGGGAGTGCCCTCTAATACCACAGTGCGACAATTTTATGTGGAGCAAGTCGTGGTCAACTGTATTGAAAGCTTTACGTAAGTCAATGAAGATCCCCAGTGAGATTTTTTCTATTGCTGTATAAATATGTTCTAGCATGTGGATACCTGGAGTTTACCTGGAGAGAGTTTCGGGGGTCAACGCCCCCGCGGCCCGGTCTGTGACCAGGCCTCCTGGTGGATCAGCGCCTGATCAACCAGGCTGTTGCTGCTGGCTGCACGCAAACCAACGTACGAGCCACAGCCCGGCCGATCAGGAACTGACTTTAGGTGCTTGTCCAGTGCCAGCTTGAAGACTGCCAGGGGTCTGTTGCTAATCCCCCTTATGTGTGCTGGGAGGCAGTTGAACAGTCTCGGGCCCCTGACACTTATTGTATGGTCTCTTAACGTGCTAGTGACACCCCTGCTTTTCATTGGGGGGATGGTGCATCGTCTGCCAAGTCTTTTGCTTTCGTATTGAGTGATTTTCGTGTGCAAGTTCGGTACTAGTCCCTCTAGGATTTTCCAGGTGTATATAATCATGTATCTCTCCCTCCTGCTTTTCAGGGAATACAGGTTTAGAACCTCAAGCGCTCCCAGAAATTGAGGTGTTTTA
Organism: Cherax quadricarinatus; assembly: GCF_026875155.1. Classification (NCBI taxonomy): domain Eukaryota; kingdom Metazoa; phylum Arthropoda; class Malacostraca; order Decapoda; family Parastacidae; genus Cherax; species Cherax quadricarinatus. The sequence continues at coordinate 1,037,843 of NC_069474.1, read as the reverse complement.
TCTCCGTTTATGCGCGCCGTGAAAGTTCTCTGTACATTTTTTTAGGTCGGCAATTTTCACCTGCCTTGAAAAGGTGCTGTTAGGGGTGCAGCAATATTCCACCCTAGATAGAACAAGTGACCTGAAGAGTGTCATCATGGGTTTGGGGCCTCCCTAGTTTTGAAGGTTCTCATTATCCATCCTGTCATTTTTCTAGCAGATGGGGTTGATACAATGTTATGGTCCTTTAAGGTGAGTCCCGACATAATCACTCCAGGTCTTTGACGTTGGTGTTTTTGCTCTATTTTGTGGCCAAAGAATTTGTTTTGTACTCTGATGAAGATTTAATTTCCTCATGTTTACCATATCTGAGTAATTGAAATTTCTCATCGTTGAACTTCATATTGTTTTCTGCAGCCCACTGAAAGATTTGGTTTATGTCCGCCTGGAGCCTTGCAGTGTCTGCAATGGAAGACACTGTCATGCAGATTCGGGGTCATTGCAAAGGAAGACACGGTGCTGTGGCTGACATCCTTGTCTATGTCGGATATGAGGATGAGGAACAAGATGGGAGCTAGTACTGTGCCTTGTGGAACAGAGCTTTTCACCCTAGCTGCCTCGGACTTTATCTGTTTACGACTACTCTCTGTGTTTTTGTTAGTGAGGAAATTTTGATCCATCGACCGACTTTTCCTGTTATTCCTTTAGCGCGCATTTTGTGCGCTATTACGCCATGGTCACACTTGTCGAAGGCTTTTGCAAAGTCTGTATATATTACATCTGCATTCTTTTTGTCTTCTAGTGCATTTGGACCTTGTGTAGTGATCCAGTAGTTGAGGGCAGACAGGAGCGACCTGTTCTAAACCATGTTTGCCCTGGGTTGTGTAACTGGGTGGTTTCTAGATGGGTGGTGATCTTTCTTCTTAGGACCCTTTCAAAGATTTTTATGATATGGGATGTTTGTGCTATTGGTCTGTAGTTCTTTGCTGTTGCTTTACTGCCCCCTTTGTGGAGTGGGGCTATGTCTGTTGTTTTTAGTAACTGAGGGACGACCCCCGTGTCCATGCTCCCTCTCCCTAGGAGAAAAGGCTCGTGATAGGGGCTTCTTGCAGTTCTTGATGAACACAGAGTTCCATGAGTCTGGCCCTGGGGCAGAGTGCATGGGCATGTCATTTATCGCCTGTTCGAAGTATTTGGCGTCAGGATAACATCGGATAGGCTTGTGTTAATCAAATTTTGTGGCTCTCTCATAAAAAATTCATTTTGATCTTCGACTCTCAGTCTGGTTAGCGGCTTGCTAAAAACTGAGTCATATTGGGACTTGAGTAGCTCACTCATTTCCTTGCTGTCATCTGTGTAGGACCCATCTTGTTTAAGTAGGGGCCCAATACTGGACGTTGTTCTCGATTTTGATTTGGCATAGGAGAAGAAATACTAATAATAGCATCATTAGTATTTTTATTAGGCCTGAACCCAAATTGACAGGGTTTGATATGTTATGTATCATGTTTATTATATAATTTTGAAAAAAAATATCATGGAGGATTAATGAAAATGTGTATATTAACGTAATATACGACATTTAATGAGACTCGGTAATTATTATTATTATTATTATTTTTATTTCTAATATGGCATCACTTGTGCAAGTCGTCTGCTATCACATCTCATATTTGTTTATTTTATTCTACCGTGGGGTGTATTTATCATATTTATATGTTATGCATCGTGTTTTTTATATAATTTTGAAAATATATCATAGATGGATTAATGAAAATGTGTATATTAATGTAATATACGACATTTAAATGAGACTTGGTGATTATTATTATCATTACTAATATGACGTCTGGAGACATAAAACACTCTTACTGATTTTAATGTGTACCTGCATGCCAGCACAGTATGTAAGTTTATTTAAGCACAGGTATACATAAGTATAATTATCAGAGTATATAAAAAATATGAAATAGCTTTTAAAAACACTTAAAATTTTGGAGTTTCCAGACATAATGAAGAGACTTAGTGCTTACGGATCTCACAGAGAATGTAAACAAACCGGGTGGGGCGCGGTGATGGTATTAGAAAGTCAGGTGGGGGGGCCGTATAGCGAGTTTTGGTCATAATTTGAAATAACCGTATTAGTGGAACGCCGTTAAGCAAAGTGCCATAAAGCGGGGCCCTACTGTATTACATCTGCATTCTTTTTGTCTTCTAGTGCATCTAGGACCTTGTCGTAGGGATCAAGTAGTTGAGACAGACAGGAGCGACCTGCTCTAAACCCATGTTGCCCTGGGTTGTGTAATTGATGGGTATTTAGATAGGTGGCGATCTTGCTTCTTAGGACCCTTTCAAAGATTTTTATGATATGAGATGTTAGTGCTATCGGTCTGTAGTACTTTGCTATTGCTTTATTGCCCCCTTTGTGGATTGGGGCTATGTCTGTTGTTTTTAGTAACTGTGGGACGACCCCAGTGTCCATGCTCCTTCTCCATAGGATGGTAAAAGCACGTGATAGGGGCTTCTTGCAGTCCTTGATGAACACGGAGTTCCATGAGTCTGGCCCTGGGGCAGAGTGCATGGGCATGTCATTTATCGCCTGTTCGAAGTCATTTGGCATCAGGTTAACATCAGATAGGCTTGTGTTTACCAAATTCTGTGGCCCTCTCATAAAAAATTCATTTTAATCTTCGACTCTAAGTCAGGTTAGCGGCTTGCTAAACACTGAGTCATATTGGGACTTGAGTAGCTCACTCATTTCCTTGCTGTCATCTGTGTAGGACCCATCTTGTTTAAGTAGGGGCCCAATACTGGACGTTGTTCTCGATTTTGATTTGGAAAAAGAAAAGAAATACTTTGGGTTTCTTTTGATTTCATTTATGGCTTTTAGTTCTTCCCGTGATTCCTGACTCCTATAAGTTTCCTTTAGCTTAAGTTCGATGTTTGCTATTTCTCTGACCAGTGTCTCCCTATGCATTTCAGATATATTGGCCTCTTTTAGCCGCACTGTCTCTTTCTATTTTACATCTACTCCTCCTTTTTCTTAAAGGAATAAGCCTTGAGCATATATCGAGTGCCACAGAGTTAATCTGTTCTAGGCATAAGTTGGGGTCTGTGTTGCTTAGTCTAAATTCCCAGCTTATATCGTTTAGGACTTGGCTTACTTGGTCCCACTTTATGTTCTTGTTATTGAAGTTGAATTTGGTGAAGGCTCCCTCGTGACTGATCTCATTATGTCGGTCTTGGGCTCCAAGCATACATGTCTGAACCTTGATTATGTTGTGATCTGAGTATATTGTTTTTGATATGGTGACATTTTGTATCAGATCATCATTATTAGTGAAGATGAGGTCTAGTAGGCTCTATTATTTGCTGGCTTAAGTTGAATTTTGTGCAGAGATTTAAAAGCTCGTGAGTGTGTGTGTGTGTGTGTGAGTTCTCGTCAGAGCTGCCTCCTGGTGTTATCACTGCAACATTATTTGCTATATTCCTCCATTTTAGGTGCCTCAAGTTGAAATTCCCCAGGAGCAAGATGCTGGGGGCAGGAGCTGGAAGATTTTCCAGTGGTCAATTCTTAACAGCTGTTCTTGGAATTGCTGGGACGTTGCATCTGGAGGCTTGTCGACTACCACAATGACTAGGTTTTGGTTCTCGATCTTTACTGCTAAAACTTCTACTACATCATTTGAGGCATTAAGCAGTTCTGTGCAAATAAGGCCAACCGGCCAACCCCCCCCCCCCCCCCCCACTTTTGCCTTTTCACTCTGTCGCATCTGTATAGGTTGTAACCTGGGATCCATATTTCGTTGTCCAAGTGATCCTTTATGTGGGTCTCTGTGAAAGCCACGAACATTGCATTTGCCTCTGCAAGTTGCCCACGGATGAAAGGTATTTTGTTTTTCGTTGCTGGCTTTAGACCCTGTATACAGTGGACCCCCGGTTTGCGATTCCATCGGTATCCGATAAATCCGGTATTCGATGCATTGTATCGCAAAAATTTTGCCTCGGTTCCCGTTACAAAACCCGGTACACACAATTCATCCGAGACGTGTCCACTTGTGGTCTGAACTGCCCCATGTGTGCCAGTGTTTACAAACCAGCCAGTGTGCTCGCATCTAAGGATACATTCGGTACATTCCATATTATCACAGTGTTTTTGGTGCTTGTTTCTGCAAAATAAGTCACCATGGGCAGAAAGAAAGCTTCTAGTGCCAACCCTATGAGAAAAAGGTGCTAATGACTATTGAAATGAAGAAAGAGATAATAATTACAAAGTACGAAAGTGGAGTGCATGTGTCGGAGCTGGTCAAGTAGTATACAAAACCCCAATCAACCATCTCTACTATATTGACCAGGACAACGGCAACCAAGGAAGCTGTTGTTGCAAAAGGTGCAACTGTGATTACGAAACAGTGACCGCAAGTGTTAGAAGATGTTGAGAGACTGTTATTGGTGTGGATATATGAAAAACAGATAGCAGGAGATAGCATCTCTAAAGCAATCATTTGTGAAAAGGCTAGGCAGTTGCACGACAATTTGGTAAAGAAATTGCCTGCAACTAGTGGTGATGTGAGTGAATTTAAGGCCAGCAAAGGTTGGTTTGAAAGATTTAAGAATCGTAGTGGCATACATAGTGTGATTAGGCATGGTGAGGCTGCCAGTTCAGACCAAAAAGCAGCTGAAAAATATGTGAAGGAATTCAAGGATTACATAGACAGTAAAAAATTTAAACCTGAACAAGTGTTTAATTACGACGAAACAGGTCTGTTTTGAAAGAAATTGCCAACCAGGACCTACATTACTCAGGAGGAAAAGGCACTCCCAGGACATAAGCCTATGAAAGACAGGCTTACTCTTCTGATGTGTGCCAATGCTAGTGGTGATTGCAAAGTGAAGCCTTTATTGGTGTATCACTCTGAAACTCCCAGAGCGTTCAGGCAAAAGAATATCCTCAAGGCTAATTTGTGTGTGCTGTGGAGGGCAAACAGTAAGGCATGGGTCATTAGGGACTTTTTCTATGACTGGTTACACCATGCATTTGCCCACAATGTGAAAAATTACCTAATTAAAAAGAAATTAGACCTTAAGTGCCTCCTGGTATTAGACAATGCCCCTGGTCATCCTACAGACTTGGCAGAGCGACTTTGTGGGGACATGAGCTTCATTAAGGTCAAGTTTTTGCCTCCTAATACCACTCCTCTCCTGCAGTCCATGGACCAGCAGGTCATTTCCAACTTCAAGAAACTGTACACAAAAGCTATGTTTGAAAGGTGCTTTGAAGTGACCACAGACACTCTATTGACTCTAAAGGAGTTTTGGAAGGATCAATTTAATATCCTCAATTGTGTAAACCTTATAGGTAAGGCTTGGGAGGGAGTGACTAAGAGAACCTTGAACTCTGCCTGGAAAAAACTGTGGCCAGAATGTGTAGACAAAAGGGATTTCGAAGGGTTTGAGGCTAACCCTGGGAATCCTATGCCAGTTGAGGAATCCATTGTGGCATTGGGGAAGTTCTTGGGGTTGGAGGTTAGTGGGGAGGATGTGGAAGAGTTGGTGGAGGAGGACAATGACGAACTAACCACTGATGAGCTGCAAGATCATCTTCAACAGCAAGAGGCCAGACCTGAGGAAACTGCTCCGGAGGAGGGGATAGAGAAATTTAGGAAGTTGCCTACTTCAAAGATTAAGGAAATGTGTGCAATGTGGCTTAAAGTGCAAACCTTTTTTGATGAAAATCACTCTCACACAGCTATTGCAAGCTGTGCTGGTGACTATTACACTGACAATGTTGTGAAACGCTTTAGGAAAGTCATAAAGGAGTGAGAGATACAGGCCTCTATGGACAGATATGTTGTGCGACAGAAGTCCAGTGACTTTCAAACTGGTCCTAGTGGCATTAAAAGAAGGGAAGTAACCCCAGAAAAGAACTTGCTACCTCAAGCCCTAATGGAAGGGGATTCCCCTTCTAAACATTAACAACTTCGACACTCTCCCCTCCTCCCATCCCATCAATCATCACCAGATCTTCATTAAAGGTAAATGTCATGTATTCTATTGTTAGTAGAGCACTACAAACTGTACATGTCTTCTTCAGTTTGTGTGCATTAACCCTTTGACTGTCGCGGCCGTATATATACGTCTTACGAGGTACCGTGTTTGACGTATATATACTCATAAATTCTAGCGGCTTCAAATCAAGCAGGAGAAAGCTGGTAGGCCCACATGTGAGAGAATGGGTCTGTGTGGTCAGTGTGCACCATATAAAAAAAATCCTGGAGCACGCAGTGCACAATGAGAAAAAAAAACTCCGACCATTTTTTTTAATTAAAATGCCGACTTTGTGGTCTATTTTCGTATAGTATTTATGGTTGTATTCTCGTTTTCTTGGTCTCATGTGATAGAATGGAAAACATATTATAGAAATAGAGGTGATTTTGATTGATTTTACTATAAAAAGAACCTGGAAATGGAGCTCAAAGTAGGGGAAATGTTTGATTTTTGCCAATGTTCAAAAGTAAACAAATGATGTCATTGTCCAATAAATGTCCAACTAGCCATTCTAATATGCAGTCATGAATGGGTTGATATTATTTATACAAATATTACAGTATTGCAGTAGTCTGCACAATAGTAAGTTTACTATTTTTTGAGTAAAAATTCAAAATAGAAAGCAAGAGTAATATCAGAGGGGCCGGGAGACATGACTGATGAACAAAGAAAATGTTATTTTAGAGCCAGGAATGTCTGCATTGTTCATTCTAGACCTTATTTTGAAATTGTCATATTTTTTAATTTTCGTGAAATTGGCCAAATTGCAAATTTCTGACCACGTTATTGGGTAGTTGAAATCAGTAAATGGGCAGTTTCTTGTACTCAATCGATAGAATAAATGGAGTTCTAAAGAAAAAGCTATGAGTTTGGCCGACTGGAACAATGGAATTAGCCAAAAGTAGGGCTCAAAGTGGGCGAAATCGCCGATTTGTAAATATCGCCGGGTTGCTAACTTCGCGAGAGCATAATTCTGTCAGTTTTTCATCAAATTTCGTTTTTTTTTTGGTGTCATTACAATCGGGAAAAGATTCTCTATCATTTCATAAGAAAAAATAATTTTTTTTTTTTTAAATTTTGCAACACCAGGAGACACCTCATGTGGTAAATTTGTTTTTTTTTCATACTTTTGGGTGTCTTGCACGGATTAATTTGATTTCCATTATTTCTTATGGGAAAAATTGATTCGCTTTCCGATAATTTTGGTTTACGATGAGCTCTCAGGAACGGATTAATATCGCAAACCGGGGGTCCACTGTACAGTGGACCCCCGGTTGTTTTTTATCTTTTTGTCCCCTTTAGATGGTGTGCCTGGCAATTTAAGTTATAACACAGTCTTTCATGTACTGAAGAGGGACACATTTCAGGGTGAAAAAGCTTACAGGAAGGGAGTTTGCATTTTCCTGTTATATGGGCACAGCATTCTCTAGGGTGGTCAAAGTTGCAAGTCCCATCTGTTTTTCCAGATTTCCCATGCCTGCAGACAGTAGGCACAATATGTGAATGTTTTGTATATTAATCAAGTTAAGGCTCTGAAAAAGCAGTGGAGTGTGCTGTCTAGTGCAGGAATTGATATTCAATCATATTGCAGCTTTTTGTTGGGTTATTAAAGTTTAAGGTGATTTGCTGTGGTTGACTCCCATGCACAAATACCACAGGTGAGGTAAGGGTAGATGAGAGAGTGGTAAAGAGCAAGAAGTGCCATTTGGGGTACATAGTACCATATCTTAGAAAGGATGCTTACTGTTTTGGAGACTTTCTTGGAGATCTGTTGTATGTCAGTCTGGAATTTAACCCTTTCAGGGTTTCAGCCGTACTAGTACGGCTTACGCCCCAGGGCTTTTGGCATACTAGTACGCCTAAATTCTAGTGCCCTCAAATCTAGTGAGAGATAGCTGGTAGGCCTACATATGGAAGAGTGGGTCTATGTGGTCAGTGTGCACAGTATAAAAAAAATTCTGCAGCACACAGTGCATAATAAGAAAAAAAAAACTTTGACCATGTTTTTGGATTAAAACAGCGACTTTGCACTGTATTTTCTTAAGGTATTTATTGTTGCATTCTAGTTTTCCTGGTCTCATTTTATAGAATGGAAGACATATTACAGAAATTGAGATGATTTTGACTGGTTTTACAATGAAAAGTACCTTAAAATTGAGCTCAAAATAGCAGAAATGTTCGATTTTTACCAAAGTTCAAAAGTAAACAAATCATGCTATGCGTCCAATACACGTAAACTGGTGAGTCTAATATTCTTTCACAAGCGCGCTGATATTATTTATACCATTTCTACACTAATTCAGTAGTCTGCATAACAGTAAATCTTCTATTTTTTGTAAGAATAAAAATTCAAAGCATAAAGCCAAAGAAATAAGAGGGGCCTGAGGATGTGACTAACGAACAGAGAACTTGTTATTTTAGTGCCAGGAATGTCTTTCTTTTTTATTCTGGACTCTCTTCGGAAATTGGCATTTTTTGAAATTTGTGTGAAATTGGCAAAATTGCTAAATTCTGACCACTTTATTGGATAGTTGAAATCGGTAAATGGGTGGTGTCTTGTATTCATTCGATAGAAAAATTGGAGTTCTAGCAAAGTAGTTGATTTTTGTCGACTAGTACATTGGAACTGGCCGAAAATATGGCTCAAAGAGGGCAAAATCGCCGATGCGTAAACATTGTCGAGATCGCTAACTTCGCGAGAGCATAATTCTGTAAGTTTTCCATCAAATTTCATACTTTTGGTGTCATTATGGTCGAGAAAATGTTCTCTATCTTTTCATAAGAAAAAATTATTTTTTTTGTAAATTTGGGGGACCCTGAGAACAAGTCTCTGAGAGGGCCTGTGGACCCTGAAAGGGTTAAAATTTGGGGACCCTGAGAACAAGTCTCGGAGAGGGCCTGGGGACCCTGAAAGGGTTAAGATTGCAGTAAAGGTATAGATCTAGAAATTTGACCTGTGTGTGTCAAGAAATGGGTGAACCATTTATCAATATGTTAAGCTGAACATTAGAAGCTCTGTTTCCAAATGCCATGAAGTATGTTTTGTCTATATTGAGAGTAAGTCTGTAGGCCTACCAGCTATCTCACGCAAAATTGGAAACCGCTAGTATTTTGGCATAGTATTACTGGACCGACATTGGCTTCAAAGCTGTAATTTTACAGGACTGACAGTGAAAGGATTAATATATAACCACAAGTTATTTGACAAAATAATTTTGGTTTGGGTAATTGTGGTTTAGGTTAGGTTCAGTTATGCTTGTCAGTTTTACTAAGTGTGTACAGGCATACCTCGTTAATACAGTACAGGTAGTCCCCACATAACCACCGAGTTCCTTTCCTATGACTAGGTTAACCGTTTCTCTGTTGGTCCCATAATATTACGGCTGACAAGCCAGTGTCAGTCCCATAAGAGTAAGCCAAAATTCTAGCAGCTTCTAATCTTGTGGGAGAAATCTGGTAGGCTTAAATATGAGAGAATGGGTCTGAGTGGTCAGTGTGCACAGTATAAAAAAAATCCTGCAGTATGCAGTGCATAATGTTTTTCATTTGAAACAACGACATTGCCATGTATTATCGTACAGTATTTATGGTTGTATTCTCAGTTTCTTGGTCTCATTTCATAGAATGGAAGATATATTACAGAACTAGAGATTATTTTGAATGGTTTATGGACTTAAAGTACATTGAAATTGAGGTCAAAGTAGTGGAAATGTTCGATTTTTGCCGATGTTCAAGAGTAAACAAATCACGTCGCCATCCAATGCACGTCAACTGGTGGGTCTAATATGCTTTCACAAATGTGTTGATATTATTTATACCATTTTTACAATAATGCAGTAGTCTGTATAACAGTAAATCTTCTACTTTTGTTTGAATAAAAATTCAGAATGGAAAGCATGAGTAATATAAGAGGAGCCTGGAGACGTGACTAATGAACAGAGAAAATTTTGTTTTAGTACTAGGAATGATTGCATTGTTAATTCTGGACCCTATTTTGAAATTGGCCTTCCTTGAATTGTGAATGAAATTGGCCAAATTACAAATTTCTGATCACTTTATTGGGTAGTTGAAATCGGTAAATGGGCAGTTTCTTGTACTCAGTCGACAGAACAAAAGGAGTTTTAGCAAAATAGCTATGAGCTTGGTTGACTGGAAAAATGGAATTGACTGAAAATAGCGCTCAAACTGGGCAAAATCACCAAAGTGAAAATATCACTGAGAAAGCTAACTTCACAAGAGTGTAATTCCATAAGTTTTCCATCAAATTTTATACTTTTGGTATCATTACTATCAGGAAAAGATTCTCTATCATTTCATAAGAAAAAGTAATATTTTTTTTTAAATTCTCCGACACTGAGAGCAAGTTTGTGAGCAGGAGTCTCGACAGTGAAGGGTTAAGCGAATTGGTTGATAAGCGAGGAGCCTCCCATACCGATATTACAAGCACCATTTGCAGCATTTTTTGTGTATTTTTAATATTTTGTCCATGGCCTGGCTGGCAAAGCTCTTGCTTCACACACTGAGGGTTCAGGTTCGATTCGTGGCAGGAGTGGAAATATTCAACGAGCTTTCTTACACCTGTTGTCCTGTTCACCCAGCAAGTAGGCACCAGGTGTTAGTCAACTGGTGTGGGTTGCATCCTGAGAGACAAGATTGAGAACCCCAATGAAAATAAGACAGACAGCCCTCAATGACACACTGCCTTTCTTGGGTTATCCCAGGTGGCTAACCCTCTGGAGTTAAAAATCTTTCAAAATCTTAACTTCTAAGATTTTTAGTATATTTTTAAATGTTTATACAGTGGTATACTGTATACAGTAGGGCCCCACTTATACAGAAGGTTAGATTCCAGGCTAATGTTGTAAAGCGGAAATCGCCGTAAAGTGGAACCCCCTTTTTTTCCACTTATAAATGCATATAAATGCTAGATAACAATTTTACACTAACATATATTAAGTTATCAATAGAACTAGGCATTAAAAACAATAAAAAGTAAAACACACACAGAGTACACTCATTGCTTACCTTAAAATATTTGTAGTCTTAATACAGGGTGAGAGGTGAGTAGTATTTATTTTGTAGGAAGTCATGTGTAGGAGGTATGGTAGCTAGCCAGGCTGCCCCACCACACATAATATACTACAATATTTAACCCTTAAACTGTCCAAACAGATCTATGTTTACATGCATAGTGCTCCAAAAGTAAGTAAGTTTATTCAGGTATATACAAATACTGTACAGTTACATAGATTATCATACATAGCAGCATATGTGCAGAGAACCTAGGATAACCCAAAAAAGTCAGAGTGACTTATTTCCACTGGGGTCCTTTTACCTTACTATTATAATACAGTGGACCCCAACATTCGATGGCATCGACATTCGATAAATCCGACATTCGATGCATTTTAACGCAAAAATTTCGCCTCAACATTCGATACGATTCATACAAGACGTGTCCATGTGTGGCCTGAACTGCCCTGTGTGTGCCAGTGTTTACAAGCCAGCCAGTGTGCGCGCATCTAAGGATACATTCGGTACATTCCATATTATCCATATTATCACTGTTTTTGGTGCTTGCTTCTGCAAAATAAGTAGCCATGGGCCCCAAGAAAGCTTCTAGTGCCAACCCTTCGAGAAAAAAGGTACTAACGACTATTGAAATGAAGAAAGAGAAAATTGCAAAGTACGCAAGTGGAGTGCGTGTGTCGGAGTGCATGATGATTTGGTAAAGAAATTGCCTGCAACTAGTGGTGATGTGAGTGAATTTAGGGCCAGCAAAGGTTGGTTTGAAAGATTTAAGAATCGTAGTGGCATACACAGTGTGGTAAGGCATGGTGAGGCTGCCAGTTCAAGTCCTAATGGAAGGGGATTCCCCTTCTAAACACTAACACCATCCACACTCTCCCCTCCTTCCATCCCATCAATCATCACCAGATCTTCATTAAAGGTAAGTGTCAATTATTCTATTGTTATAAACCCCTTGACTGTCACAAACTCCAATCCTGAGGTGTCTCCTGGTGTCGCAAAATTTAAAAAGAAAAAAATACAGTGGACACTCAGCTAACAATATTAATCCATTCCTGAAAGCTCATCATATGCTGAAATTATCGTTAGCTGAATTAATTTTCCCCATAAGAAAAAATGGAAATCAAATTAATCCGTGCAAGACACCACAAAGTATGAAAAAAAAAAAAAATTTACCACATGAAATATTAATTTTAATACACACAAACTGACACTTACCTTTATTGAAGATCTGGTGATGATTGATGGGATGGGAGGAGGAGAGAGTATGGAAGTTGTTAATGTTTAGAAGTGGAATCCCTTTCCATTAGGACTTTAGGCAGCACGTCTTTTTCCGGGGTTACTTCCCATCTTCTTTTAATGCCACTAGGACCAGCTGACCGTGGTGCAGCAACAGCTGACTTTGGTGCAGCAGCAGTTGACCGTGGCACAGCAACAGATGACGGTGGTGTAGCAGCAGCTGACTGTGGTGCAGCAGCAGCTGACTGTGGTGCAGCAGCAGCTGACTGTGGTTCAGCAACTGCTGACTGGTGCAGCAACAGCTGACCGTGGTGCAGCAACAGCTGATGGTGGTGTAGCAGCAGGTGACTGTGATGCAGCAGCAGCTGACCGTGGTGCAGCAGCAGCTGACCGTGGTGCAGCAGCAGCTCAACGTGGTTTAGCAACAGGTGACTGGTGCAGCAACAGCTGACCGTGGTACAGCAGCAGCTGACTGTGGTGCAGCAGCAGCTGACCACGGTGCAACAACAGCTGACTGTGGTGCAGCAGCAGCTGACTGTGGTGCAATAGCAGCTTACCGTGGTTCAGCAACAGCTGACTGTGGTGCAGCAGCAGCTGACTGTGGTGCAGCAGCAGCTGACTGTGGTGCAGCAACAGCTGACGGTGGTGCAGCAACAGCTGACCGTGGTGCAGCAGCAGATGACCATGGTACGATAGTACGTACGTATTTCCTACCCTTTTTACATATAATCGCTTGAGAGATGGTATCTCCTGCTATCTGTTTTTTGTTTATCCACACCAATAACAGTCTCTCAACATCTTCTAGTACTACTTGCGATTTCTGTTTCGAAAACATTACTAGCACCTTTTGCAAGAACAGCTTCCTTGATTGCCGTTTTGTTGACCACAATAGTAGTGATGGTTAACTGGGGTTTGGTATACAACCTGGCAAGCTCCAAGACACTCACTCCACTTTCGTACTTAGCAATTATCTCTTTCTTCATTTTCAAATTAATTTTCACCTTTTTTACCGCACAGTTGGCACTAGAAGCTTTCTTGTCGCCCATGGTGACTTATTTTGCAGGTACAATCACTAAAAACGCTGTGATAATATGAAATGTTCCAATTGTATGCGTGGATGCGACCGCACTGGCCGGCTTGTAAGCACTGGCACCCTCGGGACAACTGAGGTGCGCTCAAGTTGCACTTGGACACATCTCAAACAAATAGGGTGAGTTTTTTAGCGTTAGCTGAGGCAAAATTTTTGCGTTAAAATGTATCGTATGCTGGATTTAACGTTAGGTGATGCCATCATGATAATCTTTTCCCAATTGTAATGACACCAAAAAAAAAAGAAATTTGATGGAAAACTGACAGAATTACACACTCGCGAAGTTAGCGACCTCAGCAGTACTTACAAATCGGTGATTTCGCCCACTTTGAGCCCTATTTTCGACAAATTCCATTGTTCCAGTCGACCAAACTCATAGCTATTTCTTTAGAACTCCATTTTTTCTATCAATTGAGTACAAGAAACTGCCCATTTACTGATTTCAACTACCCAATAACGTGGTCAGAAATTTGCAATTTGGCCAATTTCACGAAAATTAAAAAATATGACAATTTCAAAATAAGGTCCAGAATGAACAATGCAGACATTCCTGGCTCTAAAATAACATTGTCTTTGTTCATCAGTCATGTCTCCAGGCCCCTCTGATATTACTCTTGCTTTCTATTTTGAATTTTTATTCAAACAAAAAATAGAAGATACCGTAATAATTGTACAAATAATGTTAATCCATTCATGACTGCATATCAGAATGGCTAGTTGGACATTTATTGGAAAATGACATCATTTGTTTACTTTCGAACATCGGCAAAAATCAAACATTTCCCCTACTTTGAGCTCCATTTCAAGGTTCTTTTCATAGTAAAACCAATCAAAATCACCTCTATTTCTATATGTTTGCCATTCTATCAAATGAGACCAAGAAAATGAGAGTACAACCATAAATACTATACGAAAAGAGACCACAAATCTGGCATTTTAATTAAAAAAAATGGTCGGAGTTTTTTTTTCTCAATATGTACTGCATGCTCCAGGATTTTTTATATATGGTGCACAATGACCACACAGACCCATTCTCTCACATGTGGGCCTACCAGCTTTCACCTGATTGATTTGAAGCCGCTAGAATTTATGAGTACATATATATATGTCCTAGGTAGTAGGTTGGTAGACAGCAACCGCCCAGGGAGGTACTACCGTCCTGCCAAGTGAGTGTAAAACGTAAGCCTGTAATTGTTTTACATGATGGTAGGATTGCTGGTGTCCTTTTTTCTGTCTCATGAACATGCAAGATTTCAGGTACGTCTTGCTACTTCTACTTACACTTAGGTCACACTACACATACATGTACAAGCACATATATGCACACCCCTCTGGGTTTTCTTCTATTTTCTTTCTAGTTCTTATTCTTGTTTATTTCCTCTTATCTCCATGGGGAAGTGGAACAGAATTCTTCCTCCGTAAGCCATGCGTGTTGTAAGAGGCGACTAAAATGCCGGGAGCAAGGGGCTAGTAACCTCTTCTCCTGTATATATTACTAAATGTAAAAGGAGAAACTTTCGTTTTTCCTTTTGGGCCACCCCGCCTCGGTGGGATACGGCTGGTGTGTTGAAAGAAAGAAATATATATATGTTAAACACGGTGGCTCATAAGACATATATATATGACCGAAACAGTCAAAGGGTTAATCTATTGTTATTGTTGTTATTGTAATTATTCTATTGCATTAAACTTAATATTTCATGTGGTAAAATTTTTTTTTCATACTTTTGGGTCTCTTGCACGGATTAATTTCATTTCCATTATTTCTTATGGGGAAAATTAATTCGACTTTTGATATTTTCGACATTCGATGAGCTCTCAGGAATGGATTAATATTGAATGTTGGGGGTCTACTGTATAAAGGTTATAATATCTTCTTATTATTCTATAATGAAGATAACATCTTATTATTATACTAAAAAGACTATCTACTACACGAGGGTCATTAAGACTATCTACAATACGAGGGTCATTACTAGGAATAAGGTAAAATTACACGTGTGTTAGCTAAAAAATAAAAAATCATTCCCCTCCCTTTCTGTAGCTACATTCATCAGACACCTTTTGGCACTCTTCTTGAACTGGTTCATGCTATGACTGGCTTTGACATGTGCAGGCAGTCTGTTCCATTCCTTTATTGCTGTACAATAAAAGGTGTTTGAAGCCTGGCCACTGACTGTGGCTACTACAAAGTTGTGTTATCTCCCCCTAGTACTATGATGATTGCTTTGGTTCCCAACCTTGACAAAACTGACAGCAAGATATTCTGGACACTGTTTGTGAGCATTTTTATAAATATGATTTAGCTTCAGTTGTTTTACTCTGTCTTCAACATTCAGCATATCCAACTGCTGTAATTCATTCTGGCCTACATGTTCTCTTGGACCCAGGCCCAGGATGAATCTTACAATTTTGTTCTGGGTGATTTGCAGTCTATCTTTCAGTTTTTTTGTCAAGGCAGAGTACCATGAAGAGCAAGCGTAATCCATATGACACTGTATAAGGGCTAGACATAGGGTCCTGCGAGCCTCAGTAGGTAGACACTGTGCTTGTCTATACAGGAACTTCAGTCTGGCATTCGCTTTCTTTACTACACTGTTCCCTATCAATTCTCCTGACATGCATGGGCCAAAGGGGATTCCCAGATATTTTACTGATGAAACCAAAGTGATGGGCTCCCCATTACACTGGATATTAAAATTATTTACCCTTCTCAGTTTATGTTTCGTGCCAAAGAGAACGACTTCAGTTTTCCTGAGGTGTAATGATAGTTTATTGTCTACAAACCAATTGCTGCAGGACTCCAGTTCCAGTGTTAATACATTAGCTATATCTTGTGGGTCTTTACCTGACACTAACAGAGCACTGTCATCTGCATACAGTAGGAGTTTGCACTTGACACTGATAGGCATGTCATTGACACAGCATAAGAATAATAAGGGAACTCCACATGCTATCGACAGGGGTTCTGATTCAGTTTTGTTGATTTTGGCAATTTGTCTCCTGTTGCTAAGGTAGGACCAGTCTACAGAACCTATACCGATAGCTTGAAGTTTCTTACGTAACATATTGTGGTTGATAGTATCGAAGGCCTTTTGCAGGTCTAAGGATACCATACCTATGAGGTTCCCCATTGACATTTCAGTTCTCGTGTAATCCATCAGATTAATTAGGGAGGTGTTGGTTGAGTAAGATCTTCTAAAGCCCGATTGATAGCTATGGAGAATGTTGTTGTCATTAAGGTACTTAACTACTTGACAGTACACCGCCCTCTCTAGAATTTTGGATATTATACTGAGTATACTAACAGGCCTATAGTTGCTTACATCAGACCTACTATTTTTCTTGAAAATAGGAGTAACTCTGGCCTCCTTGAACCCCTCCGGTATGGTATTAGTGGTGATTGACAGATTTATTATGTGAGCAATAGGGATTGACAGTTCAGAAGCACCATCTTTTAGGAACCTAGACAGGATGTTATCCAGGCCAGTGCTCTTAGTCGAGTTTAACCTGCTTAGTTCTTTTTGAATAAAGTCATGAGATACACGTAATAGTTGACAACTGTTTAGGGTTACCCCTTTATTGGTATAGTATGTTTGAAACTTATCAGAGTCTGTGTTAAAGGTATTTGATGCAGCTGGTAGTTTACTTACTAGTGTTGATGCAACAAATGTGTAGTAGGAATTGAAACAATTTGCCACCTTAGATGTTTCGTGGCATACCTCATTATCGATAGTGAGCACTATGTTAAACCTATCTACTGGTTTATGGCTATACCCCAACTGTTTTAGTTGTTGCCAGAGATTTCTGGGGTTATGCTTATACTCTTCAATTTTTGAGCAATAGTGCTTTGCCTTTTGCTCCTTTTATAAGTCTCTGTGCTCTTTTCCTTCACCTTTGGAATTCATTTAGTGCTGCAATATTGTGTCTGTTTGTTTTAAATCTTTTTAGCAGCTGGTCTCTGAATTTCATATTATGTAATATCTCAGTAGTCATCCAGGGTTCAGTTCTTCGTTTAATCCTAACCTCTTTAACTGGTGCAATATTATCGAGGATGGCAGTGAACATTGTTTTGAATTTTTCCCAGGCATCGTTTACGTCCATGCAACTTGTTATCTCTGTCCAGTCGCAATTGTGTAGCCTATTTACCAGTGCTTCTTTACTGTAATTTCTAGTTTACCTCATTTTTATTGTCCTGTGTAGGCCTATCCTATCCCTAGTGATTTTTTTGGTGCAGTAAATGGTGAAATGATCACTAAGGCCTGTGGTAATGACGCCTGACTGACTAATGTTCTCAGAGTGGTTACAAAGTATGTGGTCAATTAGGGTGGCTGAGAACTGTGTGATCTGGTTGGTGTATTAATTAGTTGAGTGTAACTATTTAAATCTAGAATTTGCTTATACCTTTTGCATAGCCCGTTATTTTGCTGCTGAAAACAGATGTTGAAGTCGCCCAGTATTATTGTCTCGCAATTGTTTTTAAGTCCAGACAAGACTCTGGAAAAGTCTTCTAAGAACTGGTCTTGGGTGGGATTATTATTATTATTATTATAATCAAAAAGAAGCGCTAAGCCACAAGGGCTATACAGCGCTGCAGGGTAGGGAAGGAAGCGAGGGTATTGGATGGCAGAAGGGAGGAGGGATGATCAGTAGGTTACAGAAAACAGCGGGGCAGGGGATAGTACGGGGGTAAAGGGTAGCAAGAGATTGAAGTAGAAAGGGCAGAAGGTATCAGAATTTGTGAAGTCAGTTGTTGTCAAAAAGTCAATGAGAGAGTCTGGATGAAAGGTGGGTCCATCAGCGAGAAGGGAAGGTAAAGAGAGAGCAGCAGAGCGAAGACGACGACGGAGGTAAATTCTGCGTGCTCGTTGATAAAGTGGGCAGTCCAACAGAATGTGGCTGACTGATAATGGAACTTGGCAATTCTCACAGAGAGGAGCAGGGCGCCTCTCCATGAGATATCCATGAGTAAGACGGGTACTGCCAATGCGAAGACGGGAGAGAGTAGTCTCCCAACCTCGACACTGGTGATAAGAAGACGGCCAGTAACCTATACTCGGTTTAATAGATTGAAATTTGTTGCCTAGCATAGTAGACCAACGTTGTTGCCAACGGGTGTGAAGTTGGGAAGATATTGCAGCAAAATAGTCCGTAAATGGAATACCTCTACACGAAACTGGTAGGTCATGTACTGCTGACCGTGCAGCAGTGTCTGCCTGTTCATTGCCCTGTACGTCAACATGACCAGGGACCCAACAAAAAACAATATCTTTATGCTTGGTAAAGATGCGGCGTAGCCAAAGTTGGATACGGAGGACTAAGGGGTGAGGTGTATGAAATTTCTGTATAGCCTGTAAAGCACTAAGGGAGTCTGAGACAACCACAAATGATGACACAGGCATAGATGCAATACGGATAAGTGCTGTAAGGATGGCATACAATTCAGCAGTAAAAATACTAGCCGAAGATAGTAAATGCCCTTGTACGACGCTGTCCGGAAACACTGCTGCGAATCCTACGCCATCAGAAGACTTAGAGCCATCTGTGTACACAGCAATGGCATGAGAATGAGAGTGAAAGTGGTCAAGAAAAAGAGAGCGGGAAGCGACCGTAGACAGTTGAGCTTTCGAGTAAGGGAGAGAGAAAGAACACTCGAACAGCTGGAACTTCCCAGGGGGGTAGGGAAAAGTGAGATGCTACATGTACATAGAAAGGTGGTAATTGAAGAGAAGACAAGAGCGAATGAAGGCGAAGAGAGAAGGGACAGAGTAAACAGGGGCGGCGAACAAATATAGAATGTTTACTAATATCAGTGACCATTCTATAAATGGAAGGATTGAGGAGATCATGAGAGCGTACATAGTAGCAAAGGCAATGGGCATCACGGCGATCGGATAAGGATGGAACGTTCGCTTCTGCATAGAGGCTCTCGACAGGGGAAGAGCGAAAAGCACCAAGGCATAAACGTAATCCTTGGTGATGAATGGGGTTAAGGCTAGAGAGAGTAGCAGGAGATGCCGCTGAATAGATCTGGTCACCATAATTTCAGTTTCGATAAGAAAAGGGTTTGGAATGTGGGCGAAGGAGGGTTCGCGTTTCAGCCCCCCATGAAAGATGAGCAAGAGTTTAAGAAGGTTCAGCCGGCTGTGACAAGTTGCCTTCAGAGAGGTAATGTGAGGTTTCCAGGATAACCTATGATCAAAGAGGAGACCCAGAAACTTGACTGTATCACGTTCAGGGATACGGGAGACATAGAGGTACAAAGGATGATCGGAGATGACAGAGCGTCTAGTGAAAGTAATTTGGAGGGTTTTAGTGTGGAAAATTTAAACCCGTTGGTGGCCCAATTGGAAACACGGTCGACTGCATGCGGGAGAGAAAACTGTAAATAAGGTGACAGTCAGCGCCTGCACAAGCAATAGCAAAAGTCATCAACACAGAGGATGACCAAATATTTGATGGAAGACTAGAGGCCAAATCATTAATAGCAAGGAGAAAAAGTTTTTGTGCTCAGAACACATCAATGGGGGACACCTTCAGCTTGGATAAAGTCGGGGAGAGCACATTATTAACCCGAACACGGAAATGCCTGTCAGTAAAAAGTTTTTAAAGGAAGGATGGTAGATTGCCTCAAAGGGCCCTAAGGAGTGGGCTTGGGCTAAAATATTATACCTCCAAGTTGTGTCATATGCCTTCTCAGGTCAAAAAATATGGCAATGACTGAGTGGTTATTCGCAAAGGTATACGAACATCGTATCCAAGCGTAGTAAGAGTCTATGGTAGAACGTCCTTACAAAACCCATATTGACGAGTGGAGAGACTGTTGTGTGTTCTAAATACCACACTAAACGTCTATTTACTAGGCGTTCCATCACTTTGCAAACTGCACTGGTAAGGGCAATGGGACGATAGTGGGAGGTTTCATGTCCCGTAGTGCCTGGTTTGCGGGGAAAAGGGAGAACAAGGGGCGGATTTCCACAGCTGTGGAAAAAACTCCTTGGACCAAATAAGATTGTAAAGGTGTAATAGGACTGCAAGGGCTGACTGATGTAAATGTTGTAGCATACGAATATGAATGTCATCGGGCCCAGCTGCCGATGATCGGCAAGCTAAGAGTGTTGCCTTCAGTTCTTAAAGGGGTAAAAGGAAACATTACACTGTTCTTCTCTGGGAGAAGAAAGTCCAAGGGTGCTAACTCTCTGGCAGACTTTGAGGAAGAAATGGGGGGCTAGTGGAGTCCCTGAGAAATACGGACCAGATGATTGCCAATTTCATTGGCAACATCTAGTGGGTTTGCTATATCAACACCGGCAACCCGCAGAACAGGAGCCGGGTCAGGAGAATATTTACCACTCGTTTTCGTACTTTTTTCCAGACTGCACTCATAGAGGAAGCAGAGGTGTGGGGAGACATAATCTCGCCAGCAAGTGCGTTTAGCGTCACGGATGACACGGCGAGCGATCACACGCTTCTGCTTAAAATCAAGAAGTCTCTCTGTGGTTCTATTGTACCGGTTACCTGCCCCATGCAGCGGTTTCAAACTTACTGCACGAGCACAAGCAGGAGACCACCATGGCACGCATTTCTGAGAATGCCTGCCCAAATTTTGGGGGTTAAAGAATTTAGAAGTGCGGTTAAAACGGAGGACGAGAAGAGGTGTAAATGCTCATCGATGGAGGACGAAGAAGGAACCCCTCTAAAACAGTTAGGTGTGAGTAAAGGTTCCAATTTGCTGATCAAATTGCCAAACTTGGGATGCGAAGAGGTGGTGAATATGAAGGGGAAGTAAGAATGATTGGGAAATGATCGCTGTCATGTAAGTCCGGAAGAACAGACCAAGTGAAGTCTAATGCGGCGGAGGAAGAGCAGACTGAGAGATCGATGCAAGAGAGAGTGTGAGTCCGGGATCAAAATGGGTGTGAGTATCTGTATTTAAAAAATTTGGGGGGGTGGGTGGCAAGAAAAGCCTCAAAATGAATGCCACGGGAATCACAGTGAGACCCCCAGAGGAAATGGTGGGCATTAAAATCACCAAGTAACGATCGGTGGTGGTAAAAGACGAAACAAGAAAGGCAATATCGGAATAGATAATGCCCGAGAAGGAGAGAGATATAAAGAACAGAGCGTATACCACCTATGTAAGTGGATAGGGTGCTGTGTAATGCAGCGAAGTATGAAAAAAATAGCTGATGGTACGGAAAATTCAGTGCGTAGAAAAGGGCACTTTTATTAAAGGTCCCATCAGGAAAAAGGGTCTGAAAAAATCAATTAAATTTCAGCCTGAGATGGGAGAGATAACAGCAGGGAAAAAACTGGGAGAGTAAATCTGAAGCTCACCCCCGATTCCTGAGGCCGTATATTCCACTGTAAATAGGCCATGATTGGCAATGATAAAAATACCTGAAATCCGCAGGTAAGGGTTCCTACGGACTAGAGGGGTTAGAAAAGTCCCCATGCGGAGGCAGTGGAAAACGTTCAAGCAGCGAAGGAACGGTGCGCTGTGAAGAAAGGAGTTGCGCAGATGGAGTAGAGGAGAGAGAAGGAGCGGAGGGGGATCAGTGTCCATTGATGGTTTGGTCTCTGCAATATATTCAGAGAATTGCTTCAAGTGTTTCAGAATTCAGAGACGTTTATGGGAGACAATATTGGAAATGGTATGGGGAGGGTGAGTAAAGATTTGAAATGTAATGGACTGTATCAAGGTAAGGGGGGGGGGGAAAGGGTGGAGGGAATGGAGAAGGTGGAAGGGGACAGAAGAGGTAGAAACCTGGGAGGTGGCAGAAGAGGAAGAAACTTGGGAGGGAACAGGGGAGGAAGGTACAGTACGAGGGGGGAGGGTTACATTGTAAAAAAAGCAGTGAGAGGGGAAGAACCAGGTCAGAGACAGGGAAGGGAAAATTTAGGAGGTGGAAGATGGGTAGGAGGTGTTAACGGACCTTTTTTTGACTTTTGAGAAATAGAGGACGATTGGGAGGAGGGGTCATACGAGATTTTCGTCGCTACTGAGGCTTGGAGAGAGAATGTGAAGAAGCAAGATCAGACTGGGGACGTTGAAGTAGGGACGTCTGAGCCCAAGGACAGCAAAAGAATTAGCTACAGGAGTGAAATTGGGAGAGGTAACCACAGAGGTGGGGGGCAGAAGATGGGATACCAGAAGTGGGGGGACGTTTTTTAACATTTAGATAAGAAACACGAGGTAGTCTCCCTTGGAGGCGGAGAGATGAGAAACTGCCATTGGCATAAGGGAGACTGCCTCTTTGAGGTAACGGGTTTCCTGCTCGTTTAAGTAGATTGACAACGGTGAGAGTACGAAGGGGGAGCCTCATGACAATTAAAGGGAAGAGGGAGGTCGATTGCAAGACGTTTTTAGAACGGTCATCGGCACCAACAGACCGGGCATCCGGTGATAGATCTGCAATATTTCACTGGATGGTCAAATCGCCAGCAATTTCTACACTGTTGCGGGGGTAGGGATCACCTTTCGAAATTGTAACCAATGTCCTGCTACATAAACTGAGGATGGGAGTTAACGGCTGTCAAAAGTTAAATGAGCCACATTGCTAGGGTATCGTCTCCGCCCTCGGGCAGGAAGAACGTAAGTGTCTACCTTGAGGATTGGGAGATCTTGGAGTTCCAGCTGTTCAAGAATGTCAGTGCCACATGTCTGGAAATTTTGTTGAACTATGGTATGGGGCAGAATGATGGTACCACTACAAGAATTGAGGGAATGATGCTTTTCAATAGTTACAGGAACAGTATCGATATGGGAAAGACGAGAAAGCTCATGAGCCTGGGTAGCATTCTGTATGGTGACGATGCGCGTACCGCTCTTAAGAGCATGAAAAGAAATATCTTTACCAACATGGCGTAGGAGTGCCTTGCCAATACTGTGGTCAGAAAGATAGGCAGTAGAGGAAGTCAGTCGTAAAGTGAAGAATTTAGTCCATTGTGCAGTCTGAAACTGAGCGTGGAAAGGTAGTGAAGGACGTGTCGATCTTTTCTGGGAAGAACAAGAAGGTGGAGAAGTATCATCAGCAGGTAATTGTCATTGTCGTTTAGGCGTGGGACCAGAGTTGGTCCGACGTGGAATGGGCCCGGGGATTCGAAAATTGCTGCACCGTAGAGGGAGAGGCCGGAAGCATAGTCAGAGGAGAGTGAAGGTCAGATAAATCGAAGGAGTCAGTCGAGGCCTCAGTACCTGAAGCGGGTGAGGAAACAGCACCGGCAAGAGGTACAGAGGCATGAGGAGTGTCTGAAGAGTGGTCCAAAAACGAGGCGGGGTCAGAACGGGGTGCGGTATCAAGAAGGGGCCCGGGGGTAGCAGGTTCATGGACTAGGGCTGCCATGGTTAGGTTACTTCTTTCTTTTTGTTTTTAAGAAAAAAAAGAAAGAAGAAAAGAAAATAAAAATAAAAAAAAATAAAAAAAGGGGGGATGGGGGGGATAGTTCCTAGGAGGAATGAAAGGGCCCAGAAATCTCCCTCCACGCCCAAGAGGACCTCAGCACCGCAAGTAGTGCAGATGCAGCAGGGGAATCCGTTGCCATACCCTCCCCATCTGCCAGTAAACGGCCCAATCTGGGATAGCAACCTCACATCTGCCGAGCTACTCGGTGGACAAAAAGAGAGGGCGGCCGAAAATCCGCCCAAAGCATACCTCCTTCGGCCACCCCCCCCGGGAACCCGAAAGGTGGCTTCCAGAGATACACCCGTCGCCCGAGAGAACCCAAAAAGCCACCCCCCCGGGATACGGGAGAGGGATCGGGGACATCCCCAGGCAACCCAGATTCCACGGCAAACTACGCCACCGAAAAGAACCTCAACGGAATGGGATGGACCCTGGTACCCTTTCCCCTCCCTAGGAACTAGGTGCCTGTGAGAGAAAAAAAAAAAAAAAAAAAAAAAAAAAAGGCCAAAAAGGAAGGGCAAAGGGAGGGGTGGGGAGGAGGGGAGGAAAGGAAAAAGGGGGGATGGGGAGGATGGGATAGGGAAGGGGGGGGGGGACTGGGGGGGGGTTAATTAGGTTCGGTCTGAGGAAGTAGACCGACAGGTCTAATTCCTCAGACCAAGAGCCTCTTCACCCCGCCAAGGAGCCCCCCTTGAAGAGGGGGTCTTGGGTGGGAGGGCGGTGGTAACTAGTTCCTACTAAGATGGGTTTAGTTTTTGGGAAGCAAACACTTCAAACCATAGAATCTCCAGTCTATTGTATTTAAATCAGGTCTTGGATTGTAAGTAAGTCATTTCAAAATGTAGACAAATACCCCACCACCTTTTTGTTCTATCTAAAACTTTTATATTGTAACCTTTATTTTGACCTCATCGTCAGTCACCATATCATCCCAAACCCGGATTCAGAGATGGATATTAGTTCTATTAGCTAGAATCTTAATCCCTGCCATTTTGGAAAAAGTGATCTTGCATTGAAATGAATATAGTGAAGGCCTGTTTTCATACAACAATTTAATCATCAATATATAGCAATGAGTCATTTGTATTAAAATTAGGTAAATCAATATCATAATTGCTAAAAGGGTAACTGTGCCAAAGTGCATTTGTTACACACAAATTGAATTCTGGCACCGTTACTATAATTGTACATACATCCATCATGCACCCACCCCTTACACATTTTTTAAAAAGGTGCCTTTTCTGTTTTTTTGTGTACTTTAGTACAATGTTTTGCACCTGTTTGGTAGTGTTTGAGATAATAATGGCTGTATTGTCTCACACTGACCTATGTTGTATTAATATGGGGTTAAGGTTATCATTCCTAGCTACTAGACCGTCTTAACACCGTCATTTACCTGTCTGTTTTGCCTTGCACAATTGTTTGAGGTCTGGATTAATTTGGATATCACCACTTAAGATCGCTACAAAAAGAGCTGTGTGCCACGTTTTTGTTTGAGTATGTGTGTTGCCACACCTTGCGGCGATAGGACATTTACTTTTTGGGAGGATGGGAACTGTTGGGTTTTTACTGTCCAGGGCACTATTACTTCGTTTTTCCTTTTTCCCCCCCCATGATAAATTAATTATGGCAGTTGTACCCCCTAATGCCTGCCTTTTCACTCTTCACTGTTTTCCTCATATACAAACAATATTTATTTCTCTTTTCCAGTCACCTAGCAAACCCTAGTATCAGCTTTAGCAATCACCACTGAATTACTAGTAAATTTTCTACTTCAAAACCCTCTTCACTGCTCACTTCTCCCTTAACTTCACAAACCCCTTTCAGTTAACCCCTTATTTCACACTCCCCTTCCTGTCTCACTTCACAGTCCGGTTTTACCTATTACACTTTTAACTCCTTTCCATTCTGGCAAGACCAGAAAGTTTTAATCAATGGTTTTATCTGTCCAAATCCCCCTCAATTCTATTTATCAGGGATTGTGTCGTGTTGTTGACTCCTGACCTAGTCTGCTGTCTCAGCCATTTTTAACCTGTAAACGGTCCAAACGTATATACAGGTCTCCCTCAACATTCGCGAGGGTTAGGGGATCAAGAGCCTCGCGAATGTTGAAAAACCGTGAAAGTTTGGTGCCCCAATATTTGTAGGGAAATATATTTTCAATTTTGCTTCCTTAACTTGTTGAACCCTGAATAATCATAAAATACATGAAAAACGTCGTAAAATTTTACTAAATATATACTGTTATGCTTTATTAAGTGTGTTATTTAATAACATGTTATGTTAACAACATGTATGTTATTAAATACCACGACTCCACACCTGCTCCACCACTGCTGGTCCCTACTACCTCCCTCCGACCCCCGCAACTGGCAGCCAGCCCTCACCACTCAGTGTGGTGAGCATTTTGTTTGTTATTATTTGCTATTTTAAAATACAGTATAAACAATGTAAACCCATTCATGACTGCATATTGGAATGGCTATTAGGAAAGGTATTAGACGATGACCATACATAGTGTTTTCTCTTGAACACTTCGCAAAGATTGTACATTTCTCCGCCGCCACCAAGGAACACATAGAAAGCAACAAACAACATGGCGGACTCCCCTCCAAACTCCACTCCTTCAAAGGATTCAACCCATGATAACTCAGGTATGATTATTCCTGACAATATCAAGGACTACATCGTTGCTCTTGAAAAATGAATCAATGGATATCAAGCAACACTCGAGCGACGCGCTCCAAGATATCCAACCTCGAGAATTAAGATCCAAACCTTGAGAGAAGATACATCGGAAGTGTTGACACAGAAATACTCTAAAAGCAGCTATAAGCCAGTCACACTGAGCAAATAACAACATTAAATAGAAGTTGAAGAAGCAAATCAAGGATGAATCGGAACTTGCACACTCGACTAAATGATTACCTGGATTTCCAGACGACAAAACTTGATCAAGATAAGTTGTTGATGCATTTATAATAACAGTACGCACATTCATAGTGACATAACACAAGCACAGTGCAAGAAACTGCTATCAGGATAATACAGAAACACGTACAAATCATCGTGCAAAACAATGAAATCAAAGGAAACACGTTTGCTAGGAAAAATGGAAGTAAACTCAGTATTATGTTCCGACATTCATTCATACGATAAAGAAAGGACTTAATTAAATCAGCAATTACAATGAAAAATGAGTGTACATAAATGAGTGTCTAAAAAAAAAAAACGCAAAACCTTCTGTTCAGGCTGTGAAAACTTAAACAGGAAAACAAATCATCAGTGTTTCCGCGAGATGGGAAAATACTAGTAAGGAAAACATCAACAGCGACAACATATACTATCTCAAATGAAACACGATTTCTCTACCTTCATTAGAAAAGCTGACATTTTTGTAAACAGATTAGTAAGTGCCTTAATTACTTATTACGTGTGGTGCATATGTGTACGTTACTATTATATTGTAATTAATTATTTTTTTATTATTTTTCATCACTAGCTAATGAAATACCTCAATACTCTATACTTCTTTCTTACTACTATAAATTGCTCATAATTTTTAAATTACCAAGTTCAAATCTTACTCCAAAAATTAATATATTCATTATTCTTCCTGTCCATTATATTTTGTTTTTTCACTACTTGTTTTTAGTCACTTTTTAGTGTGTATGGCAATTAGTGTATTTACCAATTACTTTTTTGCAAGTACCAAAACTTATCTTTTGCTAGCTTTTACAACTACCTCATTTTTTTTACTTTTATTGTGCACCTATAAACTGCTCATTTAATTTAATATTACAAAATAGATTTTACTCCTCAACCATTATTATTTCTAGTGACCACTGTCCATTTAACTTTGTTTACCATTACTTAATTTTAGTCCCTCATATATTTTCACCTTTATTTTAGCTTTATATAACTACCTAGTTTATACATTTCACATTTGTTAAAAAATCAAAGGTGCTATTTAGGTGCTTAAGTAGAATAAGTTCACACTTTGACCATTATATTCCATTACTTCCTAGTCTTTATTTACATTTGTTAAATAAGTCAGGTGCTATTTTTTGCTTAAGACTATATACTTTGTGTTATTTACTTAATTCTAACTATAGATTCACTACAATTCTTATGATACAAGCAGTGATCCTGATACCAAACCTCTTATTTAATGACTTAAATGATTCAAAACAGTTACTGTAATTACTACAATGCAGAACAATCAAGGCATTCTCAGTGCCCAACAACAACTTAACTATCTTTATCTACAATATAGATCTTTAAGCAAGCTTTTCGATGACCTTATAGCATTACTAAATTCATTACTGCATATGTCCATCATTACACTAACTGAAACCTGGCTAAAGCATGTGTAGTACAGATGTCTATGCCATCCTGGTTCACAGACCATACACAACTGTAGGCCAGTCAACAAAGGAGGTGCCTCAGCCATATACTACTCAGACCAACTAGAATGTATCACTATTACTTGCACATGGGATGACCATGGGGGAATATATAATAGCCAAAGTCAAATCCAAATACCTACATGAAACCTCTCACATGATAAACATTTACAGAGTTCACACAGTCAAACATTAGCAATTTAGTCAAAAACTAGAAGTATGAAAACTGATGCTCGCAGGAACAAAGATCACTTATACTCTAGGTGACTTCAATATAAATCTCCTGCAAGACCAGGACACACACGTTACTGAATTCACATACACAATGAGTAATGTATGTTGCTACCAACAGTAAACAAAAACCTACATAGAGTTACAAGAGACTAGGTTTCCCTATTGACCCACTATCTGGACCAACAACTATCCCTTTAAAATCAGGCATAATTAAGATAAATTACACAGACCATACCCTACTTTTCTCATAAACAACTATTGGTAAATTACCCAAGACACTACTAAGTCACCTTCAGGACTTCACAATGAGGCAGCCATTAATACTTCACAACAGCAGTAGCTAACATTGATGGCTCACTGAGCTAGTAATCTTTACAGATATTGACGAGGTATTAATAATTTTCTAAAAAAGTCCCAATAAATCTATAACAAGCTCTGCCCTAAAAAAACTAAACAGATGACAGCTAAGAGACTGAACAGTCCCTGGTTTACACCAGCTTCTCACATCCATAAATACAAACACCAATATGAAAATCAGTAACAGTATGGTCACCATAACCAGAGACAAACAAAACGTTACTCGTCAATCCTAACCAGCCTGATAGAGGGCAAAAAAAATTGGTATTTGAGAACAGA
This sequence comes from Cherax quadricarinatus, assembly GCF_026875155.1. Classification (NCBI taxonomy): domain Eukaryota; kingdom Metazoa; phylum Arthropoda; class Malacostraca; order Decapoda; family Parastacidae; genus Cherax; species Cherax quadricarinatus. Next base: position 1,008,777 of record NC_069474.1, on the reverse strand, counting down.
TATCCACTTACAAGGTGATATAAAAAGAAATGGAATACCTATCAGAAATTCTAGGAACAAAAAAGATTTCACGAATAGCGAAAGAAAATTAGCAAAATCAGATGAACCCAACTCCACAACAGAAACAGCAAACAGACTCAATGATTCTTCTCCTCTATAGGACAATCCTTGCAATAAAATCCCAAGCTCAGATACCCCACCAAAATCGACTACCTCACTGGCAACTACCCGAATCTCAACACTGTTCTAGCTCCGTCTAACCCATACGAAGTCTCCCTTATTATCACACGCTAAAAAACTAGGCAGGAGATTTAATACTCTTACCACCCTGTATATACATAAAAGTGTCACAAGTGCTATCACCATTCATTGCAACAATCTTTAACAAATCCATTGAACCTCCACCTTCCCCACAGTACTCCAAAATAGCATGGGTCACCCGATCCACAAAGGAGGAGACCATAACAGAGTTGAATAACTATAGGCCAATATCCAACTTACACCCTCTCTCAAAAATCTTCGAAAAATTAATTCATAAACGAATCTACTCCTTCTTATCTCCCAAAAATACTCAACCCTGCCCACTTGGATCAGCCATAATAAAAAGACTAATGATGCTATTATACAAATGCTAGAACATATAGTACACTGCAATAGAGAAAAAAGAAGTCCCACTGGGGATCTTCATTGACTTACGTAATGTTTTGATACAGTTACCATGACTTGCTCCACGGAAAATTGTCACAATATGGATAAGAGGGACTCCCTCAACTTCCTCAAGTCATACCTCAGCAACAGAAGCCAATATGTGTATGATATGGGCAATCTCTTCTGCACAACAATTTACAGTTGGTGTCCCACAGGGAAGTGTCCTTGCCTCTTCTCTTTCTCCTTTACATAAATGACCTACAAATGCTTCGCAATTACTCAAACCACACTATTTGCAGATGTCTTAATAGTTCTCCCACACGAATGCCCAGTCACGCTAGCCAATACTGTAAATACGAATTACAGAAATTATCTACCGGGTGAGGACTAACAAACTTACAATAAACATTGGACAACATCCTACTCATCAGTTTGGTATCAGCGCTACAGATGTCCCTCTTAACTTAATGATAAACGGATCACCTTCACAAGTAACAAGAGGGGAAAATTCTTAGGGAATCAACCTTGATAATAGACTCTAATTTCTTACTAATATACAACAAATTTCTATGAAAATTTCCGAGGGACTGTAGGCATACTATCGAAGATACGGTCTACTATGCTCCACAGTCTGCCCTCCTGGCCTAATATCACTCTATTTTTTAACCCTATCTCACCTATGGATTTGTGCATGGGGTCAACTACAGTAACCATCTCAGACCACTAATTACCTACAAAAGGCTGCAGTTAGAATGATAACAAAATTTCCACTATAGGGAGCACACTCACCATAGTCAATACACTAAAAACCTTTTCACCATACAAAAACATTCATATCTTTTTACTCGACCTATTACATTCATAGAACACTTACTCTGATATTAACATCCTCAAACATCTCCTGCCAACATCAACAGAAACACATGGACCATAAACAAGCACAGATCACTCTTTGATGTTCCTGGTCCATATCAACTATGCAATATAAAAGCTCATGCACATAAAAGGCCCTAAAAAATCTGGAACTCAACTTACTGGAAATTAAAAGAAAATCATACCTGTTTTATAAATTCATGTTTCTTCTCATAGATCACTTACTCCACCCATAACCAAATAAATACGAATTAAATGAACTTAAAATTGTATATCTTAAATGTTTCTCACAATTTATCACATAAATGTTAAACCTAAAACTCAATCTAACTTTATTATTGTTTTTTTTTTTTTTTTTTTTAATAAACTTCCTTATCAGTTACTTTTCTATGAATGTAACATAACGATGCATACATCATATGACCTGTCTTTGTAATACTCACTTGTGCTTTATAGTAATATGTTACAGTAAGTGTTATCACCGATGTCATCATTGCGTAGTTCATCTTATGTTATATTTAAGCCCAGCCGTAAGCTATGCATAGTATAAGTGGCTTTGCATTACTGTCTTTTTGTATTTTTTGTACCTCTTGTTCTGTGGTGCACAAATTTTTAAATAAATAAATAAATAAAATTAAATAATTAAATTGCTAAAATAAACAAGAGTTATAATGAATAATATTAATAATATTAATAATAATAATAATATAATAAATACGATATATTGAGAAGGATAATTGCACAAAAATACGAGGGAGGGGTTGTCACATCGTCAGTGTGACTTTGTTTTATGATGGAGTGAACATTTGTCTCCCTGTCTTCCAACATTTCACAATAATCAGCGGTTGAGGCAGTGGTATTTAATAACATATTGTTATAAATAATATAGTACATGTTATTATTTCTAACATGTATTATTATTAACCTGTTAGTATTTAATAACATATATGTTTTAAATAATATAGTACAGGTAAGGCCCAGCTTTTCGGCGTTTCAACTTTACGGCTTTCGCTAATACGGACATTTCATAAATTATGACCCCAAACTCGCTATACGGCGTCCCCCCACCTGACTTTTAATACGGTCACCGTGCCCCACCCTGTTTGTTTACATTTCATGAGATCAGTAAGCACTAAGTCTCTCCATTTGTCTGGATACTCAAAAATTTCAAATGTTTTTAAAAGTTTTTCATAATTTATATATACTCTGATAATTATACTTATGATACCTGTACCTAAATAAATACTTAAACACTGCTTTCATGTTGGTACTCATTAAAAATCTTAGAGTCTCCTCTATCTTGATGGCAAGAATTATATTATATATTAATAATAATAATAATAATAATTAATAGGTAATTATAGTAATAATAATAGTAATAATAATAATCTCTTTGGGCGCATTAATGTAGCATATTACGTTATTATGACATTTCCCTTAATCTATACTATGATATTTTTTTCAAATTATATCAAGAAACACATTATGTAACACACAAAACATGATACATGCACCCACAGGAGATGGTCTGCCATCTCTGATTTGATTCAATAAACTACATTGCCACTCACCTCTCACACATTCATATTAAGTAATTAAAGGTATGTAATAAATGTACTGTGTGTAATTTTACTTTTCATGTTTTTTTTAATGCTTAGTTTATTGTAATTTAATTATGTCAGTGTAAATACGTTATCTAGCATTTTTATGCATTTAACAAGGAAAATAAAAAGGGTGTTCCACTTTACGGGGTTTCCGCTTTACGGTGGTAGCTGGAACCTAACCGCGTATAGGTGGGGGGCCTTCCTGTACAATTTAGTAATAACATGTATTATTATTAAACATGTTTGTTAGTATTACCATTTGGCCTCAATCACTGCCTATACCACTCCAGTCCTCTCTATCTGACAAGCACCAAAACTCAATGAGTGATTGTGAAATGTTTGGAAAGAGCAGGAGGACTAATGTTCACTCCGCATAAAACAAAGTCACCATGTCGATGTCGTCAACCACTCCCTCGTATTTTTGTACATGATTCCTTCTTTAATTATATATTTATTATTATTATTATTATTATATTATTATTATTATTATTATTATTATTATTATTTATTAATTTTTTATTATTAGCTTGTAGCAGTAATGTTTTATTCTTGCAGTGTTCAAGAGTAAAAAATGATGTAAAAGTCTTTTACCTTTCTAATAGCATTCAATAGGCAGTCATGAGGGTTTACGTTATTTTACTGTAGTTTAACAGCAAAGAATGAACAAACAAAACATCACCACACAGTGGTGGGGGAGGGATGCTTAGTTGTGGGGTCGGGTGGGTGGGTAGTAGGGACTCGCAGGTGGCGGGATCTTAAATTGATTTGGTGGCTGGGAAATTTGGCGGTTGGGAATTCGCGAATTGTGTGAAGCCCGTGAAAGTTGTGTATAGTGAATGTTGAGGGAGATCTTGTATATACGTTTTTTCAAACATTTGATGTATGTAAAAAAGTTAGAACTTCTTTTTGTTTTTTTACATTTGAAAATGTGTAAAAAAAACTTAATCTACTTTTTTTTTTGTTATATTTGAAAAATAGGTAAAAAAAGTAGATCTACTTTTGTAGCACTACACAGGGTGAACGTAGATTGCTTGGACCGTTTACTGGTTAAAAGCACTGAGGGAAGTAAACGCCACCTACAACCTGACTTTTCTTGAATTTTAAATGTAGTTTTGGCATTTCTGCTATGTTTCTCTCACTGTACACTAGTCAGCTGAATTACAGGTCAATTACTAAAACAGAACCTGACTGTTTAATTATTCACTTCTTTCCACGGAACTGGGACTGAGGGATAAACGTACTATTTGATAGTTTCCTTGGAGTTTTGTATTTTAGATTTGCCGTGTCTTCAGTGTTTCTCTCTCGTTAGCAATGTACAGGTGATATGATGGTGGTGCAGATATAAATGCTAATGGTCATATAGATGAACTTTCAGTATTGGATGAGAACTTCACTTCGCAGTTGTACGTCTGCAGTTAGTTGGTGTTTGGATGCAAGTCAGCCATGTGATCTACATTTTTTACATATTTTCAAAATACAGTGGGACCCTCATCTAGCGAACGCATCTCATAACATTAAATTCCGACTAGCTGATACATTTTAACGACAAAAAATTTTTGCTCGGCATGCGCTAAAAAAACGCACCCAACACGATTCGTTCAGTTCGAGACACGTCCACTTGACAGCTTGAGCGTGCCGCACTTGTCCCGTGGGTGCCAGTGTTTTACAAGCAGCCCACCGTGGTTGCATCCAAACTTACAAATCGGAAAACATTTCATATTATCACAGCGTTTTTAGTGATTGCACCTGGCAAAATAAGTCATGATGGGCTCCAAGAAGCTTCTAGTGCCAAACCTTACAGTTAAAAGGGTGTGGAAATTAATATGGATATGAAAGAAGAGATCATTGCTAAGTATGAAAGTGGAGTGCATGTCTCCGAGTGGCCAGGTTGTTCACAAAACCCAATGAACCATGCTACTATTGTGGCCAAGAAAATGGCAATCAAGGGAGCTGTTCATGCCAAAGTGCAAACTTTTTTTGAAATCACGAGATCGCAAGTTGGATACCTGGGAGTTTACCTGGAGAGAGTTCGGGGGTCAAATGTGCCCCCGCCGGCCCGTCTGAGACCAGGGCTCCTGGTGGATCAGAGCCTGATCAACCAGGCTGTTGCTGCTGGCTGACACGCAAACCAAACATACGGAGCCACAGCCGGCTGATCGGTAACTGACTTTAGGTGCTTGTTCCAGTGACCTGCTGAAGACTGCCAGGGGTCTGTTGGGAATCCCCTGTATGTGGTGCTGGGAGGCAGTTGACAGTCTCGGTGCCCCTGACACTTATTGTATGGTCTATTAACGTGCTTGTGCACCCCTGCTTTTCATTGGGGGGGATGGTGCATCGTCTGCCTAGTCTTTTGCTTCGTAGTGAGTGATTTTCGTGTGCAGTTCGGTACTGTCCCTCTAGGGTTTTTCCTGGTGTATATAATCATGTACTCTCCCTCTGCGTTCCAGGGATTACAGTTGTAGGAACCTCAAGCGCTCCAATAAGTCGAGGGGTTTTATCTCCGTTTGCGCGCCGTGAAAGTTTCTATGTACATTTTCTAGGTCGGCGATTTCACATGCCTTGAAAGGTAGCTGTTTAGTGTGCAGCAAGTTTCCAGCCTAGATTGAAACAAGTGACTGAGGAGTGTCTCATGGGCTTGGCCCCCTAGTTTTGAAGGTTCTTCATTATCCATCCTTCTTTTTCTAGCAGTTGCGATTGATACAATGTTATGGTCCTTGAGGTGTGATCTCCGGACATGATCACTCCCAGGTCTTTACGTTGGTGTTTCGCTCTATTTGTGGCCAGAATTTGTTTGGTACTCTGATGAAGATTTAATTTCCTCATGTTTACAGTTATGAGTATTGAAAATCTCATCGTTGAACTTTTCATATTGTTTTCTGCAGACACTGAAAGATTTGGTTGATGTATGCCTGGAGCTTTGCAGTGTCTGCAATGGAAGACACTGTCATGCAGATTCGGGTGTCATCTGCAAAGGAAGAACACGGTGCTGTGGATGACTTCCTTGTCTATGTAGGATATAAGGATGAGGAACAAGATGGGAGCGTACTGTGCCTTGTGAACAAGAGCTTTTCACCGTAGCTGCTCGGACTTTACTCTGTTGATCGGGACTACTCTCTGTGTTTGTTAGTGAAGAAATTATAGATCATCGACCGATTTTCTGTTATTCCTTTAGCACGCATTTGTGCGCTTTTACGCCATGGTCACACTTGTCGAAGGCTTTTGCAAAGTTGTATATACATATGACATCTGCATTCTTTTGTCTTCTAGTGCATTTAGGCCTTGTCGTGTGGTCCAATAGTTGGACAGGACAGGAGCGACTGTTCTAACCCATGTTGCCCTGGGTTGTGTAAACTGATGGGTTTCTAGATGTGTGGTGATCTTGTTCTTAGGACCCTTTCAAAGATTTTTATGATTATGGGATGTTTGGCTATTGTCTGAAGTTCTTGCTGTTGCTTTTCTGCCCCCTTTGTGGTGTGGGGCTATGTCAGTTGTTTTTTAGTAACTGTGGGACGACCCCGTGTCCATGCTCCCTCTCCATAGTATGGAAAAGGATCGTGATAGGGGCTTCTTGAGTTCAGATGGGAACACAGAGTGATGAGTCTGGCCTGGGCGAGTGCATGGCATGCATTTATCGTTCTTGTTCGAAGTCCATTTGGCGTGCAGGATAACATCGGTAGGCTTGTGTTAGATCAAAATTTGTGGACTCTCTATAAAAAATTCGATTTGATCTAGACTCTCAGTATGGTTAGCGGCTTGACTAAAAACTGAGTTCATATTGGGCTTGAGTAGCTCATCATTCCGTGCTGTCAATCTGTGTAGGACCCTTTTTGTTTATGTAGGGGGCCAAACAATTTGGACGTGTTCTCGATTTTGATTTGGCATAGGAGAAGAAATTACTGTGGGTTTCTTTCGATTTTTCATATGGCTTTTAGTTCTTCCCGCGTTCTGACTCCTAATGGAATTCTTTTTGCTTAAGTTCGATGGCTTGCTATTTCTCTGACCCAGTGTTCCCTACTGCATTTCAGATATATTGACCTCTTTTTTATTGCGCTCTGTTATTCTTTTCCGTGCCTGTAAGGGAATATGCGCCTGTCTCTTTTCTGTTTTACATATACTCTCCTTTTCTTAGGAGGAATAAGCCTTGTGCTTAATCGAGTGCACCGAGTTAATCTGTTCTAGGCCATAGTTGGGGTCTGTGTGTTAGTATATCTTACCAGCTTCTATCGGTTAGGACTTGGTTTACTTGGTCCCACTTTTGTTTTTGTTATTGAAGTTGAATTTGGTGAAATGCTCCCTCGTGACTAATTCTTTATGTCGGTCTGGGGCTCCGCGCATACATGACTGAAACCTCAATTATGTTGTGATCTGAGTATATTGTTTTTGATATGGTGATATTTCTTATCAGATCATCATTGTTAGTGAAGATGAGGTCTAGGTATTCTCAGTCTAGTAGCTCTATTATTTGCTGGTCTTAAAATTGAAATTTTGTGCAGAGATTTAAATGTCGCGTGAGTGTGAGTTTTCATCTGAGTGCCTCCTGGTGTTATTACTGCAACAAGATTATTTTGCTTATTCCTACATTTTAGGTGCCTTAAGTTGAAAATCCCCAGGAGCAAGATGTTGGTGCAGGAGCTGGAAGGTTTCCAGATAGTGGTCAATTTTTAACGCCAGCTGTTCCTGGAATTGCTGGGATGTTGCATCCGGAGGCTTGTAGACTATCACAATGACTAGGTTTTGGTTCTGACCTTTATCTGCTAAATCTTCCACTACATCATTTGGGCATTTGTGGATAATGAAAAAACAGATTGCTGGAGATAGATTCTCAAGCGATCATAGGTGAAAAGGCTAGGAAGTTGCATGACGATTTAATTAGAAAAAATGCCTGCAACTAGTGGTGATGCGAGAGAATTTTAAGGCCAGCAAGGATGGTTTTGCGAGATTTAAGAATCGTAGTGGCATACACAGTGTGATAAGGCTGGTGTGGTGCAGTTCAGTCAAAAAGCAGCTAAAAAATATGTGGAAGGAATTCAAGGAGTACATAGCAGTGAGAATTGGAACCTGACAAGTGTTTAATTGTGATGAAAACCAGGCTGTTTGGAGAAAATGCCAAGCAGGACCTACATTACTCAGGAGGAAAAGGCATCCCAGGACATAAGCCTATGCAAGAAGAGAAGAAGTAAGAAGAAGAAAGGAAGAAGAAGAAGCAGCAGCAGCAGCAGCGCAGCAGGCGCAGCAGCAGCAGCAGCGGCAGCTGCGGCAGAGCGGCAGCAAGCGGCTGCAGGCAGCAGCGGCCAGCGGCGGCAGCCGGCCGGGCCAGCGGGGGTCGGCAGCGGCCGTCGGACGGCGGGCGGCGGCGGCAGCAAGCGGCGGCGGCAGCGGCGGCGGCAGCGGCGGGCGCAGCGGCGGCGGCAGCGGGGGCGGCTGGCGGCAGCGGCGCGGCGGCGGCGGCGAGGGCGGCGGCAGGGCGGCTGGCAGCGATGGAAGGAATAAAGTAGTGGGGAAGTAAGGAGGAAGGAGAGCCAGTTCAAATACGAGAAAGGGAGCACTGCAATGGAGCTAGGTGCCCACAGAGGGAAAGCAAGAACACAGATGTGGGGGAGGGGAAAATAATGAAATAAATAATTGAAGGAACAGAAACACAAGGACAGAAGAAATAAAGACAAACAGAAAGAGAAAAAAGGAAAGAGGACTGGGGAGAGGGGGAAGAAGAAAAAAGAGGGAATCAGGTTAAGTCACAGAGGGATGTAAACGACAGCATGGCAATATAAAACACAAATGCAGTATAATGTGATCCTTTATTGACTACGTTTCACCCACACAGTGGGCTTTTGCATGTCCAAACAGAACTACCTGGGGTGGAAGGAAAGCGAGTATTTATAGTCCGGCTGAGGTCAGGTGAAGATGCTGCATCTGATGTTGTACGAGTGGGGTTATAGAGTCTAAAACTTGGGTAGCTTGGAAAGGTGTTGGATAAGTTTGTGAGCAGACCTTCTACAGTGTTCTTATGTGGGTTTGCGATGAAGAAGTTTCTGGCAAGTGTTCAGTATGTTATTGAAGCCATTTTATGGTTGAAGTTGTCGGATGTAGAAATAAGTGATGATTCCAGGATTCTTCGGTATTGAGTGTTGTCTTCAGTGGCGATAAGTCTTTGTGTTTCTGGTAGTTTATCAAGTGGTTGTGGTGATTTACGGATGTTGTACGCAGGCATTCCTTGTGTCGTCTGACCTGCTTGCGTATTGGTGTTCTGAAATACGTGTATGGAGGTCCTGATTTTTTGTATTTCTCGCCCACGTATAATTTGTTGCAACAAAGTATTACCGTAGGGCGAAACATCAAGGGAACTCATACACGTATTTCAGAACACCAATACGCAAGCAGTCTGACGGACACAAGGAATGACTGCGTACAAACGCCGTAATTCAACAATCACTTGATAAACTACAGAAACTCAAGACTTATCGCCACAGAGACATCACTCAATACCGAAGAATCCTGGAATATCACTTTTTCTACATCGGACAACTTCAACAGAATAGTGGCTTCTATAAAACATAGCTGAACCACTTCGCCATGAAACTTCTTCATCGACTATCCCACATAAGAACACTGTAGAAGGTATCTCACAAAAACTTATCCAATCTCCTTTCCTAGCTACAAGTTTTTAGACTCTATAACACCACTCGGTACTTCATAGAGGCAGCATTACTTCACCTGACTAAGCCGGACTATAAATACTGCGTTCTTCACCCAGGTAGTTATGTTTGTGACTTGAAATAGCCTCTGTAGTGGGCCGAAACGTAGTCAATAAAAGGATCCATTATACTGCATTTGTGTTTATATTGGCCATTGTGTCGGTATTTTATCCATTCATTTCAAAACAGACAGCATCTGGGTTTTGGTTGATACAGTTCGATAGAACTAAGAACATAAAGAAGGAGGAAAAAACTGCAGCAGGCCTGTTGGCCATACTAGGCAGGTCCTTACAATCCATCCACTACAAAACATTTGCCCAACCTAATTTTCAATGCTTACCCAAGAAATAAGCTTTGATAACTCTATCCAGTGTGTTAGGTAAGGACACGTTGCAACAGTTAGGTATCTTTATTTTGAAACGTGTCGCCTACACAGTAGGCTTACGCAGGGAACAGGTATCGATATGGGAAAGACGAGAAAGCTCATGAGCCTGGTAGATTCTGTAATGGTGACGATGCGCGTACCGCTCTTAAGAGCATGAAAGAATATCTTTCCAACATGGCGTAGGAGTGCCTTGCCTATAGTGGTCAGGAAAGATAGGCGTAGAGGAAGTCAGTCGTAAAGTGAAGAATTTAGTCAATGTGCTGTCTGAAAAACTGAGCGTGGAAAGTAGGTAGGACGTGTGTCTTTTTGGGAAGATCTAGAAGGTGAGATGTATCATCAGCTGGTATTTGTCATTGTTCGTTTAGGCGGGGGACCAGAGTTGGTCGACGTGGAATGGGGGCCGGCCCCGATTCGTAAAATGCTGCACGTAGAGGGAGAGGCGGAAGCATAGTCAGAGGAGGAGTGAAGGTCAGTTACTCGAAGAGTCAGTCGAGGCCTCATACCTGAAGGGGTGAGGAAACAGCACGGCAAGAGGTACAGAGGCATAGGAGTGTTGAAGAGTGGTCCAAAGACGAGGCGGGGTCAGACGGGGTACGGTATCAAGAAGGGGCCCGGGGGTAGCAGGTTCATGGACTAGGGCTGCATGGTTAGTTACTTCTTTCTTTTTGGTTTTAAGAGAAAAAAAAAGAAAGAAGAAAGAAAATAAAAAATAAATAATTTAAATATAACAAAATAAAAAAGGGGTGGACTGGGGAGGGATAGTTCCTAGGAGGAATGAAAGGGCCAGAATTCCTCCACGCCCCCCCCCACCCCCCAAAGAGGACCTCAGCACCGCAAGTAGTGCAGATGCAGCAGGAATCCGTGCCATACCCTACCCATCATGCCAGTAACGGCAATCTGGGATAGCAACCTCACTCTGCCGTGCTACCTCGGTGGACATAAGAGAGAGGGCGGGCCGAAAATCCGCCACCAAAGGGCTACCTCCTTCGGGCCACCACCCCGGATCCGAAAGGGTGGCTGCCAGAGATACACCCGTCGCCAGAGAGACACCCAATGCCACCCTCGGGATACGGAGAGGCTCAGGACATCCCCAGGCAATCCAGATTCCACGGCAAACTAGCCACCGCAAAGAACCCAACGGAATGGATGGACCCTAGGTACCCTTTCCCCTACCTAGGAACTAGCGTGCCTGTGAGAAAAAAAAAATAAAAAGAAAAAAAAAAAGGCTATAAGGAGGGCAAAAGGGAGGGGTGGTGGAGGAGGAGGAAAGAAAAATGGGAGGATGGGAGGATGGGATAGGGAAGGGGGACTGGGGGGTAATTAGGTTCGGTCTGAGGAAGTAGACCGACTGGTTTAATTCTCAGTCCAAGGAGCCTCTTCACCAACGCCAAGGAGCCCCCCTTGAAGAGGGTCTTTGGGTGGGAGGGCGAGGGTAACTAGTTCCTACTTAAGATGGGTTTAGTCTTGGGAAGCAGCACTTCAAACCTATTGAATCTCCAGTCTATTGTTATTTAAATCAGGTCTTGGATTGTAAGCTAAGTCATTTCAAAAGGTGACTAATTCCCCACAACCTTTTTGTTCTATCTAAAGTTTCTATATTGTAAACTTCGTTTTTGACTCATCGTCAGGCACCATTATATCCATCCTGGATTCAGAGATGGATATAGTTCTATTAGCTTGAATCCTAATCCTGCCAATTTTGGAAAAAGTTGATCTTGCATTGACATGAATATGTGAAGGCCTGTTTTCATACAACATGTAAATCATCAATATTTAGCAATGAGTCATTTGATTAAAATTAGGGTAATTCAATATCATAATTGCTAAAGGGTAACTGTGCCAAAGTGCTTTTGTTACACACAAATTGAATTCTGCACCGTTACTATAATTGTATTACATCCATATGCACCACCCTTACACATTTTACATATTAAAGAGGAGATGACTTTTCTGTTTTTCTGTGTTACTTTAGTACATTGTATGCTACTGTTTGGTAGTGTTTGAGATATTAATGGCTGTATTGGTCTCACAACTGACTATGATATGTATTACATATTGGAGTTACGGTTATCATTCTAGCTACTAGACCGTCATTAACCCGTCATTTAACTGTCTGTTTTGCCTCTGCACAATAGGTTGAGGTCTGGATTAATTTGGATATCACCACTTATGATCGTACAATAGAGCTGTGTGCCACTGTTTTTGTTTGAGTATGCGTGTTGCCACAACCTTGCGGCGATAGTGACATTTACTTTTCTGGTAGGATGGGAACTGTTGGGTTTTTTACTGTCAGGGCACTAATTACTTCGTTTGCCTTTTCCAGCCCATGATTAAATCTAATTATGGCAGCTTGTACCCCCTATTGCCTGCCATTTTCACTCTTCACTGTTTTCCTCATTTACATCAATATTTTTTTCTCTTTATCAGTCACCTAGCAAACCTAGTATCAGCTATAGCAATCACCACAGAATTACTAGTAAATTTTCTATGCTTCAATACCCTCTTCTATGATCACTTCTCCCTTAACTTCACAAACCCTTTCAGTTAACCCTTATTTCACACTCCCTTCCTGTCTCACTTCACCAGTCCGTTTTACCTATTACCCTTTTAACTCCTAGTCATTCAGCAAAATGTTTTCTAGCGAATTTTTATGTAATAGGGACCAGAACTGAGCTGCATAATCTAGGTGGGCCTTATTAATGATGTATAAAGCTGCAGTATAACCCTGGACTTCTGTTGCTTACACTTCTTATATAAAACCCGTAACTATTTGCCTTTTTACGTTGCTTAGGAATTGCTGTCTTGGTTTAAAGGGGTTGCTGCTCACCTAACCCCCCAAACCCTTTTTTGCATCTGATGGCTAATTTTAATTATTTAATTTAAAAAGTGCAAGGGTTTGGACACTCCCGGCTTCAGAACTTGCATTTATCTCATTAAAACTGCATCTGCCATTTTCTGCCCAAGAATAGTTTGTCAAAATCCTTCTGAATTCCCCTAACTTACTTTTTGAATAAATTACCCCTCCCTTTCTTTGTGTCATTGGCGTTTTGCTCATATCACTAGTAATTCCCTCACAAGATCATTATATATATTAAAACAACAAGGGGCCCCAAACTGATCCCTGGGGAATCCCATTTGTTACAGATCCCACTCTTTTTTAACCCCATTTAAGCATACTCTTGTTCCTTTATTTGACCCATATCGACCATGATACCCCTTTCCCAATCCCATGGTTTGCACTTTTTTTTAACAATCTCTGGCGGTACTCAATCAAAGGCTTATTAAAATCTTTTAAAAACAATATCAGATTCTTTACCTGATCTAAGACCTCTATTTGTTAATTTATTTACTGTTGGGGAAATTTATCTGTTTATATTTATTAGCATGTTTATTATGTAATTTTAAAAAAATTTAAAGGGTGGATTAATAAAAAATATTAATAAAACGTAATATACGACATATTTTCCCTCAAGTGATTTTTATTGTGTATTATTTTATCGCGTTTTAATACGGCTTCCTCAATGTATAAAAAAGACATTTAGTGATTTTAATGTGTCCTCCACCAGCCTGAAGTTTATTTAGGTACCCGTTTTCGCACGCACCATTATCAGATGTTTCGGTTTTTAGACCGTTTTTTGCGAAATTTTCTCCGGTTATCAGATTTGCTCCCGTTATCAAAAGTATGATCGCGTCGCCCACCCGGCCACCCGGGGGGATGCCACCACACACCTCTAGGCTGCCCCTGTCACTGGGCGAGTAAGCATTACTTTGCGCATTTCCAAACATTTCGTGATAATTCCCGTTTTTGGTGTTATTATTGTGATGCGAAAAAAGTGACCATGGGCCCAAAAATGTTCCTAGTGCCAGCCAGCCCCTTTTGGGAAAAAATGTGCCTTCTTCAGGATTCTGCAAAATTTTACGATACTAAAGCAGCAGGATCATAAAACGTATAACCCAGCCAGCAATAAAACGAGCATTAACAGTGTAACAAGTAGTTTAAGCGATTATGCGCTAAAAATGATGACACGAAACTGACTCTCCATTGTTTTTGAGTAATATGGTCACTGACAATACCACACCACCACCACACTATATGTGTAAATAAAGTTGGTAGAATTACCGACAATATGTAAAGTAAAAGGACACAAGTGCAACTAATGTTACAAATTATTGTGGCACGATTCGCTCTCAACAGGAGCTTATCAAGCAATTACACACAATGAACATGGACACAGAGGGTATATAAAGACTCTGAGCCCTTTAATACCCTCAGTGTCCATGTATAGTTTGTGAAACGTTGCCAAAATAAATTTCCACATTAGTTGCACTTGGTTCCTTTTACAACACTATATGTACCGAATATGGATATAATACCCGACAGGATGAGAGGTAAGACACATGTGCAACAACTGGTATCTTTATTGAGACGTTTCCGCCATACAAGTGGCGTTTATCAATACAAATTTCTAGGACATAACTAGCAAGACAGTAGAACTATGTACATAGTTCTACTGTCTTCTAGTTTATGTCCTAGAATTTGGTATTGATAAAGCCACTGTATGGCGAAACGTCCTACAATAAAGATACCCAGATGTTGCACATGTGTCTTACTCTCACACTATATGTACCGCTTATGCTGTCAGTGGCCCTTATAAACCCAACAACAACATGACCATAAACTCCAATATGTAATGACATATTTTATTCCATCTAAAGTAAATATCATGCTTCTATGTTATTAATGTTGTTTATTTGTAAATTTAGATCCAACTGTTGATAGAATAAATAAGCTGGTGAGTTGATTTAGTGTCATATTGAAGTAGAATTTTGTCCTGCCTCCAAACAAACTCTCTGCCTCTGCCACCACTAGCCACATCTGTAATGACATATTTTATTCATTCTAGAGTGTATTCAGGTTTCTATGTATTTATATTGTTATTAGTCATTAGATCAATTGTGATACAATAAATAAGCTGCAGAGTTTTATATTAGTGTCCTATTATTTAAAATTTATTTTTTGTTTATATTTTTGGGTGTCTGGAATGGATTAATTGTTATTTACATTATTTCTCAAGGGAAACATTGATTCAGTTTTCACATGTTTTGGTTTTAGAATAACCTTCTGGAAAGATTAAGTTCAAAACCAGGGTTCTCTATATATAAAATGACTTTAAAAACACTCAAAATTTTTGGAAACTTTCCACACTAATGGAGAGAGATGGAGCTCACAGAAAATGTAAACAGACTGGGTGGGCGTGGTGACCGTATTAGAAAGTCAAGTGGGGGGAGCTGTATAGCGAGTTTTTGGTCATATTCTGTAAATACCGTAATAGCAGAATGTCGTAAACAGGGCCTTAACTGTACTGGTATAAACGAAAAGAGTAAATCAGTGTAATATATATAACTACCGTCTGTGAGAGAGCTGGTGGTAAGCCCGAGTGGTCATTAAACAGGTAGGTTTTTAAGTGACAAGTGTCTGCACCTTCAATCATTATTTACAAAGATCTCTAATACGGAGCTTTTCAGTTACATTCAACAACTGACCAGCGCCATTTTGTTACCCCTGCTGAGTCTGTTTACAGCATTTGTGCACTTCATATCTGTGTCACATTCTGGCAATTTTCAAAAATTTTAAATTTTTACTTGTGTTAATGTTATTACTGTAATTATTAATTACAGTATAAACTCCGCTAAGTTTAATACTAGTGAAAAGAAGAGTCACAAGACTTACTTTAAATCAAAAGCTAGAAATGATCGATTTAATGAGAAAGCATATGGAATGCCAAGTAGTAAGTTAGGTTTGGCACACAAAACAGTTCACCAAACAGTGGTGAACTTATGGGAGAAGTTCTCGAAAGAAATTAAAAGTGCTACTACAGTAAATATGAAAGTGACAAGAAGGCAAGACAGCCATATTGCTGATATGTAGAAAGTGTAAGTGATCTGGATAAATGACAACCAGACACAACATTCCATTAAGGTGGCTAGGCACCTTGACTGGTTGCTAGGTACCTTGACCAGCAGCTAGGCTCCTTGACTGGTGGCCAGGCACCTCGACTGGTAGCTAGGAACCTTGACTGGTAGCTAGGAACCTTGACTTGTAGCTAGAACCCTTGACTGGTAGCTAGGCACCTTGACTGGTAGCTAGCTACTTTCACAGGGATATAAGCCACAGTGCCGAGTCTTCCTTTGCAGATGACGCCCAAATCTTCATGGCAAGGCTTCAGGCAGACATCAACCAAATCTTAAAATGCGCTGCAGAAAACAATATGAAGTTTAATGATGAGAAATTTCAATTACTCAAATAAGGTAAACGTGAGGAAATTAAACCGTGCATCGGAGGAAAAACAAATTTCCACCACACGAATAAGCGAAAACTAAATCAAAGACTTGGAGTGATCATGTCGGAAGATTTCATCTTCAAGGACCATGACACTGTATTAAATTGCATGCTCTAGAAAATAACAGGATGGATAAAAGAGAACCTTCAAAACTAGGGATGCAAGCCCAGATGACACTCTTCAGTCCTTGTTCTATCTAGCTGAAAATTGCTGCACACTAACAGCACCTTTCAAGGCAGGTGAAATTGTCGACCTAGAAAATGTACAGAGAACCTTTACGGCGCGCATAACTGAGATAACGCTTGAAGTTCCTAAACCAAAACTCCCTGGAATGCAGGCGGGAGAGATACATGATTATATACACCTGGAAAATCCTAGAGGGATTAGTACTAAACTTCAGGTAAACTGGTAGCTAGGCACCTTCACTGGTGGCTAGGTACATTCAATGGTAGCTAGGTACCTTCACTGGTAGCTAGGCACCTTGCCTGGTAACTAGGTACCCTCAATGGTATCTATGCACCTTGACAGGTAGCTAGGCACCTTCACTAGTGGCTGAGCACCTTGACTGGTAGCTAGGTACCTTGACAGGTTGGGTTAGGCACCTTGACTAGTAACTAGGTACTATCACTGGTAGCTAGGCACCTTGTACTGTAGCTAGGTTACCTCACGTTGGAAGCTAGACACCTCGACTGAAGCAAGGCACCTTGACTAGTGGCTATGTACCTTCACTGGTGGCCTAGGCACCTTGAAACTGGTAGCAAGGCACTTGACTGGCAGCTAGCACTTTGACTGGTAGCTAGACACCTGACTAGTAGAGAGGTACCTTCACTGGTGGCTAGGCACCTTCACTGGTAGCTAGGCACCCTCACTGGTAGCTAGGCAACTTGGCTGGAAGCTAGGCACCTTGACTTGCAGCTAGGCACCTTCACTGGTAATTAGACAGCTTGGCTGGTTGCTAGGTACCTTGACTGGTAGCTAGTTACTTGACTTGGTAGGGCTAGTACCTTGATAGTAGCTAGGCACCTTCAACAATGGCAGAGCACCTTGACTGGTAGCCTAGTACCTTGACTGGTGGTTAGGCACCTTGACTAGTAACTAGGTATCTTCACTGGTAGCTAGGCACTTTCAATGGTAGCTAGGTACCTTCACTGGTAGCTAGGCACTTTGCCTGGTAGCTAGGCACCTTGACTACTGGCTAGGTATCATCACTGGTGGCTAGGCACCTTGACTAGTTGCTAGGTACCTTGATTGGTGGCTAGGCACCTTGACTGGTAGCTAGGCACTTTGGTAGCTAGGTACCTTGGCTAGTATATAGGTACCTTCAATGGTAGCTAGGTACCTTGACTTGTAGATGGGCACCTTCACTGGTATCAAGACAACTTGACTGGTTGCTAGGTACCTTGACTGGCAGCTAGGTACCTTGACTGGTAGCTAGGTACCTTGACTGGTAGCTAGGCACCTTCACTGGTAGCTAGACAACCTGACTGGTTGCTAGGTACATTGATTGGTAGCTAGGTATGTGGACTGGTAGCTAGGCACCTTGACTGGCAGATAGGTACGTTGGCTGGTAGCTAGGCACCTTGACTGGTAGCTAGGTACCTTCACTGGTAGCTAGGCACCTTTACTGGTAGCTAGGCTCCTTGACTGGTAAATAGGCACCTTGACTGGTAGCTAGGTACCTTGACTGGTGGGTATGCACCTTGCCAGGTAGATAGGAACCTTGACTAGTAGCTACCTTCATTGGTAGCCAGGCACCTTGACTGGTGGTTAGGGACCTTCACTGGTAGCTAGGCACCTTCACTGATAGCTAAGTACCTTCACTGGCAGCTAGGTACCTTCACTGGTAGCTAGACACCTTCACTGGCAGCTAGGTACCTTCAGTGGTAGCCAGGCACCTTGACTGGCGGCTAGATACCTTGACTGGTAGCTAGGCAAGTTGACTGGTAGCTAGGTACCTTTACTGGATGATAGGCACCTTGACAGATAGATAGGTACCGTCATTTCTAGCTAGGCACCTTGACTGTTAGCTAGGTGCCTTCACTGGTAGCTAGACACCTCCACTGGTAACTAGGTACCTTGACTGTTAGCTAGGAGGAAATGAGTGAGCTACTCAAGTCCCAATATGACTCAGTTTTTAGCAAGCCGCTAACCAGACTGAGAGTCGAAGATCAAAATGAATTTTTTATGAGAGAGCCACAAAATTTGGTTAACACAAGCCTATCTGATGTTATCCTGACGCCAAATGACTTCGAACAGGCGATAAATGACATGCCCATGCACTCTGCCCCAGGCCAGACTCATGGAACTCTGTGTTCATCAAGAACTGCAAGAAGCCCCTATCACGAGCCTTTTCCATCCTATGGAGAGGGAGCATGGACACGGGGGTCGTCCCACAGTTACTAAAAACAACAGACATAGCCCCACTCCCACAAAGGGGGCAGTAAAGCAACAGCAAAGAACTACAGACCAATAGCACTAACATCCCATATCATAAAATCTTTGAAAGGGTCCTAAGAAGCAAGATCACCACCCATCTAGAAACCCATCAGTTACCAACCCAGGGCAACATGGGTTAGAACAGGTCGCTCCTGTCTGTCTCAACTATTGGAACACAACGACAAGGTCCTAAATGCACTAGAAGATAAAAAGAATGCAGATGTAATATATACAGACTTTGCAAAAGCCTTCAACAAGTGTGACCATGGCGTAATAGCGCACAAAATGCGTGCTAAAGGAATAACAGGAAAAGTCGGTCGATGGATCTATAATTTCCTCACTAACAGAACACAGAGAGTAGTAGTCAACAGAGTACAGTCCGAGGCAGCTATGGTGAAAAGCTCTGTTCCACAAGGCACAGTACTCACTCCCATCTTGTTCCTCATCCTCATATACGACATAGACAAGGATGTCAGCCACAGCACCGTGTCTTCCTTTGCAGATGACACCCGAATCTGCATGACAGTGTCTTCCATTGCAGACACTGCAAGGCTCCAGGTGGACATCAATCGAATCTTTCAGTGGGCTGCAGAAAACAATATGAAGTTCAATGATGAGAAATTTCAATTACTCAGATATGGTAAACACGAGGAAATTAAATATTCATCAGAGTACAAAACAAATTCTGGCCACAAAATAGAGCGTAACACCAACATCAAAGACCTGGGAGTGATCATGTCGGAGGATCTCACCTTCAAGGACAATAACATTGTATCAATCGCATCTGCTAGAAAAATGACAGGATGGATAATGAGAACCTTCAAAACTAGGGAGGCCAAGCCCATGATGACACCCTTCAGGTCACTTGTTCTATCTAGGCTGGAATATTGCTGCACACTAACAGCACCTTTCAAGGCAGGTGAAATTGCTGACCTAGAAAATGTACAGAGAACCTTCACGGCGCGCATAACGGAGATAAAATACCTCAATTACTGGGAGCGCTTGAGGTTCCTAAAACTGTATTCCCTGGAACGCAGGTGGGAGAGATACATGATTATATACACCTGGAAAATTCTAGAAGGGCTAGTACCGAACTTGCACACGAAAATCACTCACTACGAAAGCAAAAGACTTGGCAGACGATGCAACATCCCCCCAATGAAAAGCAGGGGTGTCACTAGCACGTTAAGAGACCATACAATAAGTGTCAGGGGCCCGAGACTGTTCAACTGCCTCCCAGCATACATAAGGGGGATTACCATCAGACCCCTGGCAGTCTTCAAGCTGGCACTGAACAAGCACCTAAAGTCGGTTCCTGACCAGCCGGGCTGTGGCTCGTACGTTGGTTTGTGTGCAGCCAGCAGCAACAGCCTGGTTGATCAGGCTCTGATCCACCAGGAGGCCTGGTCACAGACCAGGCCGCGGGGGCGTTGACCCCCGGAACTCTCTCTAGGTAAACTCCAGGTAGGTACCCTCACTGGTAACTAGGTACTTCCAACTGGTGGCTAGGTACCTTCATTGGTAGCTAGGTACCTTGACTGGTAGCTAGGTACCTACACTGATAGCTAGGCACCTTGACTGGTAGCTAGGCACCTTGACTGGTAACTAGGTACCTTCACTAGTAGCTAGGTACCTTCACTAGTAGCTAGGCACCTTCGCTGGTAGCTAAGCACCCTCACTGGTAGCTAGGCACGCTCACTGGTAGCTAGGCAACTTGACTGGTAGCTAGGCACCTTTGCTGGTAGCTAGACAACTTGACTGGTTGCTAGGTACCTTGACTGGTAGCTAGGTACCTTCACTGGTAGCTAGATACCTTCACTGGAACCTAGGTACCTTCACTGGTAGCTAGTTACCTTCACTGGTAGCTAGGTACCTTCACTAGTAGCTATGTACCTTGGTTGTTAGCTCGGAACCTTCACTGGTAGCTAGGTACCTTAACTGGTAGCTAGGCAACTTGACTGGTAGCTACGCACCTTGCCTGGTGGCTAGGTACCTTCACTGGTAGCTAGGTACCTTCACTGGTAGCTAGGTACCTTCACTGCTATCTAGGTACCTTCCCTGGTAGTTAGGCACCTTCACTGGTAGCTAGGTACCTTCACTGGTAGCTAGGTACCTTCATTAGTCACTACGACAAGGTCCTAGATGCACTAGAAGACAAAAAGAATGCAGATGTAATATATAAAGACTTTGCAAAAGCCTTCGACAAGTGTGACCATGGCGTAATAGCGCACAAAATGCGTGCTAAAGGAACAACAGGAAAAGTCGGTCGATGGATCTATAATTTCCTCACTAACAGAACACAGAGAGTAGTAGTCAACAGAGTAAAATCCGAGGCAGCCACGGTGAAAAGCTCTGTTCCACAAGGCACAGTACTCGCTCCCATCTTGTTCCTCATCCTCATATCTGACATAGACAAGGATGTCAACCACAGCACCGTGTCTTCCTTTGCAGATGACACCCGAATCTGCATGACAATGTCTTCCATTGCAGACACTGCAAGGCTCCAGGCGGACATCAACCAAATCTTTCAGTGGGCTGCAGAAAACAATATGAAGGTCAACGATGAGAAATTTCAATTACTCAGATATGGTAAACACAAGGAAATTAAATCTTCATCAGAGTACAAAACAAATTCTGGCCACAAAATAGAGCGTAACACCAACGTCAGAGACCTGGGAGTGATCATGTCGGAGGATCTCACCTTCAAGGACCATAACATTGTATCAATCGCATCTGCTAGAAAAACGACAGGATGGATAATGAGAACCTTCAAAACTAGGGAAGCCAAGCCCATGATGACACTCTTCAGGACACTTGTTCTATCTAGGCTGGAATATTGCTGCACACTAACAGCACCTTTCAAGGCAGGTGAAATTGCTGACTTAGAAAATGTACAGAGAACCTTCACGGCGCGCATAACGGAGATAAAACACATCAATTACTGGGAGCGCTTGAGGTTCCTGAACCTGTATTCCCTGGAACGCAGGTGGGAGAGATACATGATTATATACACCTGGAAAATCCTAGAGGGACTAGTACCGAACTATCACACGAAAATCACTCGCTACGAAAGCAAAAGACTTGGCAGACGATGCACCATCCCCCCAATGAAAAGCAGGGGTGTCACTAGCACGTTAAGAGAGCATACAATAAGTGTCAGGGGCCCGAGACTGTTCAACTGCCTCCCAGCATACATAAGGGGGATTACCAACAGACCCCTGGCAGTCTTCAACCTGACACTGGACAAGCACCTAAAGTCGGTTCCAGATCAGCCGGGCTGTGGCTCGTACGTTGGTTTGTGTGCAGCTAGCAGTAACAGCCTGGTTGATCAGGCTCTGATACACCAGCAGGCCTGTTCACAGACAGGGCCGCAGGGGCATTGACCCCCGGAACTCTCTCCAGGTAAACTCCAGGTAAACTGGTAGCTAGGTACCTTGACTGGTAGCTAGGTACCTTGACTGGTAGCTAGGTGCCTTCACTGGTAGCTAGGCACCTTGACTGGTGGCTAGGTACCTTCCATGGTAGCTAGGTACCTTCACTGGTAGCTAGGCACCTTAACTGGTAGCTAGGTACCTTGAGTGGTAGCTAGGCACCTTGACTGGTAGCTAGGCACCTTGACTGGTAGCTAGGTACCTTGACTGGTAGCTAGGTACCTTAACTGGTAGCTAGGTACCTTAACAGGAAGCTAGGTACCTTGACTGGTAGCTAGGTACCTTGACTGGTATCTAGGTACCTTGACTGGTAGCTAGGTACCTACACTGGCAGCTAGGTAGCTTCACTGGTAGCTAGGCACCTTGACTGGCAGCTAGGTACCTTCACTGGTAGCTAAGTACCTTCACTGGTAGCTAGGCACCTTGACTGGAAGCTAGGCACCTTGACTGGTGGCTAGGTACCTTGACTGGTAGCTAGGTACCTTGACTGGTAGCTAGGTACCTTGACTGGTATCTAGGTACCTTGACTGGTAGCTAGGTACCTTGACTGGTAGCTAGGCTCCTTGACTGGTAGCTAGGTACCTTGACTGGCAGCTAGGTACCTTCACTGGTAGCTAGGTACCTTCACTGGTAGCTAGGTACCTTCACTGGTAGCTAGGTACCTTCACTGGTAGCTAGGTACCTTCACTGGTAGCTAGGTACCTTCAGTGGTAGCTAGGTACCTTCACTGGTAGCTAGGTACCTTCACTGGTAGCTAGGCACCTTGACTGGTAGCTAGGTACTTTCACTGGTAGCTAAGTACTTTCACTGGTAGCTAGGTACCTTGACTGGTAGCTAGGTACCTTCACTGGCAGCTAGGTACCTTCACTGGCAGCTAGGCACCTTTACTGGTATCTAGGTACCTTGACTGGTAGCTAGGTACCTTGACGGGTAGCTAGGTACCTTGACTGGTAGCTAGGTACCTTGACTGGTGTCTAAGTACCTTGACTGGTAGCTAGGTACCTTGACTGGTAGCTAGGTACCTTAACTGGTAGCTAGGCACCTTCACTGATAGCTAAGTACCTTCACTGGCAGCTAGGTACCTTCACTGGTAGCTAGGCACGCTCACTGGTAGCTAGGCAACTTGACTGGTAGCTAGGCACCTTTGCTGGTAGCTAGACAACTTGACTGGTTGCTAGGTACCTTGACTGGTAGCTAGGTACCTTCACTGGTACCTAGGTACCTTCACTGGTAGCTAGTTACCTTCACTGGAAGCTAGGTACCTTCACTAGTAGCTATGTACCTTGACTGTTAGCTAGGTACCTTCACTGGTAGCTAGGTACCTTAACTGGAAGCTAGGCAACTTGACTGGTAGCTAGGCACCTTGATTGGTGGCTAGGTACCTTCACTGGTAGCTAGGCACCTTCAGTGGTATCTAGGTACCTTCCCTGGTAGCTAGGCACCTTCACTGGTAGCTAGGTACCTTCATTGGTAGATAGGTACCTTCACTAGTAGCTAGGTACCTTCACTGAAACACATCAGTTACACAACCCAGGGCAACATGGGTTTAGAACAGGTCGCTCTAGTCTGTGTCAACTATTGGATCACTACGACAAGGTCCTTGATGCACTAGAAGACAAAAAGAATGCAGATGTAATATATACAGACTTTGCAAAAGCCTTCGACAAGTGTGACCATGGCGTAATAGCGCACAAAATGCGTGCTAAAGGAATAACAGGAAAAGTCGGTCGTTGGATCTATAATTTCCACACTAACAGAACACAGAGAGTAGTAGTCAACAGAGTAAAATCTGAGGCAGCCACGGTGAAAAGCTCTGTTCCACAAGGCACAGTACTCGCTCCCATCTTGTTCCTCATCCTCATATCTGACATAGACAAGGATGTCAACCACAGCACCGTGTCTTCCTTTGCAGATGACACCCGAATCTGCATGACAATGTCTTCCATTGCAGACACTGCAAGGCTCCAGGCGGACATCAACCAAATCTTTCAGTGGGCTGCAGAAAACAATATGAAGTTCAACGATGAGAAATTTCAATTACTCAGATATGGTAAACACGAGGAAATTAAATCTTCATCAGAGTACAAAACAAATTCTGTCCACAAAATAGAGCGTAACACCAACATCAAAGACCTGGGAGTGATCATGTCGGAGGATCTCACCTTCAAGGACCATAACATTGTATCAATCGCATCTGCTAGAAAAATGACAGGATGGATAATGAGAACCTTCAAAACTAGGGATGCCAAGCGCATGATGACACTCTTCAGGTCACTTGTTCTATCTAGGCTGGAATATTGCTGCACACTAACAGCACCTTTCAAGGCAGGTGAAATTGCTGACCTAGAAAATGTACACAGAACCTTCAAGGCACGCATAACGGAGATAAAACACCTCAATTACTGTTAGTGCTTGAGGTTCCTGAACCTGTATTCCCTGGAACGCAGGCGGGAGAGATACATGACTATATACACCTGGAAAATCCTAGAGGGACTAGTACCGAACTTGCACACGAAAATCACTCACTACGAAAGCAAAAGACTTGGCAGACGATGCAACATCCCCCCAATGAAAAGCAGGGGTGTCACTAGCACGTTAAGAGACCATACAATAAGTGTCAGGGGCCCGAGACTGCTCAACTGCCTCCCAGCTTACATAAGGGGGATTACCAACAGACCCCTGGCAGTTTTCAAGCTGGCACTGGACAAGCACCTAAAGTCGGTTCCTGATCAGCCGGGCTGTGGCTCGTACGTTGGTTTGCGTGCAGCTAGCAGTAACAGCCTGGTTGATCAGGCTCTGATCCACCAGGAGGCCTGTTCACAGACCGGGCCGCGGGGGCGTTGACCCCCGGAACTCTCTCCAGGTAAACTCCAGGTAAACTGGTAGCTAGGTACGGGGGATGCTAGCTAGGTCCCTTGATGGTAGCAGGTCTTCACTGGTAGTAGGCAATTGACAGTGGAGGTCCCTTCCTGGTAGCTGGTACCTTCACTGGTAGCTGGCCTTGATAGGGCTAGGTCCCTTTCCCTGGAGCTAGGTACCTTTCCCTGGTAGGGGGTACCTTAACTGGTGCTGGTACCTTGAGTGGTAGTAGGCCCCCTTGATGGTGCTAGGACCTTGTGGAGTAGGACCTTACGGGCTGGGTTCTTAACGGGGAAAGTAGGTACTTGACGGTATAGGTTCTTGCTGGTATCTAGGTCCCTTTGCCTGGTTTAGGTCCTTTCCCTGGTATCTAGGTCCTTGCTGGTACTAGGTCCCTTTTGGATGGTGCTGGACCTTCACTGGTAGTGGGCCCCCCCTTCACTGGTGTGGTTTTACCTCACGGCAGCCAGGCCCTTTCCTGGTAGTAGGCACCTTGGACTGGTTGCGGCACCTTGAGGGTAGCGGGTACCCTTACGGGGGAGCAGGTCCCTTAACGGTTTAGCTGGGCCTTGAATGGTAGCAGGTGCTTCCGGTAGCTGGCACCTTGACTGGGGCGGGGTACCTTCACGGGGTAGCGGGGTTCCCTTGATGGTAGTAGGTACCTTCCACTGGTAGTAGGTACCTTGACGGGTTTTGCTAGAAACCTTGACTGGTACTAGGCCCCTTGACTGGTAGCTGGTACCTTAAATGGTGCTAGGTCCCTTAAAAGGGTTTTTAGCTAGGTACCTTGACTGGTAGTAGGTACCTTAAAATGGTAGGGGTTTTACCTTGCTGGTGCTAGGTCCTTGCTGGTTCTGGTCCCTTGCCGGGTTTCTAGGTACTTGCCTGGTATTTGGTACCTTCCCGGGTTTATCTAGGTACCTTGACTGGTAGCTAAGGCACCTTGACTGGTAGCTAGGTCTTCATGGTAGTAGGTCCCTTCACGGTTTGCTAGGCACCTTGATGGTAGCTAGGTGCCTTCATGGTAGCTAGGCCCTTGACTGGTGGTTGGTACCTTCACTGGTAGCTAGGTACCTTCACTTAGCTAGGTACCTTCACTGGAAAGCTAGGTACCTTGCTGGTAGCTGGGACACTTTGACTGGTAGCTAGGCACCTTGAGGAGAGGTACCTTTGATGGTAGTAGGTCCCATTGGGTAGTAGGACTTGGGCCCTGGTATTTAGGTCCCTTTTGCCGGGTTTTATTGGTACCTTGCCTGGACTAGGTCCCTTGCTGGTACTGGTACTTCTTGGTAGCTAGGGTCCCTTTCACGGGAGCTAGGTACCTTCACGGGGTAGCTGGGTACCTTCACTGGTAGCTAGGTACCTTCACGGGTTTTAGCTAGGTACTTTCCTGGTAGCAAGTACTTTCACGGGGTAGCTAGGTACCTTGCTGGTACTAGATACCTTGATGGTAGGTAGGTAATTTCTTTGGGCTCTAGGTACCTTCATTAGTAGGTACCTTTATGGTAGCGGGGGTACCTTCAGGTAGCTGGGTACTTCACTAGTCCCTAGGTCCTTCCCTGGTGCTAGGTCCCTTTACTGGAAATCTAGGAAACTTGAACTTTGGTAGTAGGTACCGGGGATGGTAGCTAGGTCCCTTGACGGGTAGTGGTCCCTTGACTGGTGAGGTACAAAAAGGTAGTAGGCCCCAAAACGTTTGCTAAGTACCCTTATGGCAGCAAGGTACCTTTTTGGTGCTAGACCCTTACTGGCAGCTGGGGTACCTTCTGTATCCAGCCCCTTGACGGCGGTAGGTATCTTGACTGGTAGCAGGCAGGTTTTGAATGGTAGCTAGGTCCCTTGTGGTTGTGGCCCCTTCAAAGTAGATGGGGTACCGTCTTTTTTTTTGATAGATCGGCAGCAGCAGCGGAAAAAGGGAACCTTGTCCTCTTTTTTTTACTTCTACCTGAGGTTCCCAGCCCCCAGTGTGACCTAATCAAGCCCCACATAACACTAAACATGTGTGGATACCCAGAATGATATAAATCAACGGGCAGAAATCACCCAAAAAGTTCAAAATTACCACTAATGGACTGTAACCCGTCCTACCCGTTTTGCCACTGAAGTGATCTCCACAACATTACCCATCGCTTTTATTCCCTAAAGCCACACCCAATGGACAAGGGTCAGGAATTAAAAAAAGACCAGTAACAGCTAAGGACCCCAAACACCAAAAGGTGAGAGCAGTAATAACCGAGAAAACTTGTGGTACGGGGCAGCCGGGGCAAAAACCCCTATCACCCACCGACACCATCAAAACACACGACAGACAACAAAAAAACAGGCCGTGTCAAGTCAAGATAACTCCTTCCGTATTTGATGTCAAGAAGATCACCGACCAAGAAATAGTAACCCCTTACGATTCAGAACCAAACGATCCCCAAAAACAAACTCAAAAATGAGGAACTAAAACTGAAAATGCGATTACCTCAACAAGATCATGCTCTAGAACTTAAATAGACACACGGGAAAAACAAAGCAACCCCACCCCCGGCCCCTAGCACCATCAACACTCTAAAAGCCCAAGTCCCCCTACTTACTCCAACATTCAGAGGAAAGATCAAATAGTGGCCAAAACTTCCCTATTTTCTAACCAACTTCCAAGACCTTTAATGCCCAAAACAGGCATCTGACCGTTTAGTTAACAGAAAAACTCCCCCACCCACAGTCCCCCAAAGGACCTGCTGGGCCACCCTACGCTTACAAGGCCCACCTTCCCCTTAAAACTACGTAGTGACGACCAAAGGATTGAGTGATGGGTCCAAGTGGTTTAAAAAAAAAACAGGCTGTTAAAATTCCCAAACTAGCCTAAAAAGAAAAAACAACCACTTAAAAAAAATCTATTTCTTAAAAAAATGATGTTTACGTCAATGAGTGCTTACCAAAAAAGACAAAACCTTCTTTAGGGCCAAAGAAAAATTACGCTTGCCCAAAAAAAATCCACCAGTGCTTTGTGAGGGGGAGGGAAAAATTGCGTTAGGAAACACCCCACTGGGAAGAGATACTTCTTCTACAGAATGCCCTTAAAAACATTCCTAAGTGGGCTGGCAAAACAGAATCAGAGTAAAGTGCAGATAAATACCCATGTCCACCGTTGTGTTATATTGTCAAAAAATTTGTCCCCCCCCTAAAATTCTAATCCCCCAATATTTTTGATTGTCATTGTTGTATTCAACAAACCATTCTACCTCAAGTTTAAATTTGTTTAATTTCTACAAAATCTATCCCTTTTTTTACAATTACCGACACTGTTCCATCTTATTTTATTTAAACTACCCATAACTTGTCCTCAATAATTCTACCCCCTTTTAAAGAAATACTAATTCCCCCAATTTTATTTAAAACCCCTTTTGCCCTTTTTTTGTTTACACTATATTGTTTAAATTTATTGTAAATTTTTTATTGCCCATTTTATTCTTTTTTTTTTTAAAAACTAGTATTTTAACTAAACTTTCATATTTTCCTGTCTACCATCTTATTTGCATTTAAAACCCAAGTCATTGCCATTTTTTTTTACTTTTTTTTTATTATTTTTTTTGCTACCTTAACTTGGTTTTTATTTGGTCAATTTAAATCTAGGTTATACCTAATTTTTAAACAACTTATATAAGCCCTTAGTGCAATTACAACTGAGAGTCTTGTGCCTTTTTTATTTTTTTAGATTAAACTCAGTTGTATAAGTAAATTTCCCAAAATTTCATTATATTAGCCCAAATTGCAATTACTAGTGGAGCGGGTGCTTTTTTTTAATTTGTATTTTTATATTATTAGATTAAAATCTGTTGTACTATAGTATTCTAGCTAAAAATGACCCCACAAAAGTCTTTATTAGCCTTAGTCCCAATTAAAAGTGGAGTCTTGTTCTTTTTTTAATTTTGTATTTTTTATTATAGTTTTCCCTAGTTGTACTTTTTTCATTCCGCACAACAATAGCAACATCAATTCATTAGGTAGTAGGACTATACTCTTAGACCAAATACTCTAGATATACTTATCCAAACTTCCCCCAATACGTTCAGTATGAAATCAAAAAACAACTCGGATTAAAAAACCCCTAATTAAACTAGAAGGATTATCCGTTGACCGATCTAAACCCCCCATAATCGCACCCAATCAAAACCTATTGGAAAGTAACTCCCTTTTATTAACCATCACAAGCCGCACTATCCTAAACAATGTTAAAAGTCTATAGTATTTAACTACAACTCCTGGCATTCCTTGAATCACGAAAGACACCCTTTCTGCATTTTCTTACTGAGCCCCTGGCTTTAAGCAGGCACAATAATATTACCTTCCAGGATACACAGCAATTCACAACTGCGACCAAACCAAGTTGGGGGTTTTTTATTGAAATCTTTACTCGAACCAAATTATCTTGTATTAGCCCACGCTTTAGTGGGAAAATATGGGGAATACTTTTTGCAAATTTTACTGAAAAAAAACCTTAAACCCCTATAAAATCAGTGCCATTTCGGTTATCACACAAACACCCCAAAAAATTTCATGGAAATTAAAAGGGATTAATTCAAACAGACAAAGAAAAAGCACCCCTTAATTTAGCTGGAGACTTCAAATAACCCTTTGGCTTACTAGATGATCAGCCTGTAACTATTTCATAAAAATTAAGAACAAACATTCTCTCCAACAATAACTAAACCAACCAGGTCATGAGAAAGTGAAACCATAATAGACCACTATGGACCTTTTACTACCCCCCCTTAAAAAAAAAAAGGGAAAATCACGATGCACTCAGACCACTCCCCCTAACCTTCCCCCTGACAAACATTGTAAAGCCCCACTTGAATACAACAAAGTTCATTTAGACTCCATGAGAGGCCTCATAAGGAAGTTCACAGCTGCCCTAGAGTTTTGTTGAGGGCCTCAAAATTCCCCAAGGCCAAAGGGTTTTGAGACTGGACAGACATTTTTTTAACAAAAATTACTTTAGCTTTTTAAAAAAACATTGTTAAAAAAAAAAAACGAAACAGATCCAAAACAAACGGCTTGGTTGCCCATGGCTAACCGCACCATTCTGAAACCCATTGAAAAAAGAAACACCAATATGAAAAGCAATTTGCAGGGTTAATACACAAAGTATTCTAAAATATTCACCCATTCTCCCAAAGTAATAAAGAAACCCAAAACAACCATACTATCCATAGATTCACAGACAAAAAGGGGGGATATAAAAAGACGGAAAAACACTCTCTCAGATTCTAGGGCCCCACAAACTGAAAAAAACAAGTATTGTCCTAACTAAACCAAATGAAACAAAATAATACTGACAAGCTAACAAGAAAAAGCTTTTCTCAAAACCAATTTTATTAATCTCGCCAATAAAATCCACATACCAATGCCCATGCCGGGGCTACCCCAGATGGGAATTTCCCAAATTTCTTATCTTGCACCAATAGCCCCCCGAAGTACCGGGGATTTTTTAAAGTCACTTTAAAAAAAAACCCCAGGGAATCTTTCTAATGTTTCCCCCATTTTCTGAAAGCAAGGGCCCATATCCCTTTCGCATTCTATTTCATTACTTTTTAAAAAATCACTAGAAACTAGCACTTCCCCAAAAACCCTCAAATGGGAAAGGGTAACACCAAAAAATAAAGGTGGTGACCCCTACAGACTTAAACAATATAGGCCCAATATCCAAAAATTACCCTTTTCTACCAAAATCTTTGAGAAAAGTGCACAGGGACTAATTTATTTATAACAGCCAAAACATACTCAACCCCTGCCAATTTTGGGTTCAGGAAAAATAAAAGTAATGATGCTATCTAAAAAAATGTAGATGCTTTACCAGCATTTGGAAAAAAAGGAAAATCCATAGGAATTTTTATTGACCTAAAAAAAAACTTTTGACCAGTTTGACCACGACTCCTACTCCACAAACTTGACCCTTAGGTATAAAAGGCCCCTGCGCTTTTTATTTCAAAACTTACCTTATAATAGGTATCAGTCGTCACCCTTAAAGACACAGCACCAACAACACGGCCATTGATCTGGAGTTCCCCAGGGAAGTGTCCTTGGTCCCCGCTTTCCTCATATACTTAATGATCTTCCAAACGTATCCCAAAAACCTGAACCCCATTCCTTTGCTGACGACAGACTTTTCATTCTCACCCCAAATATGCCCCCCTCAAAAACCATTGTTAACGAGGACTGATCAAAATATCGACTTGGATGACAGCCCAAAAAAAAAATTCGAACCTGACAAAAACCCACTATATTTGTTGGTGCAGGAAAGGGGATGCACAAAATTAACTTAAGATCACAAAAACTCTAAATTTCCGAATAAAGAGGGGAAATTCTAGGCCCATACTTGACAACAAACCTGAAATTTCAGCACCCTATCCAACAATAACCAAAAAAGTATCCAAAAAGGTTGGGATCCTCTCCAAGAAACGATTCGTGCTGCAAAATGCCCTTTCACCTATTCCCCTCACTTTTTTCCTACCTCCTATGCTATTTTTGTTGGGGTTTAAACTGCAGCAAAAAACACCTAAAGCAATAATAACCCAAAAAAAAGCTGCAGTAAAAAATAATCACTAAATCCCATCCCCGGCAAAACCCCCCCCAACTCTTATAGATCAAAAATTTCTCCTGTTCAGAATCCACACTTACTACTATGCAATTACTTTACAGGCCTTAAATCCAATATCAAACTTGACCTAAAAGCTTTTTGATGTTTTGCAGAACCCACAGGGATAACACCAGCACAAACTCTCTACGACATTCCCCCTGTCCGACCCAAACCTTTTCAAAAAAAATTATTTATGTTAAAGGCCTAAAAATTGGGGAACACCCCCCCCGAGAACTCTGAAATGCAGACACATTTATTCCTCAAAAAATACCTTTGAAAACATTTTTTTCCTGTACCCCCCATCAAAACTACAGAATACCCATGGGGGTTCACACTTACACCACTCAACCTTTGCCCCTAAACAGAAAAATTTTAAACCAATTTAAAATAATGAATCCTTTATTCTCCATACTGAAAAACTATGTCTGTGCCAAAACAAAAACTTTTTACATTGCTAAACTACAAACAGTTTTAGTCACTTAGCCATAATCCAACATACCCCTTTAAATTTTTAATTTTAAAATAAAGAATTAAACTAAATCTGCCCGAAATGCCCAGCCAGTAGCGTTTTAGTGGTACACTCTGTAAGCTAGCCTGCTAGGTGTTTGTGGTACACTCGGGAATACCTAGCCATGCTAGGGTTCTAGTGGTACACTTGTAATGCCTAGCCATGCTAGGCTTCTAGTGGTACACCTGTTTAATGCCCAGCCATTAGGGGTTCTAGTGGTACACTCTGTAAACTTATTTTAAATACTGTAAACCACACAAAAAAAAAAATTCTGTAAATTAACATTGAATCTTTATAGAGAATAAACTTTGAAATTTTGCTAGGCCTTTGACTGTTAGTAGGTACCTTCATGGTAGCTAGGCACCTCCCTGGTTTTAAATAGGTACCTTGGCTTTTAGTAGGTTCCCTCAGGTACTAGGTACCTCCAACTGGTGGCTGGTACTTCATTGGGGAGCTAGGTACTTGCTGGGGGTAGGGGACCTAGACTGATAGCTAGAAAACCTTGACTGGTGAGGCACCTTTAAATGGTTTGCGGGTACCTTGGGTGGTATAGGCACCTTCACTGGTAACTAAAATCCCCCATTGGGTTGCTAGGACGCTCCTGGTTTAGGCAACTTGAATGGTGTAACAACTTGATGGTTTCTAGTTTTCCTTGACTGGTAGCTAGGTACCTTGACTGGTGCTATTTCCCTTGACTGGTACCCAGGTACCTTCACTGGAATAGGACCTTCACTAGTGCTATGTCCCCTTTATGTTAGCTAGGTACCTTCCTGGTAGCTAGGACCAACTGGTAGTAGGCAACTGCTGGGTAGGGAGGACCTTGACTGGTGGCTAGGTACCTTCACGGTAGTAGGTATTCATGGGAGCTGGTACTTCACTGGTATTAGGTACCTTCACTGGTAGCTAGGCACCTTCAGGTAGTATGTACCCTTCACGGTAGTAGGTACCCTTTCCCGGTAGTAGGTCCTTCAATTGGTAGCCCGGTACTTGGGCTTTTGCTAGGTTCTTGATGTTAGTAGGTACCCCCATGGGAGCTGGGACCTTGTGGGAGCTAGGCACCTTGACTGGTGCTGGTACCTTTATGGTAGCTAGGTACCTTTGGTAGCTAGGGACCCTTGACTGGTAGCTAGGCCCTTGACTGGTGGTAGGTACCTTGATGGGGCTGGTACCTTCATGGTTTGCTAGGCACCTTGAATGGTAGTAGTACCCCAAAGGTAGTGACATGTTTATGGAGGCTAGGTTTTTCATGGTAGCAGGTAAATTCATGGTAGCTAGGTACCTTCCGGGAAGCTAGGACCTTTACTTGTAGCGGTAGCAGGTCCTTCACTGGTTGCTAGGTACCTTCACTGGTAGCTGGTACCTTGATGGTATTAGGTACCTTTACTGGTAGTAGGTACCTTGACTGGTAGCTAGGTCCCCTTTACTGGGCTAGGTACCTGACTGGTCTAGGTACCTTGACTGGTAGTAGGTACCTTGATGGTGAGGTACCTTGTGGTAGTTAGTTACCTTGATGGTAGCTAGGTTCTTGCTGGGGCTAGGGGAAACCTTGCTGGAATATAGGTACCTTGACTGGTGTAGGTCCCTTGATGGTAGTAGGGCCTTGACTGGAGCTAGGTACTTTATGGTAGTGGTACTTTCACTGGTAGCTGGTACCTTCACTGGTGTGGTACCTTCCCCTGGTAGCTGGTACCTTCAAGGTAGCGGAACCTTGAGGTAGCTAGGTACCTTTACGGTAGTGGTACCTGACTGGTAGTAGGTACCTTGATGGTAGCTAGGTACCTTGACTGGTAGCTAGTTTCCCTTTTGGTAGCAGGTACCTTGACTGGTGTAGGTACCTTGACTGGAATTGGTACCCTTTATGGTAGCTAGGTACCTTGATGGTAGCTGGACCTTGACTGGTGCTAGGTACTTTATGGTAGTAGGTACTTTCATGGGAGTAGGTACCCTTTACTGGTAGTAGGTACTTCACTGGTAGCAGGTACCTTCAAGGTAGTAGGCACCCTTTATGGTGTAGGTACCTTGATGGTAGTAGGTACCTTGAGGTAGCTAGGTACCTTGATGGTAGCTAGGTCCTTGACTGGTAGCTAGGTACCCTTTCCCGGTAGGGGTCCTTTATGGAAGCTAGGGCCTCACTGGTAGGTAGGTACCTTGACTGGTAGCTAGGTACCTTCAGTGGTAGGTAGGTCCTTCACTTGTAGCTGGTACCCTTTATGGTAGGTAGGTACTTGACTGGTTGGTTTTTTTTTTTTCCTTCCTGGGAGCTAGGTACCTTCATGGTAGTAGGTACCTTCACTGGTAGTAGGTACTTTATGGTAGCTAGGACCTTGATGGTAGCTAGGCCCTTGACTGGTAGCTAGGTCCTGATGGTAGCTGTTACCTTTACTGGTTCTAGGTACCTTCATGGAGGTAGGTACCTTGACTGGTATAGGACCTTCACTGGTAGGAGGTACCTTCACTTGTGCTAGGTACCTTCAATGGTAGGAGGTACCTTGATGGAGGTGGTACCCTTTCCCGGTAGTAGGTACCTTCATGGTAGTAGGTACCTTCATGGTAGCTGGTACTTCATGGTAGCTAGGCACCTTTACTGGCAGCTAGGCCCTTGATGGTAGTAGGTACCTTGACTGGGAGAGTTTCCCGTGGTGTAGGTACCTTCACTGGTAGGTAGGTACCTTTTATGGTGTAGGTACCTTATGGAGGTAGGTACCTTTACTGGTAGCTGGGACCTTCACTGGTAGGTGGGACCCTTCACTGGTAGCAAAGGGACCTTCCTGGTAGGTAGGTACCCTTTATGGAGCTAGGTACCTTCACTGGTAGGGAGGTCCCTTTATGGTGTAGGTCCTTCACGGTAGTAGGTACCTTCCTGGTTCCCTTTTTGTTCCCCATCCCATATCCGAATAGGGCAAGGATGTCAGCCAGCCCGTGTCTTCCTTTGCAGTGACACCCGAATTGCATGACGTGTTTCCATTGCAGACCCCTGCAAAGCTCCCGGCGGGCATCAACCAAATCTTTCATGGGCTGCAGAAAAAAATTTTAAAATTCAAAGATGAGAAATTTTAATTACTCAAAATTTGGGAAAAATGAGGGAAATTTAAAAATTCATAGGTACAAAAAAATTCTGGCCCCAAAATGAGCGAAACACCAAGTCAAAGGGGCCCGGGGTGATTATGTGGAGGATTACCTTCAAGGACCATAACATTTTCAATCGCATTGCTAGAAAAAAAGAAAGGGTGGATAATGAGAACCTTTAAAATAGGGAGGCCCAAGCCCATGATGACACTCTTAGGGGCACTTGTTCTTTAGGCTGGAAAATTGTGCCTCTAACGCACCTTTCAAAGGGAGGGGAAAATTTCCCCCACCAGAAAATGTACAGAGAACTTTCCGGCGGCAAACGGAGAAAAAACCTCAATTACTGGGGGCGCTTGAGGGTTTTAAACCTTATTCCCGGAACGCGGGGGAGAGATACATGATTATATACACCCGGAAAATCCTAGAGGGACTAGTACGAACTTGCACACGAAAAACACTCATACGAAAAACAAAAAACTTGCAGACGATGCACCATCCCCCCAAAGAAAAAACAGGGGTGCATAGCACTTTAAAAGGGCCATACAAAAAGTGTCAGGGGCCCCCAGAGTTCAACTGCCCCCAGCACACATAAGGGGGATTACCAACAGACCCCCCGGCAGTCTTCAAGTGGCACTGGACAAGCACCTAAAGTCAGTTCCTGATGCGGGGTGGCCTAGTTTGGGTTTGCGTGCAGCCAAACAGGGAACAGCTGGTTATCAGGCGCTGATCCCCCAGGGGCCCGGTACAGCCGGGCCCCCCGGGGGGGGTTTTACCCCCCAAACTCCTCCAGGGAAACTCCAGGAAATGGTAGCTAGGCACCTTCCTGGTAGTAGGCACCTTGACTGGGAGTATTACCTTGACTGGTAGCTAGGCACCTTAACGGGAGAGG
Source organism: Cherax quadricarinatus (assembly GCF_026875155.1). Taxonomy (NCBI): domain Eukaryota; kingdom Metazoa; phylum Arthropoda; class Malacostraca; order Decapoda; family Parastacidae; genus Cherax; species Cherax quadricarinatus. The sequence continues at coordinate 972,420 of NC_069474.1, read as the reverse complement.
TCCCTTTATGGTACTAGGCACCCTTTACGGGAGTAGGCCTTCACTGGTAGGTAGGTACCTTTACTGGTAGTAGGTACCCCTTTACTGGTAGCTAGGTACCTTTTACTGGTTGCTAGTTTCCTTCACTGGTAGCAAGGGACCTTCAGTGGTAGCTGGTCCTTCACTGGTACCAGGGACCTTTATGGTAGTAGGTACTTTCACTGGTAGCTAGGTTTTTCATGGTGCTAGGGACCCTTTCCTGGTAGTAGGTACCTTGATGGTACTAGGTACCTGATGGTAGCTAGGTACCTTTACTGGTAGTGGACCTTGACTGGTAGCTAGGCACCTTGCTGGTGTAGGTAAAATTTACTGGTGCTAGGTACCTTGATGGTAGCTATGTACCCCTTTAATGGTTGGGTAGGTACCTTCACTGGTAGTAGGGACCTTCATGGTAGCTAGACCTTCATGGGTTTCTGGTCCTTCACTGGTAGCTAGGTACCCTTTGTGGTGCTAGGTACCTTCACTGGTACTTGGTTTTGTTCATGGTAGCTAGGCACCCTTTACTGGTAGTAGGTACTTTATGGTAGCTGGTACCTTGATGGGAGTAGGTACCCTTTACTGGCGCTAGGTCCTTCACTGGTAGCTGGTACCTTTTTGGTAGAGGCACCTTGACTTGTGCTGGCCCCTTGATGGTATTAGGACCTTGATGGTAGCTAGGTACCTTAATGGTTAGTTAGTTTAATATGTTTTTTAGCATTGGCAGTAGGTCCCTTTACTGGTAGTAGGTACCCTTTCCCGGTGCTAGGTCCTTTTACTGGTAGTGGGACCCTTTACTGGGTAGCTAGGTACCTTGACTGGTAGCTGGTACCTTGGGCGGTAGCTAGGTACCTTTATGGTATTAGGTACCTTTACTGGTAGCTAGGTCCTTGACTGGTAGGTAGGTACCTTGATGGTAGTAGGACCTTGATGGTAGCTAGGTACCCTTTTGGAGTATTTTCCTTTCTGGTAGCTAGGGCCCCTTGATGGTAGCTAGGTACCTTGATGGAATCTAGGGATTTGATGGTAGGGTACTTGATGGTGCTAGGCACTTTGACGGTGCTAGGTCTTTCCTGGAGCTAGGGACTTTCATGGTAGCTAGGTACCTTATTGGTGCTAGGTACCCTTTCCCGGGGTAGGTACCTTGACTGGTGCTAGGTACCTTCACTGGAGCTAGGCACCTTGACTGGGAGCTAGGTACCTTGATGGTGCTTGGTACCTTGAGGTAGTAGTTACCTTGACTGGTGCTAGGTACCTTTACTGGGAGTAGGTACCTTGACTGGTAGGTAGGTACCTTGATGGTAGGTAGGTACCTTGACGGTAGGTAGGACCTTCTGTTAGTAGGTACCTTTACTGGGACGTAGGACCCTTTACTGGTAGCTAGGTACCTTTCTGGTAGGTAGGTCCTTCACTGGTAGTAGGTCCTTCACTGGAGGTAGGTACCTTGATGGTAGCTAGGTACCTTTACGGTGCTAGTTACCTTGATGGTAGTAGGACCTTGACTGGTGGTAGGTCCTTCATGGTAGGAGGTACCTTTATGGTGGTAGGTACCTTTACTGGTAGGTAGGTACCTTCACTGGTAGGTAGGTACCTTCACTGGTAGCTAGGTACCTTGACTGGTAACTACTGACCTCTGTATGCAGGTCATCTCACTTCCTCTGACAACACAATAATCTTGGCGCCACTTAGTTATTGTTGTTAGAGGTTTTGAGGGCGACCGAAACTCCGGCCTCTTGAGCCTTTGTATCTTTATTTAAAATTCAAATTTGCTTATTTCTTTGCAAGTTGTACATTTAGATTATGTATTTATAATAATGGGTAGCAGTACAAAGAGCCTCTCTTATGCCTGGGTATTATGGGCAGGCTTCATTTATATGCTTACTGGCTACTTAACACTAAATTATTATTAATATTATAATCAAGGGGGAAGCGCTAAACCCGGAGGATTATACAGCGCCTGGGGGGGGGGGATGTGGAAGGCATTCAGACTTAATTCGGGGAACTGGAGCATAGATTCGATTCCCTAAATCAAGAGCCCCTCACCAACATCAAGGAACCTTCCTTGAGGGGACTTAACACTAAAGAAATTTATCATAGTTGTACAGTAGTTCTATTAATTATAAGTGAATCTAATTTATATAAATCAAAGGATATATTCATATATTCAAAAATACTTTTTGTGAAACATGATTCAATTATATTCCTGTCGACAATGGACAATAGATTCAAAAGTAAATATTGAAATTATATTAAGGGAATTTTGAGTATTTAGTCTATCGTTATTAAGTTGTTTTTGATAAGTGTCTTAAATTGATTTTCAGACCGGGTTACTTCAGTATTTTCTGGCAATGAATTCCAAATTTTGGGGCCCTTTATGTGCCTAGAGTTTTTACACAGTGAGATAAGGAAACGGCGTACAACAAAAACAGATTTGCGTCTTGTGTTATGGTCGTGTGTCCTGTTAAGGTTGGTAAGACGTTTGAGTGGAGGGTTTATGTTTGTATGTATTGTTCTATGTATGTAGTAGGCACATGAATAAGTATGGATGTTCTTAATGGTGAGCAGATTTAGACTTCTGAATATTGGAGGAGTATGTTGTCGGGAGTGGGAATTTGTTATCATTCTGACTGCTGCCTTTTGCTGGGTTATTAGTGGTCTTAGGTGATTGGATGTTGTTGATCCCCATGCACAAATTCCATATGTAAGATAAGGGTATATGAGTGAATGGTACAGTGCCAGGAGAGCTGATTGTGGAACGTAGTACCATATCTTTGATAGAATAACTACAGTCTCAGAGATTTTCTTGGTGATTTGTTGTATGTGTGTCTGGAACTTAAGGCTACTTACTGTCTAGGTGGATACCTAGAAATTTTCCTTCTGTGAGTCTTGTGACGGGTGATCCGTTTAGCATTATTTTAAGTGGAACACTTGCAACTTTGTTTCCAAACTGAATGAAGTAAGTTTGGTCAGTATTTAGGGTAAGTTCATTAGTCATCATCCAGGCAGATATTTTCTGCAATTCACCATTGACAGTGTTTGCTAGTATGACTGTGTTTGGGTTGGAGAAGACGCATGTTGTGTGATCTTCAAATAATATGGGCTTGAGAAGCTGTGATGCATTCGGTAGGTCACTGATGTAGATGAGAAAGAGGAGTGGTCCAAGGACACTTCCCTGTGGGACTCCTACTGTGATTGGTTGAGTGGAAGAGTTTGCACCATTTGCGTACACATATTGGCTTCTGTTACTAAGGTATGATTTTAGGTAGTTGAGGGAGTGGCCTCTTATACCATAGTGTGTTAATTTAGTGTGCAGTAATTCATGATCGACTGTATCAAAAGCTTTACGTAAATCAATGAAAATGCCATCGGGACTTCTTTCTTTTCGAGGGCGGTATATATTAGTTCTAGCATGTGTATGATAGCATCATTTATGTTTTTATTATTTTTTAATCCAATGAAAGTAAGGAATAATGTACAAAGGCAGAAGGGAAGTGAGAGGTAAACACAAGCTCAATCTACAATATGTTACGGGGAAAAAGTTCCCAATTAGGTTAGTTGGATCAAACGCCTCAACCCCCGGGAAGGCAGAAACACACACTCAGTTGAGCCAACAGTCGGCTTCATCTTGTCTTAAAACACTGGAAGTGAACATATAATATGAAATGAAATGAAGATGTCTATTTTCTTGCAAAGCTTAGAATTTGTGGTTTACATGTTATAAAATATTAGTTACAAAAAAGGTCACTAGCATGCCTAGGCATTTCGGAGAGAGAGATTGGGGACGTAAATGATGACTGGGAAAAATTCAAAACAATGTTCACTACCATCCTTAAGTAAGTAAGTAAGTAAGTAAGTTTATTCAGGTATACACAAATACAGTTACATAGAATTATCATATATAGCAGCATATGTGTAGAGAACCTAGGATAACCCAAAAAAGTCAGACAGAGTGACTTATTTCCATTGGGGTCCTTGATAATATTGCACCAGTTAAAGAGGTTAGAATTAAACGAAGAACTGAACCCTGGATGAATACTGAGATATTACATAATATGAAATTCAGAGACCAGCTGCTAAAAAGATTTAAAACAAACAGACAGGATATTGCAGCACTAAATGAATTCCAAAGGGTGAGGACAAGAGCACAGAGACTTATAAAAGGAGCAAAAGGCAAAGCCCCTTGTATGCAGAGAATTATGGGCAGCTTAAAGTTAACTTAAGATTAACTAAGCAATGAAGTATTCAGTGGTAAAAATTATATTAAACAAATAACAATTAAGCACAAATGAGTATTACAAAGACAGGTCATATGGTCATTTACTGTGTTGCTGAGCATTCAGTAGAATGGAGTATTCTGTTACATAATGTAATTAAAAAAAAAGTTTGATAGATACAATTATTCAGTATTTATTTAGTTGCGGATGAGTAAGTGATTTTTAAGAAGAGACTTGAATTTATAAACAGACAGTGTTTCTTTTATATTCACAGGTAATGAATTCCAGATTTTTGGGCCTTTTATGTGCATTGAGTTTTTGCATAGCGTGAGATGGACACGAGGAACATCAAAGAGTGATCTGTGTCTTGTGTTATGGTCATGTGTTCTGTTGAGGTTGGTAAGATGTTTGAGGGGAGGGTTTATATCAGAGTTAAGTGTTCTATGTATGTAGTAGGTGCAGTAATAAGTATGGATGTTTTGTATGGTGAGTAGGTTTAGAGTTTTGAATATTGGTGGAGTGTGCTGCCTGTAGTGGGAATTTGTTATCATTCTGACTGCAGCCTTTTGTTGGGTAATTAATGGTCTAAGATGGTTTATTGTTGTTGAGCCCCATGCACAAATTCCATAGGTGAGATAGGGGTAAATAAGCGAGTGATATAGGGCCAGGAGGGCTGACTGTGGAACACAGTACCGTATCTTCGATAGTAGGCCTACAGTCTTGGAAATTTCCATGGAAATTTGTTGTATATGTGTTTGAAATTTGAGTCTATTATCAAGGTGGATTCCTAAGAATTTTCCCTCTGTGAGTTTTGTGATAGGTGAACCGTTTATCATTATGTTAAGAGGGACATCTGTAGCTCTGTTACCAAACTGAATGAAGTAGGTTTTGTCAGTGTTTAGAGTAAGTTTGTTAGTCATCATCCAGGTAGATATTTTCTGTAATTCGGTATTTACAGTATTGGCTAGCGTGACTGGGCTCGGGTGAGAGAAGACGTATGTAGTGTCATCTGCAAATAGTGTGGGTTTGAGTAGTTGCGATGCATTTGGTAGTTTATTTATGTATATGAGAAATAGAAGGGGGCCAAGGACACTTCCCTGTGGGACACCAACTGTAACTGGGTGTGTGGAAGAGTTTGCTCCATTTGTGTACACATATTGGCTTCTGTTGCTGAGGTATGACTTGAGGTAGTTGAGGGAGTGCCCTCTTATACCATAGTGTGACAATTTTATATGGAGTAAGTCATGGTCAACTGTATCAAAAGCTTTATGTAAGTCAATGAAGATCCCCAGTGGGACTTCTTTTTTCTCTATTGCAATGTATATGTGTTCTAGCATGTGTATAATAGCATCATTCGTATTTTTATTAGGCCTGAACCCAAATTGACAGGGGTTGAGTATGTTATGGGAGATGAGGTAGGAATAGATTCGCTTATGAATTAATTTTTCGAAGATTTTAGAAAGAGGGTGTAAGTTGGATATTGGCCTATAGTTATTTAAGTCTGTTTGGTCTCCTCCTTTATGGATCGGGGTGACCCTTGCTATTTTGAGAACTGTAGGGAAGGTAGAGGATTCTATGGATTTGTTAAAGAGTGTTGCAATGATTGGTGACAGTACTTGCGATGCTTTTTGTATATAAAGGGTGGTAAGGTATTTAAATCTCCTGTCTTGTTTTTTTAGTGTGTTGATAACAAGGGAGACTTCTGTTGGGTTAGACGGAGCTAGGAACAGTGTGTTCGGGTAGTTGCCAGTGAGGTAGTTATTGTCCAGCACCACTAATACCGTACCGGAGGGGCTCAAGGAGGCTGAGTTACTCCTATCTTCAAGAAAAATAGTAGGTCTGATGTAAGCAACTATAGGCCTGTTAGTATACTCAGAATAATACCCAAAATTCTAGAGAGGGCGGTGTACTGTCAAGCAGTTAAGTACCTTAATGACAACAACATTCTCCATAGCTATCAGTCAGGCTTTAGAAGATCTTACTCAACCGACACCTCCTTAATGAATCTGATGGATTACTTGAGAACTGAAATGTCAACGGGGAACCTCATAGGTATGGTAACCTTAGACCTGCAAAAGGCCTTCGATCCTGTCAACCACAATATATTATGCAAGAAACTTCAAGCTATCGATATAGGTTCTGTAGACTGGTTTAAGTCCTACCTTAACAACAGGAGACAAAACGGAATCAGAACCCCTGCCGATAGCATGTGGAGCTCCCCAAGGTAGCATTCTGGGTCCCTTATTAATCCTATGCTATGTTAACGACATGCCTATCAGTGTCAAGTGCCAACTCCTATTGTATGTAGATGACAGTGCTCTGATAGTGTCAGGTAAAGACCCACAAAATATAGCTAATGTATTAACACTGGAACGGGAGTCCTGCAGCAAATGGTTAGTAGACAACAAACTATCATTACACCTCGGGAAAACTGAAGCCATTCTCTTTGGCACGAAACATAAACTGAGAAGGGTAAATAATTTTAATGTTCAGTGTAATGGGGAGCCCATCACTTTGGTTTCATCAGTAAAATATTTGGGAATCCCCTTTGACCCATGCATGTCAGGAGAATTGATAGGGAACAGTGTAGCAAAGAAAGCGAATGCCAGACTGAAATTCCTGTATAGACAAGCACAGTGTCTACCTACTGAGGCTCGCAGGACCCTATGTCTAGCCCTTATACAGTGCCATATGGACTACGCTTGCTCTTCATGGCACTCTGCCTTGACAATAAAACTGAAAGAGTTTAATATGTTTATTATGCACCCCATACCCATCCTGTGGGCGGTAGTCAAAAGATTACAGAGGTACGTGATGGGTCCAGGGACTGGGCCCCCAAAGTTTTGATAGCTGAACTAGGTACAAGGGTAATGAACTCACAAGTTACAGAGGTAATGAATCCTGTAAGAATGGTTACTTACGTTTATACATGGCTACAATCATGAACAAATTATAGAGTAATGAGCAATTAACACTTGCTGAGGTGGCAAGAAGAGCTCACTCCAGCAGAGCAAAGTTGCTGGTTATGGGGGATTTCAACCACAGGGAGATTAACTGGGAAAACCTGGAGCCACATGGGGGTCCCGAAACATGGAGAGCCAGGATGTTGGACGTGGTGCTGGAAAACCTCATGCACCAACATGTTAAGGACACTACCAGAGTGAGAGGGGAGGATGAACCAGCAAGATTGGACCTTGTGTTCACCCTGGGCAGCTCAGACATTGAGGACATCAAGTATGAGATCCCCTAGGAGCTAGCGACCACGTGGTTCTGGTGCTTTGAATACATAGTAGAGCTGCAAGTGGAGAGAATAACAGGAGTAGAATGGGAAAAACCTGACTATAAAGAGGGGACTACATAGGGTTGAAGAACTTCCTGCGGGAGGTCCAGTGGGACAGAGAACTGGCAGGAAAGCCAGTAAATGAAATGATGGAATATGTAGCAACAAAATGCAAGGAGGCAGTGGAAAGGTTCATTCCCAAGGGCAACAGTAACAACGGGAAGACCAGAACAAGCCCCTGGTTCACCCGACGGTGTAAGGAGGCAAAAACAAAGTGCAATAGAGAATGGAAAAAGTACAGAAGGCAAGAGAACACACGAAAATAGGGAGATCAGTCGCAGAGCCAGGAATGAGTACGCACAGGTAAGGAGGGAGGCCAGCGACAGTATGAAAATGACATAGCATCGAGAATCAAGACTGACCCGAAACTGTTGTATAGCCACATCAGGAGGAAGACAACAGTCAAAGACCAGGTGATCAGAAAGGGACAAAAGGTGGAAAAACTCACAAAAATGACAGGAGGATGTAAGGAGTGAACGGGAATTTTAAGGGAAGTTTTACAGAGAACGGAAAGGGTGTAAAAGACGAACAGAAGGGAACATCAAGAGGGGAAAATCCAACAAGGTTGGATGACATACGAACAACTGGGAGGAGGTAAAGAAGCTCTTAATGACCTTGACACCTCAAAGGCGATGGACCCGGGCAACTCTCCCCTGGGTCCTTTGAGAAAGGGCAGAGATGCTGTTGTGCCTCAACCACAACTTTAACACTCCCTTTAAACTGGGAACACCCGAGAAAAGGAAGACAGCTAAAGTAGTCCCCCCTATTTAAAAGGAAACAGAAAAAGGGCACTAAAATACAGACCTTCTCCGACATGTATCGGTCCCAAAGTAGGGAGAAGTTTATCAGGAGGAGAGTTTTTCGAACCCCGGGAAAAAAACAAGTTTTAAAAAAGAAAACCAGCAGGGGTTCCCATGGAAGGCAAATTTGTATCACAAACCTCCTGGAGTTTATGACAAGGTAACAGAAGTAAGACACGAGAGAGAGGGTTGGGTAGATTGCTTTTTTCCTAGACTGCGGGAAAGGGCCCTTTTTTGCCCCACATTTCCCCCAAAGAGATTATTTTCAGAAGTGGGGGATCGGGCACACTTAAAAGGGAAAAGGGCACTGAAAGGGAAAAAAAGGGGAAATACCTAAAAGGGGGGAGGCAGCAACGAGTCATGGTACGTGAAGGGGTATCACAGTGGGCGTGTTACGAGCGGGGTCCCACGGGGGCAGTTCTAGGACCCTGCTATTTTTGATATATGTGAACAAACATGAGGGAAAGGGAAAAGACTTGAAGTGCCCCTGTTCGCAGATGACGTGAAGTTGATGGAAAAATTAAATCGGAGGGATGGGATGGAGGACCCCAAAGAGCCCTGGACAGGCTGGACAGGGGGCCAGTAACGGGGCTTCTCGAATTAAAATCCAGCAAAAATGCAAAGTCATGAAGTTTTGGGGGGGTAAAAGGGGAAAGGCCCCCCGGAAAAGACAGAGTATGGGGGCTAGGGGGCAAAGACTAAAACCCCCCACTCAGGGAGAAAGCCCTTTGGGGGTGACCATAACACCGACCCACATCCCCGGAGGCACACATAAACCCAAAAAAAACCGCTCCCAGCTTTAGGGGCCCGGCCGGGCAAACCTGAGAATAGCTTTCCCGATCCCTTTAAATTTAAGGAATCGTTAAAAGACATTTGTAACTGTGTATGTTGGGCCCATACGGGAGTTTTGCAGCCCCAAATCGGGAACCCACCCCTGGTCAAGCACATCAAGAATTTTGAGAAAGAAAAACCAAAGGTTTAAAAACAAGGCTGGGTCCCGGAGCTAAAGGGGAATTTTCCATACGAGGAAAGGTTAAGGGAAATCGGACTTTACGAACGGAGGACAGAAGGGTCCCGGGGGGGACATTATAAAAACATACAAGATACGCGGGGAATAAAAGGTGGACAGAGATAGGAAGTTCCAGAGAGGGGACACAGGGGGCAAGGGGTCCCCCCAAATGGGGAATGAAGACTCCCGACGAGTCACCCGGGACGTTTGGAAGTTTTTTCAGTCATAAGTTGTCAGCAAATGGAATAGCCTAGCAAGTGAAGTAGTGGAGGCAGGGAAACCCTAATAGTTTTTTAAAAAGAGGTTTTGACAAAGCCCCAGGAAGCCCGAGAGAGAGAGGATCCAGTAGCGATCAGTGAAAAAGGGGGGCCAAGGGGCTGATTTTCGACCCCCCAACCCCCAATTTGGTGAGTACACCCAATGCTGTGCGTGCCCTAACCCCAAAAATTTTAAAAACAACCCTTGGAAAAATGGGCCAAAACCCCCAAACCCCCCGGAAATGGAAACAGCTTTAAAGTAGTCCCCATATTTAAGAAAAAGGAAAAAGAAAAAGAGGGGATAAACCCCAGACCGTCTCTCTGACATGTATTGTGGCCCAAAATCAAAGGAGAAAAATTATCAGGGGGGGAGTGGTCGAACCCCCTTGGGAAAAGGGAAAAAGATTATAAATGAAAAACCCGCATGGGTTCATGGGAAAGGGAAAACTTGTATTTACAAACCTCCTGGAGTTTTATGACAAGGTAACAGGGAATAAGACACGAGAGAGAGGGGTGGTAGATTGGTTTTTTCCCAGACTGCAGGAAGGCCTTTTACACAGTTCCCCACAATAGATTAGTGCAGAAGCTGGAGGATCAGGCGCCTGTAAAAGGGAGGGCACGGGAATGGTTAAGGGAATACCTGACAGGGAGGCAGCAACGAGTCATGGTACGTGAAGAGGTATCACAGTGGGCGCCTGTTACGAGCGGGGTCCCACAGGGGTCAGTTCTAGGACCAGTGCTATTTTTGATATATGTGAACGACATGTTGGAAGGAATAGACTCTTAAGTGTCCCTGTTCGCAGATGACGTGAAGTTGATGAGAAGAATTAAATCGGACGAGGATGAGGCAGGACTGGAAAGAGACCTGGACAGGCTGGACATGTGGTCCAGTAACTGGCTTCTCGAATTCAATCCAGCCAAATGCAAAGTCATGAAGTTTGGGGGAGGGGCAAAGAAGACCGCAGACAGAGTATAGGCTAGGTGGACAAAGACTACAGACCTCACTCAGGGAGAAAGACCTTGGGGTGACCATAACACCGAGCACATCACCGGAGGCACAACATCAACCAAAAAAACCGCTGCAGCATACGGGCGCCTGGCAAACCTGAGAATAGCGTTCCGATACCTTAATAAGGAATCGTTCAAGACACTGTACACTGTGTATGTTAGGCCCATACTGGAGTATGCAGCACCAGTCTGGAACCCACACCTGGTCCAGCATGTCAGGAAGTTAGAGAAAGTACAAAGGTTTGCAACAAGGCTAGTCCCAGAGCTCAAGGGAATGTCGTACGAGGAAAGGTTAAGGGAAATCGGACTGACGACTCTGGAGGACAGAAGGGTCAGGGGAGACATGATAACGACATACAAGATACTGCGGGGAATAGACAAGGTGGACAGAGATAGGATGTTCCAGAGAGGGGACACAGGGACAAGGGGTCACAACTGGAAGCTGAAGATTCAGACGAGTCACAAGGACGTTATTCAAATTCAAATTCAAATTCAAAGTTAATTCTCTATAAGGATTACAATGCTGAGTTTACAGAAATTTGGTTATTGTGTAGCTTACATGTAGTAAAATAGTGATTACAGAGTGTACCACTAGAACGCTTAGCATGGCTAGGCATTTCGGGCAGACTTAGTTTTATTCTTAATTGTAAAATATTAAAAAATTATGAGGTAAGTTGGTATTATGGCTAAGTGACTAAATACTAGTTTGTGAGTTTAGCAATGTAAATGCTTTTGTTTTGGCACAGTACATAGTTCAGTATTGGAGTATCACAGGATTCATTATTTTAAGATTGAGATTAATATTCTGTTTATGGTCAAATGGGGTGAGTGAGTGTAAGGGTGAACACCAGGTGGTATTCGTGTAGTTAGTTGACAGGGTGTATCAGGGAGATAAGATGTTTTCTAATGGTAGTTTTGAAGGTGATGAATGTTTCTGCAGTTCTAGAGTTCTCAGGTAGGGTATTCCAGATTTTAGGGCCTTTGACATACATTGAATTTTTGTAAAGGTTTAGTCGGACACGGGGAATGTCGTAGAGATGTTTGTGTCTGGTGTTATGCCTGTGGGTTCTGTCACAACTATCAAGAAAGCATTTTAGGTCAAGGTTGATATTAGAGTTTAAGGTCCTGTAGATGTAGATTGCACAGTAGTAAGTGTGGATGTACTGAACAGGGAGTAAGTTTAGATCTATGAAGAGTGGGGGGGGGGGGTGTGTTGCCAGGGATGGGATTTAGTGATTATTCTTACTGCAGCTTTTTGTTGGGTTATTATGTGCTTTAGGTGTGTTGCTGCAGTATTTCTTCAGTCATAGAGTTGTCAGCAAGTGGAATAGCCTAGCAAGTGAAGTAGTGGAGGCAGGAACCATACATAGTTTTAAGAAGAGTTATGACAAAGCTCAGGAAGCAGAGAGAGAGAGAGAGGACCCAGTAGCGATCAGTGAAGAGGCGGGGCCAGGAGCTGAATCTCGACCCCTGCAACCACAATTAGGTGAGTACAATTAGGTGAGTATACACACACACACACATACACACACACAACACACACACACACACACACACACACACACACACACACACACACACACACACACACACACACACACACACACAGGGGTCAGGGGTCAGGGGAGACATGATAACGACATATAAAATACTGCGTGGAATAGACAAGGTGGACAAGGACAGGATGTTCCAGGGAGGGGACACAGAAACAAGAGGCCACAAGTGGAAGTTGAAGACACAAATGAGTCAGAGAGATAGTAGGAAGTATTTCTTCAGTCATAGAGTTGTAAGGCAGTGGAATAGCCTAGAAAATGACGTAGTGGAGGCAGGAACCATACACAGTTTTAAGACGAGGTTTGATAAAGCTCATGGAGTGGGGAGAGAGAGGGTCTAGTAGCAAACGGTGAAGAGGCGGGGCCAGGAGCTATGACTCGACCCTGCAACCACAAATAGGTGAGTACACACACACACACACACACACACACACACACACACACACAAACACACACACACACACAACACACACACACACACACACACACACACACACACACACACACACACACACCACACACACACACACACACACACACAGGAGCTTGGACTCGTCCCCTGCAACCTGAAAGATAGACTGCAAATCACCCAGAACAAAATCGTAAGATTCATCCTGGGGCTGGGACCAAGAGAACATGTAGGCCAGGATGAATTACAGCAGTTGGATATGCTGAATGTTGAAAACAGAGTAAAACAACCGAAGCTAAATCATGTTTATAAAATTGCTCACAAACAGTGTCCAGAATATCTTGCTGTCAATTTTGTCAAGGTCGGGAACCAAAGCAATCATAGTACTAGGGGGAGAGAGCACAACTTTGTCGTACCCACAGTCAGTGGCCAGGCTTCAAACACCTTTTATTGTACAGCAATAAAGGAATGGAACAGACTTCCCACACATGTCAAAGCCAGTCATAGCATGAACCAGTTCAAGAAGAGTGCCAAAAGATGTGTGATGAATGTAGCTACAGAAAGGGAGGGGAATGATTTTTTTATTTTTTAGCTAACATACGTGTAAATTTTACCTTATTCCTAGTAATGACCCTCGTATTGTAGATAGTCTTAATAGTATGATAATAAGATGCTATCTTCTTTATAGAATAATAATAAGATATTATAACCTTTATATTATAATAATAAGGTAAAAGGACCACATGGAAATAAGTCAGTATGACTTTTTTGGGTTATCCCAGGTTCTCTACACACATGCTGCTATGTATGATAATCTACCTGGAGTTTACCTGGAGAGAGTTCCGGGGGTCAACGCCCCCGCGGCCCGGTCTGTGACCAGGCCTCCTGGTGGATCAGAGCCTGATCAACCAGGCTGTTGCTGCTGGCTGCACGCAAACCAACGTACGAGCCACAGCCCGGCTGATCAGGAACTGACTTTAGATGCTTGTCCAGTGCCAGCTTGAAGACTGCCAGGGGTCTGTTGGTAATCCCCCTTATGTGTGCTGGGAATACACTGCCTCATTTCGCAACAATGATGTTGTAGAAATGTCAAAACAAGGAAAGAGTGAGCTATAAGTCCCAATAGACTCGTTTTTAGCAACCGCAAACCAGACTGAGATCAAAGATCAAAATGAATTTTTTATGGAGAGCAAAAAATTTTGATTAACAAAAACCTATCCGATTTACCCTGACCCAAATGATTTCGAACGGGCGATAAATGACTGCCCATGCACCTGCCCAGGGCCAGACTCGGGAAAAACCTGTTTTTCATCAAAAACGAAAGAACCCCATCACGAGCCTTTTCCATCCTTGGAGAGGGAGCATGGACAGGGGGGGTCGTCCCACATTTACTAAAAACAACAGACATAGCCCCACTCACAAAGGGGGCAGAAAAGCAACAGCAAAGAATACAGACCAATACACTAACATCCCATATCAAAAAAAATTTTTAAAAGGGTCCTAAAAAGCAAGATCACCACGCATCTAGAAACCCTCAGTTACACAAACCCCGGGGAAAAAATGGGTTTTTTGAACAGGGCGCTCCTGTCTGCTAACATTGGCCCTACGACAAGGTCCAAATGCCGAAGACAAAAAGAATGCAGATGTAAAATTACAGACTTTGCAAAAGCCTTCAAGTGTGACCATGGCGAATAGCGCACAAAATCGTGTAAAGGAATAAAGGAAAAGTCGGGGGATCTATAATTTCCCCACTAACAGAAAACAGAGGTAGTCGTCAACGAGTAAAGTCCCCAGGCAGTACGGGTGAAAAGTCTGTTCCCCCAAGCACAGTACTCGCTCCCCTTTTCCTCATCCTATATCCCACATAGACAAGATGTCAGCCACAGCACCGTGTCTTCCTTTGCAGATGGGCACCCGAATCTGCATGACAGTGTCTTCCATTGCAGACACTGCAAAGCTCCAGGCAGACATCAACCAAATCTTTCAGTGGGCTGCAGAAAACAATATGAAGTTCAACGATGAGAAATTTCAATTACTCAGATATGGTAAACATGAGGAAATTAAATCTTCATCAGAGTACAAAACAAATTCTGGCCACAAAATAGAGCGAAACACCAACGTCAAAGACCTGGGAGTGATCATGTCGGAGGATCTCACCTTCAAGGACCATAACATTGTATCAATCGCATCTGCTAGAAAAAATGACAGGATGGATAATGAGAACCTTCAAAACTAGGGAGGCCAAGCCCATGATGACACTCTTCAGTGTCACTTTTCTATCTAGGCTGGAATATTGCTGCACACTAACAGCACCTTTCATGGCAGGTGAAATTGCCGACCTAGAAAATGTACAGAGAACTTTCACGGCGCGCATAACGGAGATAAAACACCTCAATTATTGGGAGCGCTTGAGGTTCCTAAACCTGTATTTCCCTGGAACGCAGGAGGGAGAGATACATGATTATATAACACCTGGAAAATCCTAGAGGGACTAGTACCGAACTTGCACACGAAAATCACCCACTACGAAAGCAAAAGACTTGGCAGACGATGCACCATCCCCCCAATGAAAAGCAGGGGTGTCACTAGCACGTTAAGAGACCATACAATAAGTGTCAGGGGCCCGAGACTGTTCAACTGCCTCCCAGCACACATAAGGGGGATTACCAACAGACCCCTGGCAGTCTTCAAGCTGGCACTGGACAAGCACCTAAATTCAGTTCCGGATCAGCCGGGCTGTGGCTCGTATGTTGGTTTGCGTGCAGCCAGCAGCAACAGCCTGGTTGATCAGGCTCTGATCCACCAGGAGGCCTGGTCTCAGACCGGGCCGCGGGGGCGTTGACCCCCGGAACTCTCTCCAGGGTAACTCCAGGTATCAAAAACAATATACTCAGATCACAAGGAAATTAAATCTTCATCAGAGTACAAAACAAATTCTGGCCACAAAATAGAGCGAAACACCAACGTCAAAGACCTGGGAGTGATCATGTCGGAGGATTTCACCTTCAAGGACCATAACATTGTATCAATCGCATCTGCTAGAAAAATGACAGGATGGATAATGAGAACCTTCAAAACTAGGGAGGCCAAGCCCATGATGACACTCTTCAGGTCACTTGTTCTATCTAGGCTGGAATATTGCTGCACACTAACAGCACCTTTCAAGGCAGGTGAAATTGCCGACCTAGAAAATGTACAGAAAACTTTCACGGCACACATAACGGAGATAAAACACCTCAATTACTGGGAGCGCTTGAGGTTCCTAAACCTGTATTCCCTGGAACGCAGGAGGGAGATACATGATTATATACACCTGGAAAATCCTAGAGGGACTAGTACCGAACTTGAACACGAAAATCAATCACTACGAAAGCAAAAGACTTGGCAGATGATGCACCATCCCCACAATGAAAAGCAGGGGTGTCACTAGCACGTTAAGAGACCATACAATAAGTGTCAGGGGCCCGAGACTGTTCAACTGCCTCCCAGCACACATAAGGGGGATTACAAACAGACCCCTGGCAGTCTTCAAGCTGGCACTGGACAAGCACCTAAAGTCAGTTCCTGATCAGCCGGGCTGTGGCTCGTACGTTGGTTTGCGTGCAGCCAGCAGCAACAGCCTGGTTGATCAGGCTCTGATCCACCAGGAGGCCTGGTCACAGACCAGGCCGCGGGGGCGTTGACCCCCGGAACTCTCTCCAGGTAAACTCCAGGTAATCGAGGTTCAGACATGTATGCTCGGAGCCCCAGACCGACATAATGAGATTAGTCACAAGGGAGCATTCACCAAATTCAACTTCAATAACAAGAACATAAAGTGGGACCAAGTAAATCAAGTCCTAAACGATATAAGCTGGGAAGATATACTAAGCAACACAGACCCCAACTTATGCCTAGAACAGATTAACTCTCGGTGGCACTCGACGTATGCTCAAGGCTTATTCCTTTAAGAAAAAGGAGGAGTAGATGTAAAATAGAAAGAGACAGGCGCTCACTTTACAGACGACGGAAAAGAATAACAGAGCAGCTAAAAGAGGCCAATATATCTGAAATGCGTAGGAAGACACTGGTCAGAGAAATAGCAAACATCGAACTTAAGCTAAAGGAATCTTATATGAGTCAGGAATCGCGGGAAGAACTAAAAGCCATAAATGAAATCGAAAGAAACCCAAAGTATTTCTTTTCTTATGCCAAATCAAAGTCGAGAACAACATTCAGTATTGGGCCCCTACTTAAACAAGATGGGTCCTACACAGATGACAGCAAGGAAATGAGTGAGCTACTCAAGTCCCAATATGACTCAGTTTTTAAAAAGCCGCTAACCAGACTGAGAGTCGAAGATTAAAATTAATTTTTTATGAGAGAGCCATAGAATCTGGTAAACACAAGCCTATCTGATGTTATCCTGACGCCAAATTACTTCGAACAGGCGATAAATGACATGCCCACGCACTCTGCCCCAGGCCCGGACTCATGGAACTCCGCTTTCATCAAGAACTGCAAGAAGCCTCTATCACGAGCTTTTACCATCCTGTGGAGAGGGAGCATGGACACTGGGGTCGTGCCACAGTTACTAAAAACAACAGACATAGCCCTACTCCACAAAGGGGGCAGTAAAGCAATAGCAAAGAACTACAGACCGATAGCACTAACATCCCATATCATAAAAATCTTTGAAAGGGTCCTAAGAAGCAAGATCGCCACCCATCTAGATACCCATCAATTACACAACCCAGGGCAACATGGGTTTAGAACAGGTCGCTCCTGTCTGTCCCAACTACTGGATGACTACGACAAGGTCCTAGATGCACTAGAAGACAAAAAGAATGCAGATGTAATATATACAGACTTTGCAAAAGCTTCAACAAGTGTGACCAGGCGTTTAAAAGCGACATAATGAGTGCTGAAGGAATAACAGGAAAAATTGGTAGATGGATCTATAATTTCCTCACAAACAAAACACAAAGAGTAGTAGTCAACAGAGTAAAGTCTGAGGCGGCTACAGTGTAAAGCTCTGTTCCACAAGGCACAGTACTCGCTCCCATCTTGTTTCTCATCCTCATATCTGACATAGACAAGGATGTCAGCCACAGCACTGTGTCTTCCTTTTTCAGATGACACCCGAATCTGCATGACAGTGTCTTTCCAAAGCAGACACTGCAAGGCTCCAGGCGGACATCAACCAAATCTTTCAGTGGGGTGCAGAAAACAAAATAAGTTCAACGATGAGAAATTTTTAATTACTCAGATATGGTAAACACGAGGAAATTAAATCTTCATCAGAGTACAAAACAAATTCTGGCCACAAAATAGAGCGAAACACCAACGTCAAAGACCGGGAGTGATCATTTGGAGGATCTCACCTTCAAGGACCATAACATTGTATCAATCGCATCTGCTAGAAAAATGACAGGATGGATAATGAGAAAACCCTTTAAAAATAGGGAGGCCAAGCCCATATGACACTCTTCAGATCACTTGTTCTATCTAGGCTGGAATATTGCTGCACACTAACAGCCCCCTTTCAAGGCAGGTGAAATTGTGCCAAAATGTACAGAGAACCCTTTACGGGGGCGCATAACGGAGATAAACACCTC
>NC_069474.1:918752-953718 GCF_026875155.1 Cherax quadricarinatus | reverse complement strand
GTGTGTTGTGTGTGGTGTGTGTGTGTGTGTGTACTCACCTAGTTGAGGTTTCGGGGGTCGAGTCCGAGCTCCTGGCCCCGCCTCTTCACTGATCGCTACTGGGTCCTCTCTCTCTCTGCTTCCTGAGCTTTGTCATACCTCTTCTTAAAACTATGTATGGTTCCTGCCTCCACTACTTCACTTGCTAGGCTAATTCCACTTGCTGACAACTCTGTGACTGAAGAAATACTTCCTAACGTCCTTGTGACTCGTCTGAGTCTTCAGCTTCCAGTTGTGACCCCTTGTCCCTGTGTCCCCTCTCTGGAACATCCTATCTCTGTCCACCTTGTCTATTCCCCGCAGTATCTTGTATGTCGTTATCATTGTCTCCCTGACCCTTCTGTCCTCCAGAGTCGTCAGTCCGATTTCCCTTAACCTTTCCTCGTACGACATTCCCTTGAGCTCTGGGACTAGTCTTGTTGCAAACCTTTGTACTTTCTCTAACTTCCTGACATGCTGGACCAGGTGTAGGTTCCAGACTGGTGCTGCATACTCCAGTATGGGCCTAACATACACAGTGTACAGTGTCTTGAACGATTCCTTATTAAGGTATCGGAACGCTATTCTCAGGTTTGCCAGGCGCCCGTATGCTGCAGCGGTTATTTGGTTGATGTGTGCCTCCGGTGATGTGCTCGGTGTTATGGTCACCCCAAGGTCTTTCTCCCTGAGTGAGGTCTGTAGTCTTTGTCCACCTAGCCTATACTCTGTCTGCGGTCTTCTTTGCCCCTCCCAATCTTCATGACTTTGCATTTGGCTGGATTGAATTCGAGAAGCCAGTTACTGGACCACATGTCCAGCCTGTCCAGGTCTCTTTCCAGTCCTGCTCATCCTCGTCCGATTTAATTCTTCTCATCAACTTCACGTCATCTGTGAACAGGGACACTTCAGAGTCTGTTCCTTCCAACATGTCGTTCACATATATCAAAATAGCACTGGTCCTAGAACTGACCCCTGTGGGACCCCGCTCGTAACAGGCGCCCACTGTGATACCTCTTCACGTACCATGACTCGTTGCTGCCTCCTGTCAGGTATTCCTTATCCATTGCAGTGCCCTCCCTTTTACATGCGCCTGATCCTCCAGCTTCTGCACTAATCTATTGTGGGGAACTGTGTCAAAGGCCTTCCTGCAGTCTGGAAAACGCAATCTACCCACCCCTCTCTCTCGTGTCTACTTCTGTTACCTTGTCATAAAACTCCAGGAGGTTTGTGATACAAGATTTGCCTTCCATGAACCCATGCTGGTTTTCATTTATAATCTTGTTCCTTTCCAGGTGTTCGATCACTCTCCTGATAATCTTCTCCATGACTTTGCACACAATACATGTCAGAGACACAGGTCTGTAGTTTAGCGCCTCGTTTCTGTTTCCTTTCTTAAATATGGGGACTACATTAGCTGTCTTCCATTTCTCAGGTAGTTGCCCAGTTTCAAGGGATGTGTTGAAGATTGAGGTTAGAGGCACACACAGCATCTGTGTGTGTGTGTGAGTGTGGGTGTGTGTGTGTGTGACTCAACAATCAATATTTGCATCAATAACTCATTACAGTTGTGACCGGTTGCGGAAGTGTTAATTGCTCATTACTCTATAATTTGTTCATGATTGTAGCCATGTATAAACGTAAGTAACCATTCTTACAGGATTCATTACCTCTGTAATTTGTGAGTTCATTACCCTTGTACCTAGTTCAGCTATCAAAACTTTGGGGGCCCAGTCCCTGGACTCATCACGTACCTCTGTAATCTTTTGACTACCGCTCACAGGATGGGTATGGGGTGCATAATAAACATATTAAACCCTTTCAGTTTTATTGTCAAGGCAGAGTGCCATGAAGAGCAAGCGTAGTCCATATGGCACTGTATAAGGGCTAGACATAGGGTCCTGCGAGCCTCAGTAGGTAGACACTCTGCTTGTCTATACAGGAATTTCAGTCTGGCATTCGCTTTCTTTACTACACTGTTCCCTATCAATTCTCAGATATTTTATTGAGGAAACTGAAGTGATGATCTCCCCATTACACTGAACATTAAAATTATTTACCCTTCTCAGTTTATGTTTCGTGCCAAAGAGAATGGCTTCAGTTTTCCCTAGGTGTAATGATAGTTTGTTGTCTACTAACCATTTGCTGCAGGACTCCAGTTCCAGTGTTAATACATTAGCTATATTTTGTGGGTCTTTACCTGACACTATCAGAGCACTGTCATCTGCATACAGTAGGAGTTGGCACTTGACACTGATAGGCATGTCGTTAACATAGCATAGGATTAATAAGGGACCCAGAATGCTACCTTGGGGAACTCCACATGCTATCGGCAGGGGTTCTGATTCCGTTTTGTCTCCTGTTGTTAAGGTAGGACTTAAATCAGTCTACAGAACCTATATCGATAGCTTGAAGTTTCTTGCATAATATATTGTGGTTGACAGGATCGAAGGCCTTTTGCAGGTCTAAGGTTACCATACCTATGAGGTTCCCCGTTGACATTTCAGTTCTCAAGTAATCCATCAGATTCATTAGGGAGGTGTCGGTTGAGTAATATCTTCTAAAGCCTGACTGATAGCTATGGAGAATGTTGTTGTCATTAAGGTACTTAACTGCTTGACAGTTCACCGCCCTCTCTAGAATTTTGGGTATTATACCGAGTATACTAACAGGCCTATAGTTGCTTACATCAGACCTACTATTTTTCTTGAAGATAGGAGTAACTCAGCCTCCTTGAGCCCCTCCGGTACGGTATTAGTGGTGCTGGACAATAACTACCTCACTGGCAACTACCCGAACACACTGTTCCTAGCTCCGTCTAACCCAACAGAAGTCTCTCTTATTATCAACACACTAAAAAAACAAGACAGGAGATTTAAATACCTTACCACCCTTTATATACAAAAAAGCATCGCAAGTACTGTCACCGATCATTGCAACACTCTTTAACAAATCCATAGAATCCTCTACCTTCCCTACAGTTCTCAAAATAGCAAGGGTTACCCCGATCCATAAAGGAGGAGACCAAACAGACTTGAATAACTATAGGCCAATATCCAACTTACACCCTCTCTCTAAAATCTTCGAAAAATTAATTCATAAGCGAATCTATTCCTACCTCATCTCCCACAACATACTCAACCCCTGTCAATTTGGGTTCAGGCCTAATAAAAATACGAATGATGCTATTATACACATGCTAGAACACATATACACTGCAATAGAGAAAAAAGAAGTCCCACTGGGGATCTTCATTGACTTACGTAAAGCTTTTGATACAGTTGACCATGACTTGCTCCATATAAAATTGTCGCACTATGGTATAAGAGGGCACTCCCTCAACTACCTGAAGTCTTACCTCAGCAACAGAAGCCAATATGTGTACACAAATGGAGCAAACTCTTCCACACAGCCAGTTACAGTTGGTGTCCCACAGGGAAGTGTCCTAGGCCCCCTTCTATTTCTCATATACATAAATAACCTACCAAATGCATCGCAACTACTCAAACCCACACTATTTGCAGATGACACTACATACGTCTTCTCTCACCCGAGCCCAGTCATGCTAGCCAATACTGTAAATACCGAATTACAGAAAATATCTACCTGGATGAGGACTAACAAACTTACTCTAAACATTGACAAAACCTACTTCATTCAGTTTGGTAACAGAGCTACAGACGTCCCTCTTAACATAATGATAAACGGTTCACCTATCACAAAACTCACAGAGGGAAAATTCTTAGGAATCCACCTTCATAATAGACTCAAATTTCACATATACAACAAATTTCCATGGAAATTTCCAAGACTGTAGGCCTACTATCGAAGATACGGTACTATGTTCCACAGTCAGCCCTCCTGGCCCTATATCACTCGCTTATTTACCCCTATCTCACCTATGGAATTTGTGCATGGGGCTCAACAACAATAAACCATCTCAGACCATTAATTACCCAACAAAAGGCTGCAGTCAGAATGATAACAAATTCCCACTACAGGCAGCACACTCCACCAATATTCAAAACTCTAAACCTACTCACAATACAAAACATCCATACTTATTACTGCACCTACTACATACATAGAACACTTAACTCTGATATAAACCCTCCCCTCAAACATCTTACCAACCTCAACAGAACACATGACCATAACACAAGGCAGAGATCACTCTTTGATATTCCTCGTGTCCATCTCACGCTATGTAAAAACTCAATGCACATAAAAGGCCCAAAAATCTGGAATTCATTACCTGTGAATATAAAAGAAACACTGTCTGTTTATAAATTCAAGTCTCTTCTCAAAAATCACTTACTCACCCACAACTAAATAAATACTGAATAATTGTATCTATCAAACTTTTTTTTTTAATTACATTATCTAACAGAATACTCCATTCTACTGAATGCTCAGCAACACAGTAAATGACCATATGACCTGTCTTTGTAATACTCATTTGTGCTTAAATTGTTATTTGTTTAATATATTTTTTACCACTGAATACTTCATTGCTTAGTTAATCTTAAGTTAACTTTAAGCCTGCCCATAATGCTCTGCATACAAGGGGCTTTTAGAATGTTGCACTTAACCACTGTATTTTTTGTACATTTATGTATCATGACCAAATTAATTAATAAGCAATAGGGATTGACAGTTCAGAAGCACCATTTTTAAGGAACTTAGACGGGATGTTATCCGGGCCTGTCCTCTTAGTTGGGTTTAACCTGCTTAGTTCTTTTTGAATAAAGTCATGAGATACACTTACTAGTTGACAACTGTTTGGGGTTATCCCTTTATTGGTATAGTATGTTTGAAACTTATCAGAGTCTGTGTTAAAGGTATTTGATGCAGCTGGTAGTTTACTTATATTTGATGCAACAGATGTGTAGTAGGAATTAAAGCAATTGCCACCTTAGATGTTGTGCATACCTCATTAATCGATAGTGAGTCTATGTTAACCTATCTACTGGCTTATGGCTATATCCCAACTGTTTTAGTTGTTGCCAGAGCTTTCTGGGGTTATGATTATACTCTTCAATTTTTGAGCAATAGTGCTTTGCCTTTGCTCCTTTTATAAGTCTCTGTGCTCTTTTCCTTCACCTTTGGAATTCATTTAGTGCTGCAATATTGTGTCTGTTTGTTTTAAATCTTTTTAGCAGTTGGTCTCTGAATTTCATATTATCTAATATCTCAGTAGTCATCCAGGGTTCAGTTCTTCGTTTAATCCTAACCTCTTTAACTGGTGCAATATTATCAAGGATGGTAGTGAACATTGTTTTGAATTTTTCCCAGGCATCATTTACGTCCCCAATCTCTCTCTCCGAAATGCCTAGGCATGCTAGTGACCTTTTTTGTAACTAATATTTTATAACATGTAAACCACAAATCCTAAGCTTTGCAAAAAAAATAAACATCTTCATTTCATTTCATGTTATATCTTCACTTCCAGTGTTTTTAAGACAAGATGAAGCCGACTGTTGGCTCAACTGAGTGTGTGTTTCTGCCTTCCCCGGGGTTGAGGCGTTTGATCCAACTAACCTAATTGGGAACTTTTTCCCCGTAACATATTGTAGATTGAGCTTGTGTTTACCTCTCACTTCCCTTCTGCCTTTGTACATTATTCCTTACTTTCATTGGATTAAAGAATAATAAAAACATAAATGATGCTATCATACACATGCTAGAACTTAATATATACCGCCCTCGAAAAGAAAGAAGTCCGATGGCATTTTCATTGATTTACGTAAAGCTTTTTGATACAGTCGATCATGAATTACTGCACACTAAATTAACACACTATGGTATAAGAGGCCACTCCCTCAACTACCTAAAATCATACTTTAGTAACAGAAGCCAATATGTGTACGCAAATTGTGCAAACTCTTCCACTCAACCAATCACAGTAGGAGTCCCACAGGGAAGTGTCCTGGGACCACTCCTCTTTCTCATCTACATCAGTGACCTACCGAATGCATCACAGCTTCTCAAGCCCATATTATTTGAAGATGACACAACATGCGTCTTCTCCAACCCAAACACAGTCATACTAGCAAACACTGTCAATGGTGAATTGCAGAAAATATCTGCCTGGATGATGACTAATGAACTTACCCTAAATACTGACCAAACTTACTTCATTCAGTTTGGAAACAAAGTTGCAAGTGTTCCACTTAAAATAGTGCTAAACGGATCACCCGTCACAAGACTCACAGAAGGAAAATTCCTAGGTATCCACCTAGACAGTAGCCTTAAGTTCCAGACACACATATAACAAATCACCAAGAAAATCTCTGAGACTGTAGTTATTCTATCAAAGATATGGTACTACGTTCCACAATCAGCTCTCCTGGCACTGTACCATTCACTCATATACCCTTATCTTACATATGGAATTTGTGCATGGGGATCAACAACATCCAATCACCTAAGACCACTAATAACCCAGCAAAAGGCAGCAGTCAGAATGATAACAAATTCCCACTCCCGACAACATACTCCTCCATATTCAGATGTCTAAATCTGCTCCACCATTAGAACATCCATACTTATTCATGTGCTATACATAATCGAAACAATACATATCAAACATAAAACCCTCCAATCAAAAACTTTCTCACCAACTTAACAGGACACACGACCCATAACACAACGACGCAAATCTGTTTTGATGTACGCCGTTTCCTTATCTACACTGTGTAAAAACTCTAGGCACATAAGGGCCCCAAAATTTGGAATGCATTGCCAGAAAATACTGAAGTAAAACCGTCTGAAAATCAATTTAAGACACCTTATCAAAACCAACTTAATAAAACGATAGACAAAATACTCAAAATTCCCTTAATATATTTAATATTTACTTTTGAATCTATTGTCCATTGTCGTCAGGAATATATTTTTAAATCATGTTTCTCAAAAAGTATTTTTGAATATATTTGAAATATATCCTTTGATTTATATAATTAGATTCACTTATAATTAATAGAATATGTACAACTATATGTTTTCTTTAGTGTTAAGTCCTCTCAAGGAGGGTCCGATTGTATGTTGAATTTGTGAGGGGTCTTGATATAGGGTAATGGATCTGTGCTCCAGTTCCCGAAATTAAGACTGATTGCCTTCCACTCAATTTCCCCCCCCCAGGCGCAGTATATATCCTCGGGTTTAGCGCTTCCCCTTGATTATACTATTTTAATTAATTTAGTGTTAAGTAGCAGTAAGCAAAATAAATGAGCTGCCCATATTCCCAGGCATAAGCGAGAGGCTCTTTGCACTGTACCCATTATTATAAATAAATACTTCTAAATTACAACTTGCAAAGAAATAAGCAAATTTGAATTTTAAACATAAGATACAAAGGCTCACGAGGCATGAGTTGTGGTTGGCCCTCAAAAAACGCTCTAACAACAATAACTAAGTGCGCCAAGATTATGAGTTGTGAGAGGATGTGAGATTGACCTGCGAATACTAGAGAGTAGTAGTTACCTAGTCAATGTACCTAGCTACAAGTTAAAAGGATCCCTACCTTCCAGTGAAGGTACCTAGCTACAGTGAAGGTTACTACCTATCCAATGAAAGGTACTAGCTACAAGTATGAGGTACCTAGCTACCGTGAATACGGTACCTAGCTATACAGTGAAGGTGACCTAACTTCCAATGAGGTACTAGCTACCAGTGAAGGTACCTAGCTACCAGTGAAGGTACCTAGATTACCCAGTCAAGGTACCTTGCTACCTGTGTGGAAGGTAACTAGGCTTACCAGTGAAGGTACCTACCTACAGTGAAGGGTACCTAGCCTACCAGTCTAGGTACCTACCTCCAGTGAAGGTTTACATAGCTACAAGTCTAACAGGGGTACCTACCTACCAGTGCAAGGTACCTCACGCTACCAATCATTGGTACCTAGATACCAGTAAAGGTAAACTAGCTACCTGTCAGCGTACCTAGATACCTGTCAATGTACCTAGCTACCAGTCAAGGGCCTAGAGCTAACAGTGATAGGTAACCTAGCTACAGTCAAAGGTACAAGCTACCAGTGAAGGGTTTACCTAGCTGCCAGTGAGGTACCTGCTACCAGTGAAGGTACCTAGCTACCAGTGAAAGTACCTAGCTACCAGTGAAAGTGCCTAGCGGACCAGTCACGGTGCCTAGCTACCAGTTAAGGTACCTAGCTACAGTAAAGGTACCTAGATTCAGTCAAGGTACCTTGCTACCAGCAAGGTTCCTAGCTACCGTATAAGGTAACTAGCTACCAGTCAAAATACCTAGCTACCAGTCTACGGTACCTAGGCTTACCAGTTCAAGATACATAGATTACCCAGGTCAAGCTACCTAGCTACCAGTCAAGGTATCCCTTGCTACAGTCAAGGTACCTAGGCTACTGTGAAGGTGACCTAGCCTACCAGTGAAGGTACTTAGCTACCAAGTGAAGGGACTAGCTAACAGTCATAGGTACCGTATGGCTCCACAGTTCATAGGTACTAGTCTACCAGTCAAGGTACTAGCTACCAGTGATGGTTACTAGTACCAAGTCAAGCTACTCTCCCCCAGCTACAGTCAGGTACCTAGCTTCCAGTCAAATGGTACCTAGCTACTATGAGGTACCTAGTACCAGTGAAGGTACCTAGCTGGCCCAGTGAAGGGTACTAGCTACCAGTCAAGGTACCTTGCTACTGTGAAAAGTACCTAGCTTACCATTGAAAGTACCCAGCTACCAGTCAAGGCTGCTTGCTACCAGTCAAGATACCTAGCTCAGTGAAGGTACCTAGCTACCACTGACGGTACATAGCTTACCAAGTGAAGGTACCTAGACATCCAGTGAAGGTACATAGCTACCTGTGATTTGTACCTAGCTACAGTGAAGGTACCTAGATACATTGAGGTACGTAGATACCAGTGAAGGTTACCTAGTAACAGTGAAGGTAACTAGCTGCCAGGCAAGGTACCTAGCTACAGTCAAGGTACTAGCTACCAGTTCAAGGTACTAGTACAGTGAAGGTACTAGCTTCCAGTGAAAATACTAGCTACCAGTGAATGTACCTAGCTACCAGTCAAGGTGGCCTACGGTACCAGTGAAACGTACTTGCTACCAGTGAAGGTACACTGCTACCACTGAAGAACCTTGCTACCAGTGAAGGTACATAGCAACCAGTAGAAGGTACTAGATACAGTGAAGGTACCTAGCTACCTAGTGAAGGTAACTAGCTACCAGTGAAAGGTTACATAGCTCCCAGTGACAGGTACTAGCTGCCAGTCAAGGTAACCTTGCTTTAACCATCAAAGGTACCTAGATACAAGTCATCGGTACCTAGTAACCCAGTCATGGTACCTAGCTACCAGTATGGTGCCTAGTACCACGTCAAGGGTACTAGCTACCAGTCAGGTGCCTAGCTACCAGTCAAGGTGCCAGCTACCAGTGAAGGTACCTAGCTACAGTGAAGGTACCTAGCTACCAGTGGTTGGTACTAGCTTACCAAGTGTAGATTCCTAGGCACCAATGATCGGTTACCTAGGCTCCAGTCGAAGTGCCTAGCTACCAGTGAAAGTTCCTAGTTACAAGTCAAGCGTGCCTAGCTACCAGTGAAAGGTAACCTAGCGTACCAGTCAACGGTACCTAGCCACCAGTCAAGGTGCATAGTACCAGTCAAGGTGCCTAGCATACCACTGAATGTACTTAGCTACCAGTGAAGGTGCCTAGCTACCAGTAAAGGTACCTAGCTACCAGTCAATATATACCTAGATACCAGTGAAGGATACCTAGCTACCAGTGAAGGTACTAGCTACCAGTGAAGGTTCGTAGCCTTACCAGTGTCGGTACTAGCTACCAGTGATAGGTACCTAGCTACCAGTTGAAGGTTAACTAGTACCAGTGATGGTACCTAGGTACCAGTGAACGTTACCTAGCTACCATTGAACGTACTAGCTACCATGAACGTACATATAGCTGCCAATGGAAATGTAACCTACATACATGTGATTAATGCTACATTGTTATAACTAGCGAACCAAGTCAAGGTACAGCTATCAGTCAAGGGGTATAGATACCAGTCAAGGTCCTAGTACCAGTCAGGTGCTAGAACTACCTGTGAAGGTACATGACCAGTGGAGGTACCTAGTACCAGTGAAGGTACCTTGCTGCAGTGAAGGTATCTACCTACCAATCAAGGTACCTAGCTACCAGTGAAAGTACCTAGCTACCAGTGAATGGACCTAGCTACCAGTCAAGTGCCTTGTACCAGTGAAAGGTACCTTAGCTACCAGTGAACGGTACCTAGCTACCACTGAAGGTACTAGCTACCAGTGAAGCGTACTAGCTACCAGTGAAGGTACCTAGCAACCTGTGAGGCTACATTGCTACCATTGAAAGGTACCTAGCTACCGTGAAGGTACCTAGCCTACCAGTGAAGGTACATAGTACCTGTGAAGGTTACATAGTACCAGTGAAGGTTACCTAGCTACCAGTGAAGGTTCCTAGCTGCCGTCAACGTTACCTAGCTACCAGTCATGGTACATAGATACCAGTCAAGGTACCTAGTACCAGTCAGTTACCTAGCTACCACAGTGAAGGTACATAGCTACAAGTCAAGGTGCCTAGCTACCAGTCTAGGTGCTAGCTACCAGTCAAGGTACCTAGCTACATGTGATCGGTTCCTAGCTACCTGTGAAAAGTAAATAGCTATAACAGTCAAGGTGCTAGCTACCAGTGAAGGTTTCCTAGCTACTGTGAGGTACATTGCTTACCACTTGAAAGGTTCCTAGCATACCAGTGAGGTACCTAGCAACCAAGTGATAGGTAACCTATACCTAAAGTGATGGTACCTAGCTACAGTGAAGGTTCCTAGCTACCAGTGAAGGATACATTAGCTGCGTGATCGATACCTAGTACCAGTCAAGTACCTAGCTAACTAGTGAAAGTACCTCAGCTCACCATGAAAGTACCTAGATACCAGTCACAAGGTGACTAGCTACCAGTCAAGATTAACTAAGATACCTGTGAAGGTACCTAGCTACCACTGACGTTACCTAGCTACCAGTGAAGGTACTAGCAACCAGTGATGGTACATATGCTACCAGTGTATGTACCTAGCTACACAAGTGGATGGTACCTAGCTACCTTTGAAAGGTACGAGCTACCAGTGAAGGTACCTAGCTACCAGTGAGCGTACCTAAGCTGCCAGTAGTCAGGTACCTAGCTACCAGTCAAGGTACCTAGTCTTCCAGTCAAGGTACCTAGCTTCCAGTGAACCCACTGGTACCTAGCTACCAGTGAAGGTACCTAGCTAACAGTGAAAGTACCCTAGCTACCAGTGAAAGTTACCTAGATACCAGTCAAGGTGCTAGTTACAGTGAAACGTACCTAGCTTACCAGATGAACCGGTACCTAGTACCACTGAAGGAACCTTGGCTACAGTGAAGGTAACCTAGCAAACAGTGAAAGGTACCTAGCTAACCAGTGAGGTAACTAGCTACCAGTGAAGGTACCTAGCTACAATGAAGGTTACATAGCCTAACCAGTGAAGGTTACCTAGCTGACAGTCAAGGTAACTAGCTACCAATCAAGGTCACTAGATAATAGTCATGGTACTAGCTACCAGAGCACGGTCCCTAGCTAACAGTTAAGGTGCCTAGCTACCAGGTGAAGGTACCTAGCTACCATTCAACGGTGCACTAGCTACCAGTCAAGGTGCCTAGCTACCAGTGAAGGTTCATAGATACCAAGTTGAAGGTTACTAGCTACCAGTGGAAAGGTACCTAGCTTCTGTGTTGATACCCTAGGCACCAATGAAGGTACCTAGGCACCAGTCAAGGTGCCTACGATTCCAAGTGAAAGTTCCTAGCTACCAGTCAAGGTGCCTAGCTACCAGTTGAATGGTACTAGCTACCAGTAAAGGTACCTAGCCACAGTCAAGGTGCTAGCTACCAGTCAACGGTGCTAGCTACCACTGAATGGTACTTAGCTACCAGTGAAGGTGACTTGCTTACCAGTCAGTACCTAGCTACCAGTCCAAGGTACATAGATTCCAGATGAGGTAACTAGCTAACAGTGGAGGTTCCCTAGCTACCAGTGGAAGGTACGTAGCTACCAGTGATCGGTACATAGCTACCAGTGAAGGCTACTAGCTACAGTGAAGGTCCTAGCTCCAGTGGAAGGGTACTAGCTACCAGTGTACGTTACCTTGCTACAGTGAAAGTTCCATAGCTTCCTACCAGTGAACGTACCTAGCTGCCAATGAAATGTACCTTCCTACAAGTGCATAATGAACATGTTGAAAACTAGCTATCAGTCAAGGGTATCCTAGCTATCAGTCAAGGTACCTAGATACCAGTCAACGGTGCCTAGTACCAGTCAAGGTGCCTTAGCTAACATGTGAAAGGTACCTAGCTACGTGAAGGTACCTAGATACCAAGTGATGGTACCATTAGCTGCCAGTGAAGGTATCTACCTACAGTCAGGTAACCTAGCTACCAGTGAAGTACCTAGATTCCTGGAAAGGACCCTAGCTATCCAGTCAGGTGCCTAGTACAGTGATACGGTACATAGAGACAGTGCAAGGTACCTAAGCTACACTGAACGGTACTAGCTACCAGTGAAGGTACCTAGCTACCAGTGAAGGTACCTCAGAACAGTGAATGTACATAGCTACCATTGAAGTACTAGCTACCAGTGAAGGTAACATAGCTACCTGTGAACGGTACATTAGCTACCAGTGAACACGGTACCTAGCTAACCAGTGTAGGTACTAGCTGCCAGTCAAGTTACCTAGCTACAATTCATGTACCTAGATACCAGTCAAGGTTCCTAGCTACAGTCAAGGTACCTAGCTACAGTGAAGGTACCTAGATTACCAGTCAAGGGCCTAGCTACAGTCAAGGTGCCTAGCTACAGTCAGGTAACTAGCTACCAGTTGAAGGTACCTAGCTACAGTTGAAAGTTAACTAGCTACCAGTCAAGGTGCATAGATACAAGTGTACGGTACCTAGCTACCGTGTAAGGTACCTAGCTACCACTGAAGGTACCTAGTACCAGTGAAGGGACCTAGCAACCAGTGAAGGTACCTAATACAGTGGAAGGTCCTAGCTACCAGTAAGGTACCTACCTGCCAGTCCAAGGTACCTAGCTACCATTCAACGGTACATAGATACCAGTCAAAGGTTCCTAGCTACCAGTTCAATGGTACCTAGCTACTGTCAAGGTTCCTAGCTAACAGGCAAGGTGCTAAGCTACCAAGTCAAGGTGCCTAGCTAACAGTCAAGGTACCTTGATACCCGTTGAAGGGTACTTGCTTCCAGTGAGGGTACCATAGGCTACAGTGAAGGTACCTAGCCTCAGTCAAGGTGCCTAGCATACCAGTGAAGGTTCCTAGCTATCAGTCAAGGTGCCTAGTACCAGTGAAAGGTACCTAGCTACCAGTCAAGGTGCACTAGCTTACCCAGTCAAGGTGCCTAGCTTACCAGCTTGAAGGTACCTAGCTACCAGGGAAGGTACCTAGCTACCAATCAAGGTGCCTAGCTTACCAGTGATGCTACATAGCGAACAGTGAGGTACCTAGCTACCAGCAAGGACCTAGCTAAAAGTTCAAGGTACCTGGCTACCAGTGAAGGTTCCTAGCTACCAGTGAAGGTACCGAGCTACAGTGAAGGTACATTGCTACCCAGTGAAGGTGCCTTGCTACCCAGTGAAGGTACCTAGATACCAGTGAGGTAGCTAGTACAGTGAAAGTACCTAGCTACCAGTGAAGAAGGTCCTAGGCCACCAGTCAGGTGCCTAGCTTACCAGTCTAGTTGGCCTAGCTACCAGTTAGGTACTAGCTACAGTGGAAGGTACACTTAAGCTAACAGTACAAGGTACATAGCTACTAGTGAAGGTACGTAGCTACCAGTGAGGTACATAGGTACCAGTTCCATGGGACCTAGCTCCCAGTCAAGGTTCATAGCTAACAGTCTAGGTACCTAGTCAATACCAGTCCAGTTTGTCTAGAATACCAGTGAGCATGCATAGCTAACAATGAGGGTGCTTAGTTACCAAGTGTTGAAGGTGCACCTAGGTTCCAGTCAAGGTACCTCGCTACCAGTCAAGGTGTCTAGATATCAGTCTAGGTACCTAGCCTACAAGTCAAGGTAACCTAGCTACCAATGAAGGTACCTAGCACAACAATTGGTGGACATAGTTAACCCAGTGATCCGTTTGCATTTCTAATAGCTAAAGGTACCTAGTTACAGTGGAGGTGTCTTCGCTCCCTGTGATGAAGGTACCTAGCTAACAGTCAAAGTGCCTAGCTTGAAATTCAAAGTTTATCTCTATAAAGATAACAATTGTTGAATTTACAGAATTTGGTTTGTTGTGTGTTTACATGTAGTTAAATAATAATGATTACAGAGTGTACACTAGAACGCCTTAGCATAGGCTAGGCATTATCGGGCAGGCTTAGCTTAATTCTTTAATTTTAAATATACAAATTATGACGGTTAATTTGGTATTATGGCTAAGTGACTAAATAGTTAGTTTGTGAGTTTAGCCCAATGTGAATGCTTTTGTTTTGGACGTATATAGTTTCAGTATTGGATGTATCATAGGAGTCAATTTATTTTAAGGTGAGATTAATATTTCTGTTTATGGTCTCATATGGGTGAGTGAGTGTAAGTGTGAACCACCAGGTTCGGTATTCGTGTAGATAGTTGATGGGGTGTATCAGGGAGATAAGATGTTTTCTAATGGTAGTTTTGAAGGTGATGAAATGTGTCTGAACTTCTAGAGTTCCTCAGGTGGGGTGTTCTGATTTAGGGCCTTTAACATACAATGAATTTTTGTAAAGGTTTAGTCGGAACACGGGAATGTCGTAGAGATGTTTGTGTTGGTGTTATTGCCTGTGGGTTATGGTTCACCAAACTATCAAGAAAGCGTTTTAGGTCAAGGTTGATATTGGAGTTTAAGGTTCCTGTAGATGTAGAATTGCATAGTAGTAGTGTGGATGTACTGAACAGGGAGTAAGTTTAGATCTAGAAGCAGTGGGGGGGGGGTGTTGCCAGGGATGGGATTTAGTGATATTCTTACTGCAGCATTTTTGTTGGGTTATTATTGCTTAGGTGTGTTGCTGCAGTGGATCCCCAAGCACAAAATAGCATAGGTGGAGGTATGGATAAATACCAGGTGAGTGGTTATAGCTGTGGAGAAGGGCATTTTGCAGCACATAGTATCGTATGTTGGAGAGGTCCAACCCGTTTTGGATACTTTTTTGGTTATGTGTTGGATATGGGTGCTGAAATTAAGGTTGCTGTCAAAGGTATAGGTCGAGGAATTTGCCCTCATATGGTCTCCGGTAATTAGAGTGTTGTCGATATTAATGTTAATTTGTGCATCTACTGCGCTCTGCTACCAAACATAATATAGTAGGTTTTGTCAGTGTTAAGCGTAAGTTTTTGGCTGTCATACAAGTCGTATTTTGATCAGCTCCTGTTAACAATGGTGTTGAGGGTGGCAAGATTAGGGTGAGAGATGACATTATGTCGTGTGTCAGCAAGAGATGCGGGTTCAGGTGTTGGGTTACGTTAGGATGTTGATTGATGTATATGTGGAAGAAGCAGGGGGAACAAGGACATTCCATGCGGACTCCAGTAACAAGTGGCCGTGTTGTGGTGCTGTGTCTTTAATGGTCTGAAATACTGATACCTATAAGTAAGAGTAAGATTTGAAATATAGCAAGTGCATGGCCTCTTATACACGTAATGGTCAAGTTTGTGGAGTAGGATGTCCGTGGTATACTGTGTCAACAAGCTTTTTTTAGATCAAAAAAAAATTCTAGTGGATATTCCTTAATTTCCAATGCTGTGTAAGCTGATCTTAGCATATTTTTATGATTGCATCATTAGTGATTTTATTTTTATGAATCCAATTGGCAGGGGTTGAGTATGTTTTGTGCTGTTATAAAATGAATTAGTTCTCCTTGCACGACGTTTCTCAAAGATTTTGGATAGCAATGGTTAAGTTTGATATTGGGCCTCCTATAGTTGTTTAAGTCTGTAGGGTCACCACCTTTATGTATTGGTGTAACCATTGCATCATTGAGTGGTTTCGGGCGGATGGCCCCCTAGTGCTAGTTTCTAGTGAATTTGTTAAAATGTAATGGAAATTGAATGCGAAAGGATATGGGCCGGCTCGATTGTACAGTAATGGTGGGACATTAGAAAGATTCCCTGAGTTGTTTTAAAGTGACTATATAATCTCGGTGAATTCCGAGGGCTCAGTGGTGAAAGATAGAGGGAATTTGGGAAATTTCCCATCTAGGTGGGACCCGGCATGGGTAATGGTATGTGGGATTTTATTGGCGAGATTAGATCCTATGGTTGAGAAGAAGTCGTTTATCTTGTTAGCTGTGTCAGTGGGTGTAGTGTGTTTCATTAGGTTTAGTTAGGACATATTCTTGTTTTTTTTCAGTTTGGGGTCCCTAAGAATCTAGAGGAGAGTGTTTTTTCCAGGTCTTTTTTATATATCCTCTAGTTGTATGTGAATGAATTATGGAGTAGTATAGTTGTTTTGGCTATATTATATTACTTTGGTTTGAGAGCTGATGAAATGGTGTTTAAGAATATCTTTGTGGTATTAAGCCTTGTCTATATTGCTTTTTCATATTGGTGTTTCTTGTCAATGGATTTCAGAATAATGGTGCTGGTTAGCCATGGGCACCAAAGCCGTTTGTTTGTGATCTGTTTCGTTTTTATAGGACATTGTTTGTGTATAGTCTAAAGTAATTTGTTAGAAAAACTGTTTGTCCAGTCTTCCACATACCATTGGCCTGAGAATTTTGTAGGCCAGTCATCAATCTCTAGGTCAGCTGTGAACTTCTTATTGGAAGGCATCGTCATTGGAGTCTAAACTGAGCACTTTGTTGTATTCATGTGGTGGTTTACTAATGTTTGTCAGGCGGAAGGTAGGGTAGTGAAATGGTCTGTAGTGCTATCTGTGATTTCACTGATTTTAAGGGGGGTCTAGGTATTTGGCATATGTGGTCTATATGGTTGCACTTCGTCTCAGTGAGCTGGTTGGTTTAGTTATTGTTGGGTATGAGAAGTGTGTTGTTCTTATGTGGTGTTGAAACTCAGTTACAGGCTGATCATCTAGTAAGCCAAGGTTGATGTTGAAGTCTCCAGCTAAGAGAGTTGGTGTTTATTCATTTTGTATCGTTTGTTAATTAGTGATTTAATTTCTCACTGTTATTTGGTGTTTGTGTGAGGTAATATGGTAAATGGCACTGATTGTACACGGTGTCTTAAGGTTTTTTACAGTTTAAAATTAGCAAAAATGTATTCCCCATATTCATCACTAAAGCAAAGTGGTGCTAATACAAGATAATTTGGTTCGAGTATAGATTGCATTACCACCCCCTACTTTGGTTTGGTCTTGAGTTGTGAAAATGCTGTGTATCCTGGTATGAGGGTAGATATCAATTGTGTCCTGCTTATAGCAAGGTCTCTGTAAGAATAATGAGGAGAAAGGGTGTTCTTAGTGATTCAAGGCAGGGGCCAGGAGGTCATCATAGTGTTTGATTAAGACTGCATGTTGTAGTTAAGTACTCGATAGACTTTTAGCATTTTTAGGATAGTGGTTGGCTTGTGATGCTGTGTAATAGCAGTTACTTTCCAATAGGTTTTGATTTGGGTTGTCAGATTATGGAGGTTTAGACAGGGTCAACGGTGATCAATCATCTTCTAGGTTTAAAATATGGTTATTTATATCCTGAGTTGTGTGTATGAGTTCTAGTACTGTATCTGTAGTTGTGGGAAGGTTTGGATACTTGTATAGCTAGAGTATTTTGTCATATAGAGTATAGTCAACTACTACGCATAAAGAAGTTGATGTTGTTATGTGTTGTGTTGGAATGAACTAAAGTACTAATAGTATAAACTAGTAGTAATATAATATACAAATTAAAAATAGAACAAGGACTCTCACTTGTTAATTGCACTAGGGTCTAATAATGACATTTGTGGAGTCAATGTTTTGAGCTAGAATGAGACTATAGTACAATAGATTCTAATCTCATATATAAAATACAATTAAAAATAGAACCGTCTCTCTAGTAATGCACTAGGTCTAATATAATTGAATTTGGTACTGACATAGTTCACTGAGTTTTATCTAATAATATAAAAAAGCACAAGACACTCAGTTGTAATTGCACAAAAAAAGGGGTCTTATATAAGTTGTTTTACAAGAATTAGAGTATAAACTAGATTTAAATTGACAGATAAATTACCACAGTTAAGGTAGCAAAAGACTAATATAAAAAAAAAAAATGATAAAAAATAAAAATGGCAATGACTTGGTTCTATAATTATGTAGTAAAGATGGTAGGACATGATAATATGAAAGTTGTAGTTGAAAATACTAGTTTAAAAATGTATAAAATAAAAATGGTCAATAAAAGGAAGTTTTACACCCCCCCCCCCCCCCCCCCCCCCCCCCCCCAATAAGTTTCTGATCAATTATAGTTAAAGAAAATTGGGCAATATAGGGATTATTAGAATAAATTGGGCAATTGAGTATTTCTGTCTTACATAGTGAGGTGCATTATGGAGGACAAGTTATTTTTTTTTTCATTATCACACCGGCCGGATTCCACCAGGCAGGGTTGCCCGAAAAAAAGAAAAAGAAATACTTTCACATCATTCACTCCATCACTGTCTTGCCAGATGGCCCGTGCTTACACTACAGATTTTTAAACTGCAACATTAACACCCTCCTTCAGTGTGCAGGCACTGTACTTCCTCTCCAGGAACTTCAAGTACGGCAACTGCCGGTTTCCCTGGAATCCTTCATAAATGTTACTTTGCTCACACTCCAACAGCACGTACAAGTATTAAAAACCATTTGTCTCCATTCACTCCCGAGTTTTTCTTCAGAGACGATTACGCTCACGCATGCCTGCTGGAAGTCCAAGCCCCTCGCACCACAAAACTACCCTTTCCACCGCCCTCCAACCCTTCCTAGGCCGACCCCTCCCACCCACCGCCTTCCTTCCGCTACAGACTGATCACTCTGATGTCATTCTGTTTCGCTCCATTCTCTCTAATGTCCGACCACCTCAACACCCCTTCCTCAGCCTCTGGACAACAGTTTGGTACATCACGCACCTCCTCCTTACTTCCAACTACGAATCTCTGCATTATATTCACACACATCATTGCCCTCGACATGACTCTCCACTGCCTCCAGCCTTCTCATAGCTGCAAACATTCATCACCCACGCTTCACACCCATAAAAGAGCGTTGGTAAAAATATACTCTCATACATTCCCCTCTTTGCCTCCAAGCGACAATGTTCTGGTCTCACAGATCCTAAGTAGGCACCACTCACTCAAGTGTGAACTCGTTTGTCTCCTCATAATTCTATGATTCACCTCGAAATGATACTTTCATAGACATAGACTAATCCGCTGACACGTCCACTCCCAAAATCCTGAATAGTCACCGCATCCATACTCTCTCCCTCCAATCTGATATTCAATGTTTAATCACTAATCTTTTTGTTATCCACATAACCTTACCACTCCTTTCCTGTATTCACCTTAATTTTCTTCTTTTGCAAACCCTACCAAATTCATCCACCAATCTCTGCTGACAACTTCTCTTCAGAATCTCCCAAGAGCACAGTGTCATCAGCAAAGGGAGCAGCTTGTGAACAACTCCCACTTTGTGAGTGATTCTTTATCTTTTAACTCACGGCCTCTTGCCAAGACCCTCGCATTTACTTATCTTACAACCCCATCTATAAATATATTAAACCAACCACGGTGGACATCACACATCCTTGTCTAAGGCCTTACTTTTACTGGGAAAAATATTTCCCTCTTTCTACATACCTCTAACTTGAGCCTCACTATCCTCGTAAAACTCTTCACTGCTTTCAGTAACGCCTACCTCCTAAACCTACACTTGCAACATCTGCCACATTGCCCCCTATCCACCCTGTCATACGCCTTTTCCAAAATCCATAAATGCCACCAAGAACTCTTTAGTTATATTATAACCTTACTAAATATGTTCACTTATATGTTTCACTGGTAAACACCTGGTCCACACACCCCCTACTCTTTCCTAAAGCCTCCCTTGTTCATCTGCTTCTATTCTCCGTCTTTACCTTAATTCTTTCAATTATAACTCTACCATACTACTTTACCAGGTACACTCAACCAGACTTATCCCCTATAATTTTTGCACTCTCTTTTATCCTTTGCCCTTTATTACAAAGATACTATGCATGCTACTTGCAATCCTAGGAACCTTCACCCTCTTCCATACATTTATTAAATATTGCACCAACCAACTCCCAAAACTATATCCCCACCTGCTTTTAAATTTCTATCTTTATCCATCAATCCCGGCTGCCACCCCTTTCATTTTACCTACTGCCTCACGAATTCCCCACACTCACAACTGGCTCTTCCTCACTCCTACAGATGTTATTCCCTACTTGCCCTAGTTTATAATAAAATAGATGGAAACAGTGATGCGGTATGTTGTAAAAAAGTGATAGATCTGTAGTTATTAAACAAATTAAGGGACTCTATGAGGTAGAATCGGTCGTTGATACAAACAGTGACAATCAAAAAAGTAGTTGGGGTATTAGAATTTTTAGGGGGTGGACAAATTATGACAATTATTAACATAACGGTGGACTATGGGTATTCTGCTCTTACTCTGATTCTGTAGTCGCCTCAACAACCTCCATGTTTTAAGGTCATGTCTGTGTGATGAAGTATCTCTTCCCAGTGGGCTGTTTCCTAACTGCGGATTTTTCCATCCCTACACAATGCACTGGTGGATTTTTTTGGGCATTACGTTAATTTTTCTTAGCGTATAAAGAAGGATTTGTCTGTTTTGGTAAGGCACCTCATTGACGTATACATGCAGTTTTCATAGAAATAGAATGTTTTTAGTAGGTTGTTTCTATGTAGGCTCAGTTTGGAATTTTAACAGCACTGTTTTTTTACCTGCTGGTAGCCATCTAGTTTGCAATCCTTTAAGGTCGTCATAGTATGGTTAAGGCGTAGGAGGTCCTTGATAAGCTGCAGGGTGGCTCCATGCAGGTCTCTTGGGTGACTGTGGCTGGGAGATGTTTGCTGTTAACTACAATAGCGTCAGATAGCTGCTGTTGGTCATTATGGTCTTGGAAGTTGATTATGACATTGGCAAGTTGTTGGTCCACTCTTGATCTTTCCTCTGTAATGTTGGTAGTGAGTAGGGTGACTTGGTCTTTTAGTGTGTTGATGGTGTCTAGGGACTGGGTGTGGGTGTTGCTTTGTTGTTCTAGAGTGTCTAGTTTATGTTCTAGAGCAGTGATCTTGTTGAGGTAATCTGCATTGCTAGTTTTTAGTTCCTGCATTTCTTGAGTTAGTTTGGTGATCGTTTGGTTCTGAATCGTAAGGAGTTTAGCTATTTCATGGTCGGTGATCTTCTTGACTTCAAATACTGGGAAGGAGTTATCTTGGACTGTGACAGCGGCCATGTTTGTTGTTGTCTGTCGTGTGTTATGGTGGTGCCGGTGGGTGATGAGGGTTGTGTCCTGGCTGGCAGTACCACAAGTTTTCCTCGTGTTATTACTGCTCTCACCTTTGGTGTTAGGAGTCCTTAGCTGGTTACTGGATCTTCTTTTATTGCTCTGATCCTTGTCCATTGGCTGTGGCTTCAGGTGAATAATAGGCGATGGGTGAATGTTGTGGAGTATCACTTCAGTGGCAGCGGGGTAGGACGTGGTAGTACGAGTCCTATTAGTTGGTAATTTGTGAACTTTTGGGTGATTTCTGCAGTTGATTTATATCATTCTGGGTATCCACACATGTTAGTGTTATGTGGTTCTTGATTAGGTCATCACTGGGCTGCTGGGAACCTCAGGTAGAAGTAAAAATAGAGGACAAGGTTCCTGTTGCCGCTGCTGCTGCCGGATCTATGCAAAAAAATGATGGTACCTATCTAACTGTGAAGGTGCCTATCAACCAGTAAAGGTACCTAGCTACCAGTCAACCTGCCTAGCTACCAGTCAAGGTACCTAGCTGCCAGTCAAGGTGCCTGGCTACCACTGAAGGTACCTAGCTGCCAGTGAAGGTGTCTAGCTACCAGTGAAGGTACCTAGCTGCCAGTGAAGGTACTTAGCTATCAGTGAAGGTGCCTAGCTACCAGTTAAGGTACCTAGCTACCAGTGAAGGTACCTAGACACCAGTCAAGGTACCTAGCTACCAGTCAAGGTACCTAGCTACCAGTAAAGATACCTAGCTACCAGTCAAGGTACCTAGATACCAGTAAAGGTACCTAGCTACCAGTGAAGGTACCTAGCTACTAGTGAAGGTTCCTAGCTACCAGTGAAGGTACCTAGCTACCAGTAAAGGTACCTAGCTACCAGTGAAGGTACCTAGCTGCCAATGAATGTACCTACCTACCAGTCAAGGTACCTAGCTACCAGTCAAGGTACCTAGATACGAGTCAAGGTGCCTAGCTACCAGTCAAGGTGCCTAGCTACCAGTCAAGGTATCTAGCTACCAGTGAAGGTACCTAGCTACCAGTGAAGGTACCTAGCTGCCAGTGAAGGTACCTAGCTACCAGTCAAGGTACCTAGCTACCAGTGAAAGTACTTAGCTACCACTGAAAGTACCTAGCTACCAGTCAAGGTGCCTAGCTACCAGTGAAGGTACCTAGCTACCAGTGAAGGTACCTAGCTACCACTGAAGGTACATAGCTACCAGTGAACGTACCTAGCTACCAGTGAAGGTAACTAGCTACCAGTGAAGGTACCTAGCTACCAGTGAAGGTACCTAGCTACCCGTGAAGGTACCTAGCTACCAGTGAGGTACCTAGCTACAGTGAAGGTACCTAGCTACCAGTCAAGGTACCTAGCTACCAGTCAAGGTACCTAGCTACCAGTCAAGGTACCTAGCTACCAGTCAAGGTACCTAGCTACCAGTCAAGGTGCCTAGCTACCAGTGAAGGTACCTAGCTACTAGTCAAGGTGCCTAGCTACCAGTCAAGGTGCCTAGCTACCAGTGAAGGTACCTAGCTGCCAGTGAAGGTACCTAGCTACCAGTCAAGGTGCCTAGCTACCAGTGAAGGTACCTAGCTACCAGTCAAGGTACCTAGATACCAGTCAAGATACCTAGCTACCAGTCAAGGTACCTAGCTTCCAGTTAAGGTACCTAGCTACCAGTCAAGGTACCTAGCTACCAGTCAAGGTGCCTAGCTACCAGTCAAGGTGCCTAGCTACCAGTCAAGGTACCTAGCTACCAGTTAAGGTACCTAGCTGCCAGTGAAGGTACCTAGCTACCAGGGAAGGTACCTAGCCACCAGTCAAGGTGCCTAGCTACCAGTGAAGGCACCTAGCTACCAGTCAAGGTACCTAGCTACCAGTCAAGGTACCTAGCTACCAGTTTACCTGGAGTTTACCTGGAGAGAGTTAGGTAAGACACATATGCAACAGTTAGGTATCTTTATTATGAAACGTTTCGCCTACACAGTAGGCTTCTACAGTCAAGTACAGAAAAGTTGATAGAAGCAGAAGATACTTGAAGACGATGTAATCAGTCCATCACCCTTAAAGTTTTGAGGTGGTCAGTCCCTCAGTCTGGAGAAGAGCATTGTTCCATAGTATGAAACAAATATGGAGATGAAGTGACAGGACAACCTGTCGGTATTTTATACCATTTTAATGTTCCACCTGGAGAGAGTTCCGGGGGTCAACGCCCCCGCGGCCCGGTCTGTGACCAGGCCTCCTGGTGGATCAGAGCCTGATCAACCAGGCTGTTACTGCTAGCTGCACGCAAACCAACGTACGAGCCACAGCTTGGCTGATCAGGAACCGACTTTAGGTGCTTGTCCAGTGCCAGCTTGAAGACTGCCAGGGGTCTGTTGGTAATCCCCCTTATGTAAGCTGGGAGGCAGTTGAACAGTCTCGGGCCCCTGACACTTATTGTATGGTTCTTTTACGTGCTAGTGACACCCCTGCTTTTCTTTTTGGGGGATGGTGCATCTTTCTGCCAAGTCTTTTGTTTTTCGTAGTGAGTGATTTCGTGTGCAAGTTCGGTACTAGCCCCTCTAGGATTTTCCAGGTGTATGTAATCATGTATCTTCCCGCCTGCGTTCCAGGAATCAGGTTCAGGAACCTCAAGCGCTAACGTAATTGAGGTGTTTTTATTCCGTTATGCGCTCCGTGAAGGTTCTGTGTACATTTTCTAGGTCAGCAATTTCACCTGCCTTGAAAGGTGCTGTTAGTGTGCAGCAATATTCCACCCTAGATAGAACAAGTGCCCTAAAGAGTGTCATCATGGGCTTGGCAACCTATTTTTGAAGGTTTCATTATCCATCCTGTCATTTTTCTAGCAGATGCGATTGATACAATGTTTTGGTCTTGAAGGTGAGATCCTCCGACATGATCACTCCCAAGTCTTTGTTGTTGGTGTTACGCTTATTTTGTGGCCAGAATTTGTTTTGTACTCTGATGAAGATTTAATTTCCTCGTGTTTACCATATCTGAGAAATTTGAAATTTCTCATCGTTGAACTTCATATTGTTTTCTGCAGCCCACTGAAAGATTTGGTTGATGTCCGCCTGGAGCCTTGCAGTGTCTGCAATGGAAGACATTGTCATGCAGATTCGGGTGTCATCTGCAAAGGAAGACACGGTGCTGTGGTTGCCCTCCTTGTCTATGTCAGATATGAGGATGAGGAAAAAGATGGGACCCGGTACTGTGCCTTGTGGAAACAGAGCTTTTCACCGTGGCTCCCTCGGATTTTACTCTGTTGACTACTACTCTCTGTGTTCTGTTAGTGAGGAAATTATAGATCCAACGACAGACTTTTCCTGTTATTCCTTTAGCACGCATTTTGTGCGCTATTACGCCATGGTCACACTTGTCGAAGGCTTTTGCAAAGTCTGTATATATTACATCTGCATTCTTTTTGTCTTCTGGTGCATCAAGGACCTTGTCGTAGTGATCCAATAGTTGAGACAGACAAGAGCGACCTGTTCTAAACCCATGTTGCCCTGGGTTGTGTAACTGATGGGTTTCTAGATGGGTGGTGATCTTGCTTCTTAGGACCCTTTCAAAGATTTTTATGATATGGGATGTTAGTGCTTTCGGTCTGTAGTTCTTTGCTGTTGCTTTACTGCCCCCTTTGTGGAGTGGGGCTATGTCTGTTGTTTTTAATAACTGGGACGACCCCCGTGTCCATGCTCCCTCTCCATAGGATGGAAAAGGCTCGTGATAGGGGCTTCTTGCAGTTCTTTATTTATTTATTTATTTATTTAGAAATTTAGCATACAAACACGGAGTTCCACGAGTCTGGCCCTGGGGCAGAGTGCATGGGCATGTCATTTATCGCCTGTTCGAAGTCATTTGGTGTCAGGATAACATCAGATAGGCTTGTGTTAACCAAATTTTGTGGCTCTCTCATAAAAAATTCATTTTGGTCTTCGACTCTCAGTCTGGTTAGCAGCTTGCTAAAAACTGAGTCATAATGGGACTTGAGTAGCTCACTCATATCCTCCTAGCTAAAAGTCAAGGTACCTAGTTACCAGTGGAGGTGTCTAGCTACCAGTGAAGGTACCTAGCTAACAGTCAAGGTGCCTAGCTAGAAATGACGGTACCTATCTATCTGTCAAGGTGCCTATCATCCAGTAAAGGTACCTAGCTACCAGTCAACTTGCCTAGCTACCAGTCAAGGTATCTAGCTGCCAGTCAAGGTGCCTGGCTACCACTGAAGGTACCTAGCTGCCAGTGAAGGTGTCTAGCTACCAGTGAAGGTACCTAGCTGCCAGTGAAGGTACTTAGCTATCAGTGAAGGTGCCTAGCTACCAGAGAAGGTACCTAACCACCAGTCAAGGTGCCTGGCTACCAATGATGGTAGCTACTATTCAAGGTTCTCATCCACCAGGCAAGGTGCATACCCACCAGTCAAGGTACCTAGCTACCAGTCAAGGTACCTAGCTACCAGTCAAGGTGCCTATTTACCAGTCAAGGAGCCTAGCGACCAGTAAAGGTGCCTAGCTACCAGTGAAGGTACCTAGCTACCAGTCAAGGTGCCTAGCTACCTGCCAACGTACCTATCTACCAGTCAAGGTGCCTAGCTACTAGTCCACATACCTAGCTACCAGTCAATGTACCTAGCAACCAGTCAGGTTGTCTAGCTACCAGTGAAGGTGCCTAGCTACCAGTCAAGGTACCTAGCTACCAGTCAAGGTACCTAGCTACCAGTCAAGGTACCTAGCAACCAGTCAAGTTGTCTTGATACCAGTGAAGGTGCCCAGCTACAAGTCAAGGTGCCTAGCTACCATTGAAGGTACCTATATACTAGCCAAGGTGCCTAGCTACCAAAGTGCTTAGCTACCAGTCAAGGTGCCTAGCCACCAGTCAAGGTACCTAGCAACTAGTGAAAGTGCCTAGCCACCAGTGATGGTACCTAGCCAGTAGTCAAGGTGCCTAGCTACCAGGCAAAGTGCCTAGCTACCAGTGAAGGTACTTAGCTACCAGT
This sequence comes from Cherax quadricarinatus, assembly GCF_026875155.1. Lineage (NCBI taxonomy): Eukaryota > Metazoa > Arthropoda > Malacostraca > Decapoda > Parastacidae > Cherax > Cherax quadricarinatus. Next base: position 927,192 of record NC_069474.1, on the reverse strand, counting down.
GAAGGTGCCTAGCTACCAGTGAAGATACCTAGTTACTAGTCAAGGTGCCTAACCACCAGTCAAGGTACCTAGCTACCAGTCAAGGTGCTCAGCCACTAGTGAAGGTGCCTAGCTACTACTCAAGGTACCTAGGTACCAGTCAAGGTACCTAGCTACCAGTCAAGGTACCTAGCAACCAGCCAAGCTGTCTAATTACCAGTGAAGGTGCCTAGCTGCAAGTCAAGGTGCCTAGCTTCCAGCCAAGTTGCCTAGCTACCAGTGAGGGTGCCTAGCTACCAGTGAAGGTGCCTAGCCACCAGTGAAGGTACCTCTCTACTAGTCAAGGTGTCTAGCTACCAGTCAAAGTGCCTAGCTACCAGTCAAAGTGCCTAGCTACCAGTCAAGGTGCCTAGCTACCAGTGAAGGTACCTAGCCACTAGTCAAGGTGCCTTGCTACCAATCAAGGTGTCTAGCTTCCAGTGAAGGTACCTAGCTACCAGTCAAGGTGCCTAGCTACCAGTGAGGGTACCTTGTTACTAGTCAAGGTGCCTAACCACCTGTCAAGGTACCTAGCTACCAGTCAAGGTGCTCAGCCACTAGTGAAGGTGCCTAGCTACCTGTCAAGGTGCATAGATACCGTTGAAGTAGGTCGTGCCCAAGAATTAGGCAAGCGAAGAGTTGAAGTAGGTCGTGCTTGCCTAATTCTTGGGCACGACCTACTTCAATTCTTCGCTTGCCTAATTCTTGGGCATAGATACCATTGAGGGTACCTAGTTACCAGGCAAGGTGCCTAGCTACCAGTGAAGGTACCTAGCTACCATTGAAGGTACCTAGCTACCAGTGAAGGTGCCTAGCTACCAGTTTACCTGAAGTTTAGTACTAATCCCTCTAGGATTTTCCAGGTGTATATAATCATGTATCTCTCCCGCCTGCATTCCAGGGAGTTTTGGTTTAGGAACTTCTAGCGTTATCTCAGTTATGCGCGCCGTAAAGGTTCTCTGTACATTTTCTAGGTCGACAGTTTCACCTGTCTTGAAAGGTGCTCTTAGTGTGCAGCAATATTCCAGCCTAGATAGAACAAGTGACCTGAAGAGTGTCATCATGGGCTTGGCATCCCTAGTTTTGAAGGTTCTCATTATCCATCCTGTTATTTTTCTAGCAGATGCAATTAATACAGTGTCATGGTCCTTGAAGATGAAATCTTCCAACATGATCACTCCCAAGTCTTTGATGTTAGTTTTTCGCTCTATTGTGTGGTTGGAATTTGTTTTATACTCCGATGCAAGTTTAATTTCCTCACGTTTACCTTATTGGAGTAGTTGAAATTTCTCATCATTAAACTTCATATTGTTTTCTGCAGCGCATTTTAAGATTTGGTTGATGTCTGCCTGAAGCCTTGCCATGAAGATTTGGGCGTCATCTGCAAAGGAAGACTCGGCACTGTGGCTTATATCCCTGTGAAAGTAGCTAGCTACCAGTCAAGGTGCCTAGCTACCAGTCAAGGGTTCTAGCTACAAGTCAAGGTTCCTAGCTACCAGTCAAGGTTCCTAGCTACCAGTCAAGGTGCCTGGCCACCAGTCAAGGAGCCTAGCTGCTGGTCAAGGTACCTAGCCACCAGTCAAGGTGCCTAGCCACCTTAAAGGAATGTTCTGTCTGGTTTGATCATTTATCCAGATCACTTACACTTTCTACATATCAGCAATATGGCTGTCTTGCCTTCTTGTCACTTTCATATTTACTGTAGTAGCACTTTAAATTCTTTCGAGAACTTCTCCCATAAGTTCACCACTGTTTGGTGAACTGTTTTGTGTGCCAAACCTAACTTACTACTTGGCATTCCATATGCTTTCTCATTAAATCGATCATTTCTAGCTTTTGATTTAAAGTAAGAGTCTTGTGACTCTTCTTTTCACTAGTATTAAACTTGTTAGGTAAGACACATATGCAACAGTTAGGTATCTTTATTATGAAACGTTTCGCCTACACAGTAGGCTTCTTCAGTCAAGTACAGAAAAGTTGATAGAAGCAGAAGATACTTGAAGACGATGTAATCAGTCCATCACCCTTAAAGTTTTGAGGTGGTCAGTCCCTCAGTCTGGAGAAGAGCATTGTTCCATAGTATTTTTTTCTACTATGGAACAATGATCTTCTCCAGACTGAGGGACTGACCACCTCAAAACTTTAAGGGTGATGGACTGATTACATCGTCTTCAAGTTTCTTCTATAACTTTTCTGTACTTGACTGAAGAAGCCTACTGTGTAGGCGAAACGTTTCATAATAAAGATACCTAACTGTTGCATATGTGTCTTACCTAACAACCTGTCGGTATTTTATACCATTTTAATGTTCAGTATTAAACTTAGGGGAGTTTATACTGTAATTAATAATTACAGTAATAACATTAACACAAGTAAAAATTTAAAATTTTTGAAAATTGCCAGAATGTGACACAGATATGAAGTGCACAAATGCTGTAAACAGACTCAGCAGGGGTAACAAAATGGCGCTGGTCAGTTGTTGAATGTAACTGAAAAGCTCCATATTAGTGAATCTTTGTAATGTGAAGTGCAGACACTTGTCACTTAACAACCTACCTGTTTAATGACCACTCGGGCTTACCACCAGCTCTCTCACCAGACGGTAATATATATATTACACCTGATTTCCTCTTTTCTGTTTATTACAGTACAGTAAGGCCCTGCTTTACGACATTCTGCTATTACGGATATTTCAGATTATGACCAAAACTCGCTATACAGCTCCCCCCACTTGACTTTCTAATACGGTCACCACGCCCCACCCAGTCTGTTTACATTTTCTGTGAGCTCCATCTCTCTCCATTATGTGTGGAAAGTTTCCAAAATTTTGAGTGTTTTAATAGTCATTTTATATACAGCAGAACCCTGGTTTTTGAACTTAATCCTTTCCAAAGGTTATTCTAAAACCAAAACATGTGAAAACTGAATCAATGTTTCCCTTGAGAAATAATGTAAATAACAATTAATCCATTCCAAACACCCAAAAATATTCACAAAAAATATTTTTTTAAAAATATGACACTAATATAAACTCTGCGGCTTATTTATTTATCACAATTGATCTAATATGACATAATAAACAATATAAATAACATAGAAACCTGAAATACACTCTAGAATGAATAAAATATGTCATTACAGATGTGGCTAGTGGTGGCAGAGGCAGAGAGTTTGTTTGGAGGCAGGACAAAATTCTCCTTCAATATGACACTAAAATCAACTATACAGCTTATTTATCTATCACAGTTGATCTAATATGACATAATAAACAACATTAATAACATAGAAACATGATATATACTCTAGAATGAATAAAATATGTCATTACATATGTGGAGTTATGGTCATGTTGTTGTTGGGTTTATAAGGGCCACTGACAGCATAAGCGGTACATATAGTGTTGGTGGTGGTGATGGTATTGTCAGTGACCCTATATACCTCAAACAACAATGGAGGAGTCAGTTTCGTGTCATCATTTTTATCGCATAATCGCTTAACTTACTTGTTACACTGTTAATGCTACGCTTTATTGCTGGCTGGCGTTATACGATTTATCGACTCCTGCTGCTTTAGTATCGTACATATTGCAGAATCACTGAAGAAGGCACATTCTTCCAAAGGGCTGGCTGGCACTAGGAACATTCTTTGGGCCCATGGTCACTTATTTCGCAGTCACAATTAATGAACACCAAAAACAAGGAATTATCACGAAATGTTTGGAATGCGCAAAGTAATGCTTACTCGACCAGTGACAGAGGCAGCCTGAGAGGTGCAGTGGTGGCATCCCCCGGGTGGCCGGGTGGGCAGACGCGTATCATACGTCTGATAACTGGAGCAAAGTCTGATAACCGGAGCAAAATTTCGCAAAAAACAGTCTGAAAACCGAAACATCTGATAACTGGTGCGTGCGAAAACTGGTACCTAAATAAACTTACAGTGCTGGTGTGTAGGTACACATTAAAATCACTAAGATTGTCTTATTAGTACGTATTGAGGAAGCCGTATTAATAACGACGATAATAATAATACACAATAATAATCACTCTGAGGAACATTATGTCGTATATTACGTTTATATTAATATTTTCATTAATCCACCTGTGAAATTTTTTCAAAATTACATAATAAACATGCTACATAACATATAAACATGATAAATACACCCAACAGTAAAATAAATTAACAAATATGAGGTCTTAGATCATGGTAAAGAATTTGATATTGTTTATATAGATTTTAATAAGCCTTTTGATAGAGTACCGCACAGAGATTGTTAAAAAAAAGTGGCAGCTCATGGCATTGGGGAAAGGTGCTATCATGGATCGAGTCATGGCTCACTAATAGGAAGCAGAGAGTATGCTTAAATGGGGTTAAATTAGAGTGGGGATCTGTAACAAGTGGCATTCCACAGGGATCAGTCTTGGGCCCGTTGTTGTTTATAATATATATCAATGATCTTGATGAGGGAATTACTAGTGATATGAGCAAATTCGCCAATGACACAAAGATAGGTAGGATAATTGATTCAAACGTAGATGTTAGGGAACTTCAGAAGGATTTAGACAAACTATTCTTGGTCAGAAAAGTGGCAGATGCAGTTCAATGTAGATAAATGCAAGGTTCTGAAGCTCAGGAGTGTCCATAACCCTAGCACTTACAAGTTAAATAATGTAGAACTTAGCCATACAGATTGCAAAAAGGATTTGGGGGTTATGGTGAGCAGCAACCTTAAAACCAAGACAGCAAAAGCCTAAGCTTACGTAAAAGGAAATAGATTACTGGGATTTATATCAAGAAGTGTAAGCAACAGAAGTCCAGAGGTTTACTGCAGCTTTATACATCATTAGTAAGGCCTCACCTAGATTATGCAGCTCGTTCTGGGTCTCCATATTACAGAATGGACATAAATTCGCTAGAAAAATATTTTGCGTTGAATGACTAAATTAATACATAGCATTAGAAATCTTCCTTATGAAGAAAGATTGAAGACTCTTAAATTACATTCACTTGTTAGACGAAGAATGAGGGGAGACTTGATCGAAGTGTATAAGTGGAAGATGGGTATTAATAAGGGGTATTAATTTTGGTTTGAGAATATCTCTCCCAGAGAGAACCGCTGTAATGGATTTAAATTAGGACAAGTTTAGATTTAGAAGGACATAGGAAAGTATTGGTTTTGAAATAGGGTAGTTGATGAATGGGAAAAGTTACCCAGTTGGGTTATTGAGCTGGACTTTGGGTAGTTTCAAAAAATTTGGTGGATAAAAAAATATGAGGGAGGGGTTGGATTTTGAGTGGGGCTTTCAATGACTGGTAGAGTTTAATGAAATTAAATGGTTAAAAAACCCACAGATTGTAGGAAAACACATATGCAACAGTTAGGGATCTTTATTTCGAAACGTTTTTTCCCTAACAGTAGGCTTCTTCAGTGAGTACAGAAAAAATTGTAGAAGCGAAAAACTTTAAGACGTGTAATCAGTCCATCACCTTAAAGTTTTGAGGGGGTCAGCCCTCAGTCTGGAGAAGATCATTTTTCCCTTGTCTGAAACAAAATGAGTTAAGGACAGGAGGGCCTTTTATGTGCCCGGAGGTGAGAGTAGGTTGCTTTGGGAGGGGAGGTCCCTCTCAAACCCAGCCGTTCCACTAGTAGAGGTTGTCGAAGTTTATGGTCTGTACCAAGTACCTTGTGTTGCAGGTGTCGAAGAATGAACATTAAAAAGGTATAAATACCGACAGATTGTTAGGTAAGGCACTATGAACAGTTAGGTATCTTTTTCGAAACGTTTCGCCACACAGTAGGCTTCTTCAGTCGAGTACAGAAAAGTTGATAGAAGCAGAAGTACTTGAAGACGATGTAATCAGTCCATCCCCCTTAAAGTTTTGAGGTGGTCAGTCCCTCAGTCTGGAGAAGATCATTGTTCCGTTGTCTGAAACAATATGAAGTTGAAGTGACAGGATGGAGCCTTTTATAGTGCCAGGAGGTGAGACGTAGGTTGCTTTGGGAGGGCAGGTCCCTCTCAAAACCCAGCCGTTCTCACTAGTAGAGGTTGTCGAAGTTGATGGTCTGTACCAAGATACCCTTGTGTTGCAGTGTCTGACTAGTGAGAACGGCTGGGTTTGAGAGGGACCTGCCCTCCCAAAGAAACCCTACGTCTCACCTCCTGGCACTATAAAAGGCTCCATCCTGTCACTTCAACTTCATATTGTTTCAGACAACGGAACAATGATCTTCTCCAGACTGAGGGACTGACCACCTCAAAACTTTAAGGGTGATGGACTGATTACATCGTCTTCAAGTATCTTCTGCTTCTATCAACTTTTCTGTACTCGACTGAAGAAGCCTACTGTGTAGGCGAAACGTTTCAAAATAAAGATACCTAACTGTTGCATATGTGTCTTACCTAACACACTGGATAGAGTTATCAAAGCTTATTTCTTGGGTAGCATTGAAAATTAGGTTGGGCAAATGTTTTGTTAGTGGGATGGATTGTAAAGGACCTGCCTAGTATGGGCCAACAGGCCTGCTGCAGTTTTCCTCCTTTCTTATGTTCTTATGTTCTTATGAACGTGTATCAACCAAAACCAGATGCTGTCTGTTTGGAAATGAATGGTATAAAATACCGACACAATGGCAATATAAACACAAATGCAGTATAATGTGATCCTTTATTGACTACGTTTCGCCCACACAGTGGGCTTTTTCAAGTCACAAACAGAACTACCTGGGGTGGAAGGAACGCGAGTATTTATAGTCCGGCTGAGGTCAGGTGAAGAATGCTGCATCTGATGATGACCGAGGGGGGGTTTTTAGAGTCTAAAAACTTGGGTAGCTTGGAAAGGAGATTGGATAAGTTTGTGAGCAGACCTTCTACAGTGTTCTTATGTGGGATAGCGATGAAGAAGTTTCTTGGCAAGTGGTTTTAGCTATGTTATAGAAGCCACTATTCTGGTTGAAAATTGTCGGATGTAGAAATAAGTGATGATTCCAGGGTTCTTCGGTATTGAGTGTTGTCTTCTGTGGCGATAAGTTTGAGTTTCTGTAGTTTATCAAGTGGTTGTGTGAATTACGGTGTTGTACGCAGGCATTCCTTGTGTCGTCAGACCTGCTTGCGTATTTGGGGTTCTGAAATACGTGTTTGGAGGTCCCTTGATGTTTCGCCCCCGTTAATTTGTTGCAACAAATTATACGTGGGCGAAACATCAAGGGACCCCCCATAACGTATTTCAGAACAAACCCAATACGCAAGCAGTCTGACGACACAAGGAATGCCTGCGTAAAAACACCGTAATTCACACAACCACTTGATAAACTACAGAAAACTCAAGCTTATCGCCACGAAGACAACACTCAATACCGAAGGAATCCTGGAATCATCACTTATTTTACACCGACAACTTAAAACCAGAATAGTGGCTTCTATAATAGCTGAACCATTCCCCAAAAACTTCTTCATCGCTATCCCACATAAGAAAACCCGTAGAAAGGGCTGCTCACAAACTTTTCAATCTCCCTTTCCCGCACCCCAAATTTTTTTACTCTATAACCCCCCCCCGGTACATATCAGATGCGCATTCTTCACCTGACCTCGCCGGACTTAAATCTCGCGTTCCTTCCACCCCCGGTAGTTTGTTTGTGACTGAAAAAGCCCCCCTGTGTGGGTGAAAAAGTAGTCAATAAAGGATCACATTATACTGCATTTGTGTTTATATTGCCATGTGCTGTTTACATCCCCTGTGACTTAAACCCGATTTCCCCTTTTTTCTTCTTCCCTCTTCCCCTTTCCTCTTTTCCTTTTTTCTCTTCTGGGTTGTCTTTTTTTCTTCGTTTGGTTTCTGTTCCTTTTTATTATTTTATTTATTATTTTCCCCTCCCCCCCCACTCTGTGTTTTTGCTTTCCTTGTGGGACCCCGCTCCTTTGCAGTGCTCCCCTTTTTTGTATTTGTGGTCCTCCCTTATTCCCCATACTTTTCCTTCCATCCTGCCGCCGCCCCTGCCCCCGCCTCGCCGCCGCCGCCGGCTGGCCCCCGCCGGCCGCCGCTGCCGCCGCCCGGCCCCGCCGCTGCCCCGCCGCTGCCCCCGCCGCTGCCCCCCGCCGCCGCCCCCGCCGCCCCGCTGCCGCCGTGCCGCCCCTGCCGCCGCTGCGCTGCTGCCGTGCTGCCCCTGCTGCCCCTGCTGCCGCTGCGCGCTGCTGCGCTGCTGCTGCTGTGCTGCTGCTGTGCTGCTCTTCTTCTTCTTCTTTTTTTCTTCTTTTCTTTTTTTCCTAGGCTTATGTCCCGGGAGTGCCTTTTCCCCCTGAGTAATGTGGTCCTGTTGGCATTTTCTTCCAAAAGGCTGTTTCATCACAATTAAAACTTGTTCAGGTTCAATTCTTCATGTTTGTACTCCTTGAATTCCTTCACTATTTTTTAGCGCTTTTTGGGT
>NC_069474.1:851071-918252 GCF_026875155.1 Cherax quadricarinatus | reverse complement strand
AAAAGGGACTACAAACCTTGATATCCCTGAAACTTTTAAGGAACCCAACGTGCCTCTTGAGGTGGCCTGGCATCCAGGCTTTTAAGTTCCATAATTGTGTATATCAATGGTTCATCAATTATTTCTTGACTGGTTAAGTTTGGTGACAGTCAGTAGAAGATTTGTTGCCTTACGCGACTTCCACATGTTAGAACTTTTTCCTCGCCTATTCTTCTTATACTCCTTGACTATAAGTCTTGGAAAGGGGGAGTGTGAGGGAAAAGTTCAATAGATAGGAGTAGCGAGGGAGTATATAGTAACAATAGTTTCATTGCCGGCTACTTGTTAAGGTAGGGTAAGTCAAGCTCCCGCTATTCCCACCTTTTTCCCCCACCCCGAAAGTGATAGTTTGACTGCCGGCTGCTTGTTAAGGTAGGGTCAGTCTAGCTCCCGCTATCCCTTCCCCTCCTCCTTCCCCCCCCCCCCCCCCAAAGGTGACGTGTGGGGCTCTGGTCCAAACAGTAATCAGGAGGCCTGGTCACAGATCGGGCCGCGGGGGCGTTGACCCCCGGAACTTTCTCCAGGTCTCCAGGTAGACTCACAGCTCCCAGCACTACTCTTGGATGACAGAGAGGGTCACCTGTCAATCAACGAGAAGAACTGGTGGAGATGGACTAACGTCCTGAGACTTCCCCTTTTTGGATTTAATTACCTGTGCACCTGTATGAAATTGCAGGACGAAACCCCTCATCATTGCAGCGGTAAAGAACCTGCTTTCCTGTCATCGGGATATAATACTCAAGGCAATACTGTGAAGAACTAGCCACTGGGTCGTAACCAACACCTGCGACCCCCCCCCCATCATCAGCAACGGCTACGATTTCAACAACACAGTGTCACCAACACCAGACACCCCTATATATATTAGCGTTGAATTCAGTTATCATTTATATTTTTCATTTTTCATTTTCTTTAATGTAGGATTAATATTTCATATTTAAGTGTTTTATATTTTATATTTTCTATATAATAAAGTGTTTATGTTTGTCTGTTATTATTTCTTTTTCTATTCATTAATTTTCCTGAGGAGGAGCCAGCCTTGGTAATACTGTCTGAAGTTATTACAGGGCTGAGTAAGCCTTCACAGTTGGTAATCCCCCTTATGTATGCTGGGAGGCAGTTGAACAGTCTCGGGCCCCTGACACTTATTGTATGGTCTCTTAACATGCTAGTGACACCCCTGCTTTTCATTGGGGGGATGTTGCATTGTCTGCCAAGTCTTTTGCTTTCGTAGTGAGTGATTTTCGCGTCCAAGTTCGGTACTAGTCCCTCTAGGATTTTCCAGGTGTATATAATCATGTATCTCTCCCGCCTGCATTCCAGGGAATACAGTTTTAGGAACCTCAAGCGCTCCCAGTAATTGAGGTGTTTTATCTCTGTTATGCGCGCCGTGAAGGTTCTCTGTACATTTTCTAGGTCAGCAATTTCACCTGCCTTGAAAGGTGCTGTTAGTGTGCAGCAATATTCCAGCCTAGATAAAACAAGTGACCTGAAGAGTGTCATCATGGGCTTGGCCTCCCTAGTTTTGAAGGTTCTCATTATCCATCCTGTCATTTTTCTAGCAGATGCGATTGATACAATGTTATGGTCCTTGAAGGTGAGATCCTCCAACATGATCACTCCCAGGTCTTTGACGTTGGTGTTTCGCTCTATTTCGTGGCCAGAATTTGTTTTGTACTCTGATGAAGATTTAATTTCCTCGTGTTTACCATATCTGAGTAATTGAAATTTCTCATCGTTGAACTTCATATTGTTTTCTGCAGCCCACTGAAAGATTCGGTTGATGTCCGCCTGGAGCCTTGCAGTGTCTGCAATGGAAGACACTCTCATGCAGATTCGGGTGTCATCTGCAAAGGAAGACACGGTGCTGTGGCTGACATCCTTGTCTATGTCGGATATGAGGATGAGGAACAAGATGGGAGTGAGTACTGTGCCTTGTGGAACAGAGCTTTTCACCGTAGCTGCCTCGGACTTTACTCTGTTGATGACTACTCTCTGTGTTCTGTTAGTAAGGAAATTATAGATCCATCGACCGACTTTTCCTGTTATTCCTTTAGCACGCATTTTGTGCGCTATTACGCCATGGTCACACTTGTCGAAGGCTTTTGCAAAGTCTGTATAAATTACATCTGCATTCTTTTTGTCTTCTAGCCACAATAAGATTCATCCAACTAGGTATATTTCTACACCATAGGAAGGTTAGCATAGGCACCACTGTGACCACAAATGCAAGTTTTTACAGACGAATCTCCAGCTAGCATGGCCGTGATGAACTCTAGCTCAAGTCCCCTCAAAGCCGTTAACATAACTCATGAAATCGTAATAACACAATTGCTAAACCTTTGAGGGTTCAGACCCCAATCTGAAAACTGTCCACAGGTCTATCTGCGTGCTACAAAAAAAAAAAATCTTACAAAATGGTACAGAATCTTTTTCTGAAAATAAAACATAAAGCATGAAATTATGCTTTCACATTGGCAATTTTGCTCATTTTGAGTCCTATATGTGTTCCCTTTTATCGATGGGGCACAAGAAATCACCCAATCAACTATTTCAACTACACAATAAAGTGATCAGAAATTGGTAATTTGGCATACTGCTCTTACCTGTATTTTTTTTGTACCTCTGTATGTTCAAATTATTAAATAAACAAATATATGCCAATTTCAAAATAGGGTCCAGAATAAACAAAGAAGGCATTCCTAGCACTAAAATAACATTTCCTTTGTTCATTAGTTATGTTTCCAGGCTTTACACATATATTCCATTTTGATTTTTGATTCACAGAAAGAATTTTTATTCACACAAAAAATAGAAGATTTACTCTTATGCACTACTGTAATAATTGTATAAATAATATCAGCACATTTGTGAACACACATCAGACCCACCAGTTGATGTGTATTGGATGCATGACATGATTTGTTTAGTCTTGAACATTGCCAAAAATGAACATTTCTGCTACTTTGAATTCAATTCCTAAAACCCATGGAAATCATCACTATTTCTGTATTATATTTTCCAATCTATCAAATGAGACCAAGAAACCGAGAATACAACCATAAAAACCACACAAAAATACACCACAAAGTTGTTGTTTTAAACCAAAAACACAGTGCCAGTTTTTTCTCATTATATCCTGCATTCTGCAGGATTTGTTTTATGTGGTGCACACTTACTGCATCGACCTATTCTCTCATACCTAGGCCCAAATTTACTGCTCACAGCTTATCTGAGTGAACTGAACTCATCAAGTAGAACTATGGCACTGACACTGGCTTCAAAGCCACGGAACTATGGCACAGACCCTCAAAGGGATAATTAACCTTGAGTTTAAATTAAAAATAGGTTCACTAGAAAATAGAACATAAGACCAATTGTCATTTGAAAATACAGTAAATACTTTTTTATTCAACAAACTCGCCTTCTTGCACAGAGGCAGGGTGACCCAAATAAGAACAAACACTTCCACCATCATTCATTCCTCTACTTCTTGCCAGAGGGATGCCAATACCAGAGTTCAAAACTGAAAATATCCTCACCCCTTTTTCAGAGTGCAGTCACTGTACTTCTCACCTCCAGGACTTAAGTCTGGCTAACAAGTTTGCCTGAATCCCTTCATAGATATTACCTAGCTCACACTCCAACAGCATATCAAGTCATAAAAGCCACTTCTCCCCCTAACTCCTCTCTAATACTCTTACACGTGTTTGCTGGATGTCTAAGCCACTCACACACAAAACCACCTTTACCCCCTCCCTCCAACTTTTCCTAGGATGACTCCTACCCTACCGTCTCTCCACTACAAATTTATATGCTCTCCAAGTCATCCTATTTTGTTCCATCCTCTATAAGTGTCTGAAACACCTTAACAATTCCTCTTCAGGCCTCTGGATAATATTTTTAGTGACCCCATACTGCCTTCTAATCTCCAAGCTATGAACTCTTGGTATAATATTCACAGTATACACAGCCCTCAGAGAGGAAATCTCTACTGCCTACAGCATCCTCCTTGCTGTAACTTTCACAACCTATGCTTCACACCCATGTAAGAGTGTTGGTACTACTATAATTTCATACATTCCCTTCTTTGTTTCCATGGATAACATTCTTTGTCTCCACAGATTCCTCAATGCACCACTTACCTTTGTCGCTTCCCCCCCCCAGTCATCATATACCCATCTGCTGACAAGTCCACTTCCAAATACCTGAACACATTTACAGTGGAACCTCAAAAATCAAACTTAATCCGTTCCAGGAGCTAGTTCTAAATTCGAAAAGTCTGAAATTCGAAGCAATATTTCCCATAAAAAATAATGGAAATACAATTAATCCATTTCAGAAACCCAAAAATATTCACAAAAAAAAATACATTTTATAGAGATTAATTACAGTTTTACGTACATACAACAAATGCTATAGTCTTTAATTATGTATAGTAATATAAAAGAACATTTTTACTTACCTTTATTGAAGATTGGTGATGGCATCTGGAAGATAGGGAGGAGGAGAGAGGGAGTTGGGGTTATTGTTTGGAAGGAGAATCCCCCTCCATGAGGACTTCTGGTATCAAAGCCCTCTCTGGGGTTGCTTCCCTTCTGTCTTTTAATGCCACTAGGACCAGCTTGAGAGTCACTGGACCCCAGTCTCACAAAATAACTGTCTACAGTCCTCTGTTTCTGTCTCACGAAATAACTATCCACAGTCGTCTGTTTCTGTCTCACAAAATAACTGTCCACAATCGTCTGTTTGTCTCACAAAATAACTCCACAGTCGTCTGTTTCTGTCTCACAAAATAATTGTCCAGAACCGTCTGTTTGTCTCACAAAATAACTCCACAGTCGTCTGTTTCTGTCTCACAAAATAACTGTCCACAATCGTCTGTTTGTCTCACAAAATAACTTCACAGTCGTCTGTTTCTGTCTCACAAAATAACTGTCCACAGTCGTCTGTTTCTATCTCACAAAATAACTCCAGTCGTCTGTTTCTGTCTCACAAAATAACTGTCCACAATCGTCTGTTTGTCTCACAAAATAACTCCACAGTCTGTTTCTGTCTCAAAAACTGTCCACAGTCATTTGTTTCTGTCTCACAAAATAAATGTCCACAGTTGTCTGTTTCTGTCTCACAAAATAACTGTCCACAGTCATCTGTTTCTGTCTCACAAAATAACTGTCCACAGTCCTCTGTACATCCTGGCAAGCTCAACAAGTCTCACTCCAATCTCATACTTCTGTATTATTCCCTTCTTCACATCTATGGTGTTTCTCACTTTCTTTACCACAGGGGTACCACTAGCAAGTTTCTTTGGGCCCATGGCAGCTTATTTCACAGCCCCACAAGCACTAAACACAATTAAATAATCGTAAAATGTGTGAATGAGATTGCAGGTTAGTGTTCACTCAAGCATAAACAAAGCTAGACTGCTCACAGCGCCTACGCGGGGACACGGACAGAGCGGGCCAGAGGACAGGTCCCGTACCCGGCGGTCCAAAAATAGGGGCACGTTTGATAATAGGGACACAGTTTGTCCGAAAAAATGGTCTTATTTTCGAAACGTTCGATATGTGATACGTTCGATTTTTGAGGTTCCACTGTACTTCCTCCGTACTCCCTCCTTTCAATCTGATATTCAATTTTTAATAACCTAATTTGTTTGTTACCCTTTCTCATTCCAATATTCACTCTTAATTTCCATCTTTTACATCCCCTCCCAAATTATTCTACCAACCTTTGCAGTTCCTCTTCAGAATCTCCCAAAAACAAAGTGTCATCAACAAAAAAGAACAGTGACAACTCCCACACTGTGTTAGATTCTTTATCTTGCAATACCACACCTTTCCACAACACACCTGCATTCACTTTTCTTACAACCCCGTCTATAAATATAAACAACCATCGTGACATCACACATCCCTGTCCAAGGCCTACTGGGAAATAATCTCCCTCTCATCTCTATACCCTCTACTGAGCCTTATTATTGTAAAAACTCTTGCAGTAGTGAGCAAATTAATTGACACATTGGTAAATTTTGTGAATATCTCATCATATATCTTTGTCTCCTGCTTAATTAATGTATTTTAGGGTCTTTTCAGAAGACTGCTACTGACTTCTGGCAACCATCCAGCTGTGGTGTTACCCTGTGACTCTGGTCAGTGCTACTACAACAGCTGTTCTTCTATAATATTATTCATGCAAGCGCTCTTCGTGAGTGAATTTGGTTTTGCCAAATTTTCCCCTTCAATTCATGATTACTACTGAAATTCATAATGGATGCTACACCTAGGAAGCCTGCAAGTATTGTAGCTCTTAGATAACATGCTGATTTGAGTATCAAATAGATCACCAAAAATTTGAGCCTAGCAAGGTCAACTGATGGTTGGGTTCTAAAGAGAGCTGATGATACTGGTGATTGTAGAGTGTTGCATTGAGGAAGATTTGGAAGAAAATGCAAGGTGACAAGGTTATCATGAGAAACTGCTTGAAGGATCCCAAGAAAACTAGCAAAGATCTACAGAAAAATTTGGATTCGACTGACATGAATTTTGATTCTTCAAGTGTTCGACAAAGGCTCCTTAACGTTAGCGGAACAGCCAGAAAGCTGGTAAAGAAACAATTATTTACTGCTGCTATGAAGAAAAAGACGGCTGCAGTGGGCATTCGATCATAAGAGATGGATGACAGATGAATGGAGAAAGGTTATATTTTCACATGAGGTGTATTCTGAAGAACATGGGTACAGATCAGTGGTAGTGAAACAGAGCAAATGCAAACCTCTTTGGAATAGACACATTCAACAAATACCAAAACACCCACCTAAGATGTTTTTGGAAAATTTCCTGCTAAAGGCTGTGGATGGCTTGTTATTGCTGAGGGAACGATGAACAGGTGACAAATATAAAGCAATCCTGGCAACTCATTTGCTTCTTATTGAGGATAGAGACTTTCCTGATGGAGAAGGCATTTTCCAGGAGGATCTTTCTCCATGCCACATTTCCACAAAACTGCTGACATACTTCGACGAAAGTGGGCTAAGCATTCTAAATTGGCGTAGAAACTCTTCTGACCTCAACCTAATTGACAATTTATTGGCAATAACCAAACGCAGGATCGAGAAATATGACTGTTCAACTGTAGAGAAGCTAATTACTGGTGTTATTAGGGCCTGGTACCGTGACAAAGAATTTGCCAATATGTGTTCAAAATTGGTCAAGTCTATGCCAAAGCATGTAGCAATGCTTATAAAAGCAAAGGGTAGTTATATCTCTTTTTAAATCAATTATCTGCTATATCATTGTTGTGTATTTTTCAAATAAACATTGATTTTCCAAATAAATGTCTTATGTCATTACTGTCCCACTTAATATGCACACTACTGTAACTGCTTTCAGTAACCTACTGCCTATTTCATTCATCTGCAACATCTGTCACATTGTTCCCCTATTATATGCCTTATCCAAATTCATAAATGGAACAAAAACTTCTTTATCCTTATCTCAATATTGTTCAACTGTATGCTTAAATATACAGTGGTCCCTCGTTTTTCGTAATTAATCCATTCCTGGAGCCATTACTATAAACGAAATTTACGATTTGCGAATCAATTTTCCCCATAAGAAATAATGTAAATACAATTAATCCGTTCCTGACACCCAGAAGTATTAAAACAAAAAAATTTTTTACATGAAATATACATATAGTACATAAACAATACAATGGGAAATGATGAATGAAACATTAACAGCATAACACTTACCTTTATTGGAGATTCTTCTTAGTGTATGGGAGACTGGAGGAGGAGAGAGATTGGATTGTTTACAGTTTGGAAGGGGAATCCCCTTCCAGCAACACCTCAGGTACCAATTGCTTCTCTGGGGTTGCTTCTAAACCATACCCCCGGTGCTTCTCTTCTCTGTTTCTTAATGCCACTAGGACCACCTTGAGAGTCACTCTAGTCCTGTCTCGCAAAGTAACTGTGGAGAAAGCTCTGTTTCTGGCGTCTCTTTAACACTTCCCTAAAATGGCCCAAGACTTTGTCACTGTACATATTTCTCACCTTCTTTACCACAGGCTTGGCACTAGGAGCTTTCTTTGGAGCCATGGTAGCTTATTTAGTAATTGCAAGCACTAAAATGAGTGGAATATTATGAAATATTTCGTAGGAGCACTTGAGGGGACCTTCACTCACTGGTAAACAATGCCAGACTGGCTGGGTAGGGAGGCCGCCCCGGCTCACACTGTGCGTACGCGTCCCGGACGAACTACTATTTGCGAGTCAACCTATGAAAAGCGAGTCCATGTTTATACGAAAATACCCCTATGATTGGCGAAATTTACGATTACCGAGAACTACGAAAAGCGAGGGACCACTGTAAATACCTGGTCTACACATCTTCTACCTTTCTTAAAGCCTCCTTGTTCATCTGCGATCCTGCTCTCCATCTTACCCATAATTCTTCAATAACAGCTTTATCTTACCATGCACAGTGATACCCCAAGTTACGAACTGTTCCCAACTCGACCAATTATGTAAGTGTATTACTGTAAGTTTTTTGTAAGTGTATTGTCGGGGGTCTGTAAAAGACTAACCTAATTTACACTATTCCTTATGGGAATAAATCTGTTTGGTAACGGCACTCAAACAGCCTTCTGGAATGAAGATACAGTGGAACCTCAAAAATCGAACGTATCACATATTGAGCGTTTTGAAAATAGGACCATTTTTTCGGACAAACTGTGTCCCTATTATCGAACGCGCCCCTATTTTCGGACCGCCGGGTATGGGACCTGTCTACCGGCCCGCTCTGCCCGCGTCCCCGCGCAGGCGCTGTGAACAGTCTAGCTTTGTTTATGCTTGAGTGAACACTAACCTTCGCTCTCATTCACGCATTTTACGATTATTTCCTTGTGTTTAGTGCTTGTGGAACTGTGAAATAAGCTGCCATGGGCCCAAAGAAACTTGCTAGTGGTACCCCTGTGGTAAAGAAAGTGAGAAACACCATAGATGTGAAGAAGGAAATAATACAGAAGTATGAGAGTGGTGTGAGACTTGTTTAGCTTGCCAGGATGTATGGGAAAAACAAGTCGACCATCGGTTCTATCCTGTCAAAGAAAGAACAAATCAAGGAAGCTGATGTTGCGAAAGGTGTTAATATAGGGAGTGGATGAGGTGCCTTCTCGAAGATTAAGGAGATTTGTGCCAAGTGGAATGATGTCCAAATGTTTGTGCAGAAGTACCACACCCTGAGCAAGCTGAAAACAAGCCATCTTTGCAACAAGTTCAGTGACAGAACCATGTCCCATTTTAAGGAAATGTTAAAGAGGTGCCAGAAACAGAGGACTGTGGACAGTTATTTTGTGAGACAGGGGTCCAGTGACTCTCAAGCTGGTCCTAGTGGCATTAAAAGACAGAGAAGGGAAGTAACCCCAGAGAGGGCTTTACCTGAAGTCCTCATGGAGGGGGATTCTCCTTCCAAACAATAACCCCAACTCCCTCTCTCCTCCTCCCTATCTTCCAGATGTCATCACCAATCTTCAATAAAGGTAAGTAAAAATGTTATTTTATATGTATTACTATATAATTAAAAACTATAGTATTTGTTGTATGTAAAACTAATTAATCTCTATAAAATGTATTGTGTGAATATTTTTGGGTTTCTGGAATGGATTAATTGCATTTCCATTATTTATGGGACATATTGCTTCGAATTTCAGACTTTTTGAATTTAGAACTAGCTCCTGGAACAGATTAAGTTCGATTTTTGAGGTTCCACTGTAGTTCAAAACTCGGGGTACCACTGTATACTCAACTGGTTTACTCCCCTATAATTCTTACACCCTATTTTGTCCCCTTTGCCTTTATACAAGGGAACTATGCATGGTCTCAGCCAATTCCTAGGTACCCTTCTTTCTTTCATATATTTATTAAATAAAAGCACCAAAAATTCCTAAACTATATCCCCAACTGCTTTTAACATTTCTGTCTCAGTCCTACCAATCCCAGCTGCTTTACCCCCTTTCTAAATCAATTTAAAGAATTAATGCATAGTTAAGACTACTTTTTTCATTTAGCTACCTCTCTTTTGTATTTATCTTATTTATATTTTTTTATTAACACATCAGCTGTTTCCTACCAAGGCAGGGTGACCAGAAAATGAAAAACTTTCATCATCATTCACTCCATCACTATCTTGCCAGAGGCATGCTTACACTACAGTTATAAAACAACAACATGAACACCCTCCTTCAGAGTGCCGGCACTGTACTACCCATCTCCAAGAATCAAGTCTGGCCTGCTAGTTTCCCTTAACCCTTTCAGGGTCCGTGCCGTAGATTTACGGCCTTATGTTGAGGGTCCAAACCGTAGACCTACACTAAAATTCCAGCAGCGTCAAATTTAGCGCAAGAAGGCTGGTAGGCCTACATCTGAGAGAATGGGTCTGGGTGGTCAGTGTGCACACTATAGAAAAAATCTGGATGCCTGCATGGCATTGTGGGAACGCCGCTTAAGTAGCTTTGTTCATCGTGCCTGGCGGCAAGGAAGCTCTCACTCCCCACTCACTCTCCTGGTGAATTCTGACTCTCCTCTTCACAACTTACAGTTCTAAGACTGATGGAAGTGGATCTGAAAAGGAATTCTATGGTTTTGAACCATATGGCACCATTGTGCCATATGGTACATTGGTACCATATGGTACATTGGTACCATATGGTACATTGGTACCATATATAACGAGTTTGTTTGGTGATGCTGGTAGAGGGGAGTAAATGATACGTCTTCGAAGGCTTCTTTACTTTATTTATAATGTAGTGGTGGGTACACAGGCTTGTGTGTTGTGCCCATGGCCTGGGTAGGGCCATGCCCATGAGAGGAAGGAACTAGTAGGCCTTGTGTCTTGCTGCTAGGCCGCTGTGAGAGTGGGAGAGTATGGGCCCAGCATCCCACAGACCTGGGCAGGCCCAGAGGGCAGCACCTTAGTGGCGCAAAATATGAATTAAGCTGGCAGTCAGCATAGGCTGTCTGTGCAGACAGTACAGGCTGTCTACATACACTCGGCCACCTGCCACATGGTCGTCCCGAACATGTCTGGCGGTAAAAAAAAAACTCAGTCTCTCTCTCGTAGGAACAGGGCACAGAACACAAAATAAAAAACATGTATATATACATATGAACATGGGAAAAAAACTTCCTACAGGGAGGGAAGAAAAAAAACATGTGGGGTGTGCTAAACATCGTGGTCAAAGGCAATGAGCGTCGAAGGGCATCACTGCACGCCTTCCTCTGTCTGGACAGATACTGCAACACAGGAGACATCGCTGTGGCTGAGCTGTGACATAACAGGTTACGGTCTCCTCTTGAACAGTGAAGCAGACATCGTAGGAGTCACTGCAGGTTTCACTCAACCTGGGGCACAACATGCTGGTGCCCTCGAGTGAGGCATTGTCAAAACTCGGCAACTGGGCAGGACTTCTGGCAAGCAACTCAGACTGGTACTGTCGCTGGGCTGTCACTGCCGGCGAGTGTGGAGTAAGACGTGAAGTGAGTCGTGGCAGAGACGACTGGGTGAAACATCTGGGAACCGTAACATCATACACCAGACTGCAGTGAGCGAGCTAGCAGTCAAAGTGACATCTTCTTTGTGCAGGAGCTCACTGAAGCTTGTGACACGAGGCTGACACAGCGCCTGCCGACAGGGCTAACTGCGGCTTGACGAGTGTCATTCTCTCGGCAGTTGGAGTTACAGCAGAGGTTAGTCTAAGCATCCCCAGACTTGTTTCTCTACATATAACTGCACTCTGAAGGTCTGGAGGTGAAGTGAAACAAATCTCGATGGGAATCGTAGCAAGTACAATTCTGCAGAATATCACGAGCGATGAGCATAAGAGCTTTCTGTACAAGACGGCTCGAACGCTCAGAGGCTGAGTAATATCTGCTGTCAAACGCACTGGTCACACCGGGTGACTTGACACAGTGGTGCTACACAGGGGTCTGGCTCAGACCACATTGGACACACGGAAAACTTTACACACACCCGCGGTACATGCGGTACAACATGGCTTAACTAGCAAATGATGCTCTTCTGTGCACAAAACTGACACTAAGCCATACACTAACATGTGAGAACACTGACTGAGAGGAATTAATTAACACATGACATATATCTTCTCGACAATACTGAAATAATTACTAGAACACTCTATGTGACATCAAGTGATGTCAGGCGTGATGTCAGCAGACATCTTGAGGTGACATCAGGCAGACATTGTGACGTAATGAAGTCGGCCAGCAGCATCAGTAACTCACGTGGCTTCGTCCACACCCCACGTGGCGTCGGGATCCACGTGGTGTCGTGAGCTACGTGGCATGCTGATCCACATGGCTTGCTGATCCACGTGGTTTGCTGATCTGCGTGGCTTGCTGATCCACGTGGCTTGCTGATCTACGTGGCTTGCTGATCCATGTGGCTTGCTAATCCATGTAGCTTGCTGATCCATGTGGCTTGCTGATCCATGTGGCTTGCTGATCCACATGGCTTAGTGATCTACGTGGCCTGCTGATCCACATGGCTTGCTGATCCACCTGGCTTCGAGTGGCCTCGGGCACTTGGATACACAGCTCTGGCAATGAATTCACACGGAAAACAGCAGAAAACACAACAGAGGGAGTGATGGCATGGTGGTGTATGGTAGGCTGGTGAGGTGTGAGTGTGCAGCAGGGCGAGCGTGGGCGAGGCAAGGAACGACCACTTCCTCCTCTTCTCTCCTTAAACACATGGAGAAACTCACACTGGACGCAGAAATCACCACAAACTCACCTCTGGTTTGCTGAAGCTGTGCTGAGCTGAACAGCAACAACAGAGGATACAAGTGATGCTGAACACATGACTTGAGAAACAGCATGGGACGCTGTAGCATGGGGTCACAATTCTTGAAGAAATTCGGCAAATTTCAGCTAGACCCTGCTTGTACCTGTGTCTGGAAACTGAAACGTGCAGACATGACATAAGGCTAACTCGATGAGAGACGGATGCTTCTTGTATAGGGTGATAAAGTGAAGATGACTTCATCCCTCTTCCATCCTCTCTCCGCGCAAACACAACTGCTGTGACCACCGCTTCCCACCATTTATAATGAGTTTGTTTGGTGTGGCAGTGGCGAGGAGTCACTGATAGAGCTGCGGAGGGTTCTTCTTGCTTTGCAAATGTCGTCAGTGGGTACACAGAAGTCTGTGTGCTGTGCCCATGGCCCGGGTAGGGCCATGCCCATGAGGGAGAGAGCTAGTAGGCCTTGTGTCTTGCTGCTAGGCTGCTGTGAGGTGCTGCCCTCTGGGCAGCACCTTAGTGGTGCAAAATATGAACTAAGCTGGCAGTCAGCATAGGCTGTCTGTGCAGACAGTACAGGCTGTCTACACATATGGTACAATGGTGCCATGTCATACAATGGTATCATATGGTACAACAGTACCATATGGTATAACAGTACCATATGGTACAATGTACCATATAGCACACTGTACCATATGGTACATTATACCATATGGTACTTTGTACCATATGGTACAGGGTACAGGGACCCTAATGGATATAAGTCTGACTTTTTTTGGTTATCCAAGGTTCTCCAAACATATGCTGCTATGTATGATAATCTATGTAACTTTATTTGTGTATACCTAAATAAACTTATGATGCCACATGTGCTTGAGTAAGTTTATTCAGGTGTACACAAATACAGTTACATAGATTATCATACATAGCAGGATATGTATAAAATACTAGGATAACCCAAAAAAAAGTCAGGGTGACTTATTTCCATAGGGATCCCTGTATCTGTACAATATGGTGTCCTGAACCATATGGTACCCTGCACCATATGGTACCCTGCACCATATGGTACCCTGCACCATATGGTATCCTGTACTGTATGGTACCCTATACCATACAGTGCAATGTACCATACAGTACCCTGTAACATATGATACCATATACTTTATGGTCAGTTGGAGATGTTGATGCCACAAGGCACCAACCAAGACTGAGTGGCAACACAAGTCACTGACTCAGCAGTTTCCAAGGAACATGTCGAGTGGCTGTACACTTGTAAATATATAATAGAACATTACTAATATACAACATTTTTGCATATTTTTGTTGTAAACAACTATTGTAAATGAAATAATGATGAAAATATTAGTGTGTTTATTGTGATGAATACAACAGCACCAACAATGAACCATATGGTATCATTGTACCATATGGTACTTTGTACCATATGGTACAATATGTACTATATGGTACAATGTACCATATGGCACTACTGCACCATATGGGACCACTGGGTACCATTGCACCATATGGTACCATTGTATCATATGGTACCATAGCACCAAATGGTGCCATTGTACCATATTCTACCATATGGTACCATTGCATCATATGGTGCCATTTTACCATATGGTACCACTGTACCATATGGTGCCATTGCACTCTATGGCACCATTGTACCATATGGTACTATATGGTACCATTGTATTCAACACAATAACCGCACTAATATTTTCATCATTTTGTTTACAATAAACTTGTAAACAAGTTTTGTAAGCAATATAATGATAAACAAATTAGTGCAGTTGTGTTGAATACAATGAGTGTACACTTATACAATATACATTATACTGGTCTCACAGGCCACAAATGTTATTAGAAAAATACAAAAATTAGAAAAGAAAAAAGTATAAAAAAACGTAAAATAAAAAAATGCAGTTTTGAGGAAGTCGCTGATGTTGCCACCACCCGGTCATTTTGGGTCAACTTCCCGCCGCTTTATCTCGGTAAGTACTGATAAGAAATTTTTTTTTGTTTTATTACCTTCACAAAAATATTATCTTTAATTCTGTAAGAAAAAATAATCTTTTTTTTCAAAATTTCTTGGACACTGGGACACCCCTTCAGATTTTGGCCTTGGACCCTGAAAGGCTTAATTCCTTCATAAATGTTACCTTCCTCACACTCCAACAGCATGTCAAGTCCTAAAAATCATTTGTCTCCATTCGCTCCTATCTAACAAGCTCGTGCAGGCTTGCTGGAAGTTCCAGCCCCTCGCACACAAAAGCCATAAAAGAAATTGAAAAAAAAAAAAAAAATACTTCTTCTCTTATGCCAAATCTAAAGGAAAAAACAACATCCAGCATTGGGCCCCTGCTTAGGCGGGATGAGACATGCACAAATGATAGCCAAGAAATGAGTGAGATATTAAAGTCCCAATACGACTGAGTGTTCAGCAAGCCACTGCCCAGACTAAGAGCCACCAATCCAAATGAATTCTTTATGAACGACACCCAAAATTTGGTCATCTCAAAAATCTCGGATATTATCCTAACTCCACAAGACTTTGAAAAGGCAATAAATGACATGCCCATGCACTCCACCCCAGGCCCAGACTCATGGAACTCCGTCTTCATCAAGAATTGCAAGAAGCCCCTATCATGTGCCTTCAGTATTTTATGGAGAGGGAGCATGTACACAGTGGTCATCCCACACACACTAAAAACAACAGACATAGCCCCACTCCACAAAGGTGGCAGTAAAGCAATTGCAAAGAACTACAGACCAACAGCAATAACATCCTATATCATAAAAATCTTTGAGAGGGTTCTGAGAACCAAGATCACCAACCACCTAGATACCCACCATTCACACAACCCATGGCAACACGGGTTTAGAGCAGGTCACTCCTGCCTGTCTCAGCTACTGGGATAAACAAAATACAGATGTAGTGTACATAGACTTTGCTAAGGCTTTTGACAAGTGTGACCATGGTGTAATAGCACACAAAATGAGTGATCAAGGAATAACAGGAAAAGTTGGTAGATGGATTTCTAACTTCCTGATAAACAGAACACAAAGAGTTCTAAAGTCCCAGGCAGCCATGGTGAAAAGCTCATAAGAACATAAGAACATAAGAAAGGAGGAACACTGCAGCAGGCCTGTTGGCCCATACTAGGCAGGTCCTTTACAATTCATCCCACTAACAAACATTTGACCAACCCAATTTTCAATGCCACCCAAGAAACAAGCTCCGATGTGCAAGTCCCTCTCAAATCCAACCCCTCCCACTCATGTACTTATCCAACCTAAATTTGAAACTACCCAAAGTCCTAACCTTAATAACCCAACTAGGTAGACTGTTCCACTCATCAACTACCCTATTTCCAAACCAATACTTTCCTATGTCCTATGTCCTATGTTCCATAAGGCACAGTACTCTCTCCCATTCTATTCCTCATCCTCATATCTGACAGAGATGTGAGCCACAGATAGCTCCATGTCTTCCTTTGCAGATGACACCCGAATTGCCATGACAGTGTCCTCCATCAAAGACACCAAAAGACTCCAAGTGGACATCAACCAAATTTTCAAATAGGCCACTCAAAACAATATGAAGTTCTAACCATACAATAGAGTGAAAAAGTAACGTGAAGGATCTAGGAGCGATAATGTCAGAGGATCTCACCTTCAAAGACCACAACATTGTATCTACCACATCTGCTAGAAAAATGATAGGATGGATAATGAGAACTTTCACAACTAGGGATGCCAAACCCATGGTAATTCTCTTCAAACTGCTTGTTCTCTCTAGGTTGGAATACTGCTCTCTAGGTTGGAATACTGCTGTACACTAACTGCTCCCTTCAAAGCAGGCAAAATTGCTGACCTGGAGAGTTTACAAAGAACTTTCACAGCACACATAAGTAGGATAAAGCACTTAAATTACTGGGAACAACTGAAGTCCCTTGATTTGTATTCCCCGGAATGCAGGTGAGAAAGATACATGATAATATACACTTGGAAAATCCTAGAGGGATTTGTACCAAACTTGCACACAAAAATCACTCCCTATGAAAGCAAAAGACTTGGCAGGAGATGCAACATTCCTCTAATGAAAAGCAGAGGCACCACAAGCACACTGAGAGACAACACAATAAGTGTCAGGGGCCCAAGACTGTTCAACTGCCTCCCAGCATACATAAGGGGGATTACCAATAGACCCCTGTCTGTCTTCAAGAAGGCGCTGGACAGGCCAGGCTGGACCAACCAGGCTGTGGTTCATACGTCAGTTTATGTGCAGCCAGAAGTAACAGCCTGGTTGATCAGGCCCCACGAGGCCTGGTCTCAGACTGGGCCGTGGGGGCATTGACCCCCAAAACTCTTTCCAGGTATACTCCAGGTATACACCTCAGGAAGACAGAAGCCATACTCTTTGGCACGAAACATAAATTGAAAAGGGTAAATAATTTTAATATCCAGTGTAATGGGGGAACCTATTAATACAGTAAATTCAGTAAATATCTGGGAATCCCCTTTAACCCAAGCATGTCAGGAAAACTAACAGGGAACAGTGTAGTATAAAAAGCAAATGCCAGACTAAAGTTCCTCTACAGACAAGGGCAGTGTCTACCTCCTGAGGCTCACAGGACCCTATATCTAGCTCTCATACAATGTATTATTGACTACTCTTGTTCTTAATGATACTCTGCCTTACAAAAAAAGCTGAAAGATAGGCTACAAATCACCCAAAAGAAAATGGTGAGATTCATTCTGGACCTGAGTCCAAGAGAGCTTGTAAGCCAGAATGAATTACAACTGGTTTTGCTATATTTTTATTACAGAGGTGATTCCCAAACCAAACTGGGGAAATATGTTTAAAAACTTTCACCATCAACCCCATACTTTTGCCTAAGTTGTTTTAACTAACCCGTTTTATAGAACTGAAAGGATTAACAACTTTGCATTCAAGTGAGCAGTACTTCCCACTCCAGATATTTCTATAGTGGCCGAGGTTTCCTTAATCCGTTCCAATGTTACTTTGCAAACGTCCATCAACTCGAAAGCAAATTTTAAGACATAAGTAAATCACTAAAAACTGTTTAGAAAATTTAAAAATTACTAAACCAGTGACCCCAGTTTTGGCTTTCAATTTGGTTCAGCTAAACCATGCAATTATGAAAAACTAAGGGTAAAGGTAGCCCACCTTTGCATTACCTGAGTCAGTAGCAACTAAAAATATTTTTCTATATGGTGAAACCCAATTTCGAATTTTAAAGTTATTTCCATATATTCTGAAGTTAAATGTTTCGAAAATAAACTAAAATTTCGCATGAAAAGGACACATTAAATACATTAATCCGATTCAGAAACCCAATGTCTATTAAATAAAAATAAATTCAGAGTCCCGCTTTAAAAGTCGTATATTTAAAGCACATTTCAACCTCTATATTATTTCAAATTTATAAAAAAACTCATAATAAACGGCTCCCCCCACCTGACTTTAATACGGTCACCCCCCCAAACCTGTTTGTTTACATTCTTCTGAGCTCAGTAAGCACTAGTCTCTCCATTTTCGGAAACTCCAAATTTCAAATGTTTTTAAAAGTTATTTCATATTTTATATATACTCTGATAATTATACTTATTATACCTGTACTTAAATAAACTTACATACTGTGCTGGCATGCAGGTACACATTAAAATCAGTAAGAGTGTCTTATGTCTCCAGATGTCATATTAGTAATGATAATAATAATCATTGAGTCTCATTTAAATGTCGTATATTACGTTAAATACACATTTTCATTAATCCATCTATGATATTTTTTCAAAATTATATAATAAACACGATACATAACATAAAAAGATGATAAATACACCCCACAATAGAATAAATAAACATAAATATGAGATTTGGTAGCAGACGACTTGCACAAGTGACGCCATATTAGAAATGCTAATAATAATAATAATAATCACCGAGTCTCATTAAATGTTGTATATTACGTTAATATACACATTCATCAGCTCTCACCAAAGTAATAAAAAAAGCCAAACAACTATACTACTCCAGTAGATTCACAGACACTAGAGGAGATATAAAAAAGACCTGGAAAACACTCTCTCAGATTCTAGGGACCCACAAACTGAGAAAAACCAAGAATATTGTCCTAACTAAACCTAATGAAACACCACTACATCCCACTGACACAGCTAACAAGATAAACGACTTCTTCTCAAACATAGGATCTAATCTCGCCAGTAAAATCCCACATACCAATGCCCATGCCGGGGACTACCTAATGGAAATTTCCCTAATTCCTTCTATCTTGCACCAACTGAGCCCACGGAAGTCATTGAATCATAAAGTCACTTAAAAATAACTCGGGAATCTGTCTCATGTCCCACCATTACTGTACAAGCGAGCGGCCCATGTCCTTTCGCATGCTATTTCATTACTTTTTAACAAGTCAATAGAGACTAGCACCTTCCCGAAACTACTCAAGATGGCAAGGGTTACACCAATACATAAAGGTGGTGACCCTACAGACTTAAACAACTATAGGCCAATATCTAACTTACCATTGCTATCCAAAATCTTTGAGAAACTCGTGCACAGGAACTGTATTCATTTATAACGGCTCAAAACATACTCAACCCTGCCAGTTTGGATTCAGGAAAAATAAAAGCACTAATGATGCAATCATAAAAATGCTAGATCTGCTTTACACAGCATTGGAAAAAAATGGAATATCCACTAGGAATTTTTATTGACCTAAGAAAAGCTTTTGACACAGTAAACCACCAAATCCTACTCCACAAACTTGACCACTACGGTATAAGAGGCCATGCGCTTGCTTATTTCAAATCTTACATTACTAATAGGTATCAGTACGTCACCATTAAAGACACAGCATCAGCAACACGGCCACTTGATACTGGTTCCGCAGGGAAGTGTCCTTGGTCCCCTGCTCTTCCTCATATACATCAATGACCTTCCAAATGTATCCCAACACCTGAAACCCATTCTCTTTGCTGATGACACGACTTATGTCATCTCTCACCCTAATCTTGCCACCCTCAACACCATTGTGAATGAGGAGCTGATTAAAATATCGACTTGGATGACAGCCAATAAACTTACGCTTAACACTGACAAAACTTACTATATTATGTTTGGTAGCAGAGCAGGAGATGCACAAATTAACATTAAGATTGACAACACTCTAATTACCAGAAATAATGGGGGAAAATTCCTAGGCTTATACCTTGACAACAACCTGAATTTCAGCACCCATAATCCAGCATATAGCCAAAAAAGTATCCAAAACGGTTGGATCCTCTCCAAGATACGATACTACGTGCCGCAAAATGCCCTTCTCACACTATACCACTCACTTATTTATCCATACCTCACCTATGCTATTTGTGCTTGGGATCAACTGCAGCAACACACCTAAAGCCAATAATAACCCAACAAAAAGCTGCAGTAAGAATAATCACTAAATCCCATCCCTGGCAGCATACCCCCCACTCTTCAAAGATCTAAACTTACTCCCAGTTCAGTACATCCACACTTACACTGTGCAATCTATATCTACAGGGCCTTAAACTCTAATATCAACCTTGACCTAAAACGCTTTCTTGATAGTTGTGACAGAACCCACAAGCATAACACCAGAAACAAACATCTCTACGACATTCCCCGTGTCCGACTAAACCTTTACAAAAATTCAATGTATGTCAAAGGCCCTAAAATCTGGAATACCCTACCTGAGAACTCTAGAACTGCAGACACATTCATCACCTTCAAAACTACCATTAGAAAACATCTTATCTCCCTGATACACCCCGTCAACTAACTACACGAATACCACCTGTGGTTCACACTTACACCCGCCACATCATTTGACCATAACACAGAAATATAATCTCAGTCTTAAAATAATGAATCCTGTGATACTCCAATACTTTTATTTTTATTTATTTTATTTATTTATAATTTGAGCACACTTACAGAGGTACAAAAAAAAATACAGATAAGAGCAGCATGCCAAAGCCACTTATACTATGCCATAGCATTACGGCTGGCTTAAAATTAACTTAAGATTAACTAAGCAATGATGAAATCAGTGAAAAACATTAATGTAAACTGATTACTATAAAGCACAAGTGAGTATTACAAAGACAGGTCATATGGTTGCATGCATTGTTGTAAATTCAGTAGAATGGAGTATTCTGTTAGGTAGTGAATTTAAAAAATAATAAAGTTAGATTGGTTTTAGGTTTAACATTTATGTGATATAATTGTGAGAAACATTTAAGATATACAATTTATAAGGTTCAGTTATTCAGTAT
The DNA here is from genome assembly GCF_026875155.1 of Cherax quadricarinatus. NCBI lineage: Eukaryota > Metazoa > Arthropoda > Malacostraca > Decapoda > Parastacidae > Cherax > Cherax quadricarinatus. The sequence goes on along the minus strand of NC_069474.1, from coordinate 897,031 downwards.
TTATTTGGTTTTGGGTGAGTAAGTGATCTTTGAGAAGAGACTTGAATTTATAAACAGGTAGTGTTTCTTTTATATTAACAGGTAATGAATTCCAGATTTTAGGGCCTTTTATGTGCATTGAGTTTTTTGCATAGCGTGAGATGGACACGAGAATATCAAAGAGTGATCTGTGCCTTGTGTTATGGTCAATGTTTCTGTTGAGGTTGGCAAGGAGATGTTTGAGGGAGGGTTAATATCAGAGTTGAGTGTTCTATGTATGTAATAGGTGCAGTAATAAGTATGGATGTTTTGTATGGTGAGTAGGTTGAGTGTATTGAATATTGGTGAGTGTGCTGCCTGTAGTGAGAATTTGTTATCATTCTAACTGCAGCCTTTTGTTGGGTAATTAGTGGTCTGAGATGGTTACTTGTTGTTGAGCCCCATGCACAAATTCCATAGGTGAGATAGGGGTAAATAAGAGAGTGATATAGGGCCAGAGGGCTGACTGTGGAGCATAGTACCGTATCTTCGATAGTATGCCTACAGTCTTGGAATTTTCTTAGAAATTGTTGTATATGTGTATGAAATTTGAGTCTATTATCAAGGTGGATTCCTAAGAATTTTCCCTCTGTTAGCTTTGTGATAGGTGATCCGTTTATCATTATGTTAAGAGGGACATCTGTAGCTCTGTTACCAAACTGAATGAAGTAGGTTTTGTCAATGTTTAGTGTAAGTTTGTTAGTACTCATCCAGGTAGAATTTTCTGTAATTCGGTATTTACAGTATTGGCTAGCGTGACTGGGCTCGGGTGGGAGAAGACGTATGTTTGTGTCATCAGCAAATAGTGTGGGTTTTGAGTAATTGAGAAGCATTGTAGGTCAATTTATGTATAGGAGAAAGAGAAGAGGGCCAAGGACACTTCCCTGTGGGACACCAACTGTAATTGGTTGTGCAGAAGAGTTTGCCCCATTTGCGTACACATATTGGCTTCTGTTGCTGAGGTATGACTTGAGGTAGTTGAGGGAGTGCCCTCTTATACCATAGTGTGATAATTTTACGTGGAGCAAGTCATGGTCAACTGTATCAAAAGCTTTACGTAAGTCAATGAAGATCCCCAGTGGGACTTCTTTTTTTCTCTATTGCAGTGTATATATGTTCTAGCATGTGTATAATAGCATCATTAGTATTTTTATTAGGCCTGAATCCAAATTGGCAGGGGTTGAGTATGTTTTGGGAGATAAGGTAGGAGTAGATCGTTTATGAATTAATTTTTTCGAAGATTTTGAGAGAGGTGTAAGTTGGATATTGGCCTATAGTTATTCAACTCTGTTTGTCTCCTCCTTTGTGATCGGGTGACCCTTGCTATTTTTGAGTACTGTAGGAAGTGGAGGATTCAATGGATTTGTTAAAGAGTGTTGCAATGATTGGTGATAGCACTATGTGACACTTTTTTGTATATAAAGGGTGTAAGGTATTAAATCTCCTGCCTTGTTTTTAGTGCGTTGATAATAAGGGAGACTTCGTATGGGTTATCGGAGCTAGAACAGTGTGTTCGGGTAGTTGCCGGTGAGGTAGTCATTTGGTGGGGTATCTGAGCTTGGGATTTTATTGGCAAGGTTTTGTCCTATAGTGGAGAAGAAATCATTGAGTCTGTTTGCTGTTTCTGTTGGTGGGAGTTGGGGTTCATCTGATTTTGCTAATTTTATTTCGCTATTTCGTGATATCTTTTTTGTTCCCAGAATTTCTGATAGGGTTTTCCAGGTCTTTTTTATATCACCTCGTAAGTTGGATAATCTGTTCTCATAATACAATTTTTTTGCCCTTCTTATCAGGCTGGTTAGGATTGACGAGTAACGTTTTGTTTGGTCTCTGGTTATGTGACCCATTCTGTACTATTTTTCATATTGGTGTTTTGTATTTATGGATTTGAGAATGCTGGGTGTTAGCCAGGGACTGTTCAGTCTCTTAGCTGAAACTATATACTGTGCCAAAACAAAAGCATTCACATTGCTAAACTCACAAACTAGTATTTAGTCACTTAGCCATAATACCAACTTACCTCATAATTTGTAATATTTTACAATTAAGAATAAAACTAAGTATGCCCGAAATGCCTAGCCATGCTAAGCGTTCTAGTGGTACACTCTGTAATCACAATTTTACTACATGTAAACCAAACAATAACCAAATTTCTGTAAACTCAGCATTGTAATCCTTATAGAGAATAAACTTTGAATTTGAATTGAATTTGAATTAATCCATCCATGATATTTTTTTCAAAATTATACAAAAAACACGATACATAACATAAAAAGATGATAAATACACCCTATAATAGAATAAATAAACATAAATATGAGATGTGATAGCCAGATAACTTGTACAAGTGATGCCAAGAATAAAATTTTCTCTAATCTAACATAAGAGAAAATGTGTTACTGGGGGTAACTGTAGAAAATTATTCCTTTCGTATGTATGTAAGTAAGTTTATTCAGGTATACACAAATACAGTTACATAGATTATCATACATAACAACATATGTGTAGAGAACCTAGGATAACACAAAAAAGTCAGAGTGACTTATTTCCATTGCCTTCACTCAGAGCATCATTTCTTCTCAAAATGATGTTACATGAGAATGGAAGTGTTCTTCTTTATTTATTCTACCGTATCAATGTAGAGACAACCTGTACACAATGTAACTTGTACACAAACCAGACGTGTACACTTCGTTTACAAAACTTACCTCCGCCTGGTTTGTTTACATAACTCTGCGCCTGTCCTCTCTCATGCACTCATTCTTTCTCTCTCTCATTTATTCGTTTTATCTCATTTACTTACTCCTGACCCTACATTAAGACTACAAATATTTTAAGGTAAGTAATGAGTGAACTGTATATACATTTTATTGCTCTGGGATGCTTAAATGTAATAGAATATTATGTGTAGGTGGGTTGGCCTGGTATGGTAGCCCGGCTGACTACCATACATACCACACTTGATTTTTTACAATAAATACTACTCATCTCACCCTATATTTTAAGGTAAGTAATGAGTGAACTGTATATACATTTTATCGCTCTGGGATGCTTAAATATGTACGAAATGGTATATAATACCGACAAGATGAGAGTAAGACACATGTGCAACATCTGGGTATCTTTATTGTAGACGTTTCGCCATCCAGTGGCTTTATCAATACAAATTCTAGGACATAACTTGAAGACAGTAGAACTATGTACAGAAGATGAGGTAATCAGTCCCTCAACCTAGGAGTAGGTGCGAACAGCACCATAGTCGTGGAGATTCTGAAGCAGAAGAAAGAATCCTGGCGCTTATATAGTAACGTCAGGTGTAGCAGACTAGGGCATATTCACTGGTAGGCGGGATTCCCCTAGAATTTGTATTGATAAAGCCACTGGATGGCGAAACGTCTACAATAAAGATACCCAGATGTTGCACATGTGTCTTACTCTCATCATGCTTAAATATCATAGAATTGTATGTGTGGGTGGGGTGGCCTGGTATGGTAGCCTGGCTGACTACCATACATACCACACTTGATTTCTTACAATAAATACTACTTGTCTCACCCTAGATTAAGACTATAAATATTTTAAGGTAAGTAATGAGTGCACTATGTGTCTATTGTACTTTTTTATTGTTTTTTGATGCCTGGTTCTATTGCTAACTTAATATATGTTAGTGTAAACTTGTTATCTAGTGTTTGTATGCATTTGTACGTGGAAAAAAAGGGTGTTCCACTTTACGGCGGTTTCCGCTTTATGGTGGTAGCCTGGAACCTAACCAGCCGTATAATTGGGGCCCTCCTGTATAGAGATTAATTACAGTTTTACATACACACAACAAACATACATAATACAATTAGTAATAGATAAATAAACATTTAAATAAACATATAAAATAACATTTTTACTTACCTTTCTTGAAGATTGTTGATGGCACCTGGAAAATAGTGAGGAGTGAGGGAGCACTTATTGTCTGGAAGGGAAATCCTTTTCCATAGAGACTTTAGATAACAAGTCCTTATCTGGGGTTACTTCTCTTCTTCAACATTTCCCTAAAATGGAAAATGGTTCTGTCAATGAACTTGCTGCAGAGATGGCTTGTTTCAGCTTGCTCAGGGTGATATTTTTCAGCAAATGCCTGCACCCTATTCCATATTGCACAAATCTCCTTAATCTCTGAAGAAGGCACCATCCACCACCATCCACCACCACCTCTATCCACCAATACCATCCACCACAACCACCATCCACCACCATCCATCACCACCAACATCCACCAATACTATCCACCACCACCACCATCCACCATCACCACCATGGTAGCTTATTTCATAGTCACACTTAATAAACAAGCACCAAACACAATGAATTAATTGTGAAATGTTTAAATGAGCATGCAAGTTAGTGTTCACTCAAGCATAAACAAAGCCAGACTGGCTCACGATGCCTGCGTGGGGGACGCAAGCAGGCTCGGGCAAGCAGACAGGTTTGGTATATGGTTCGAAACACCTGGCACGTTCGATACTCGAGACAAAATTAGTGCGAAAAAAAGCGGTCGAAACTCGAAGCATTCGATAGTCGATGTGTTCAAATCTCGGGGTTCCATGGTACAGCAATAAAAGAGTGGAACAGGCTACCTGTACATGTCAAAGCCAGTCATAACATGAGCCAGTTCAAGAAGACAGCCAAAATGTACCTCATGAATAAGGCTACAGAAAGGGAGGAGAGTGATTTCTTTCATGCATGAAAGTAACTAATTTTACTTCTGCCCTAATATATCTTCTTTTATTGTAACTGCTTTTACATATTTAAGATATTTACCTGTTTTTAACTTTTATATTATAAATAAAAATTATCACAAGGATCCCAATGGAAATAAGTCAACTTGTCTTACTTTTTCGGTTACCATAGGTTCTTTTTGGGTTATCATAGGTTCTTTTTGGGTTATCATAGGTTGTTTTTGGGTTATCATAGGCTCTTTTTAGGTTATCATAGGTTCTTTTTGGGTTATCATAGGTTCTTTTTGGGTGATCATAGGTTCTTTTGGGTTATCATAGGTTCTTTTTGGGTTATCATAGGTTCTTTTTGGGTTATCATAGGTTCTTTTTGGGTTATCATAGGTTCTTTTTGGGTTATCATAGGTTCTTTTTGGGTTATCTTTTTTAAGATATTTACCTGTTTTTAACTTTTATATTATAAATAAAAATTATCACAAGGATCCCAATGGAAATAAGTCAACTTGTCTTACTTTTTCGGTTACCATAGGTTCTTTTTGGGTTATCATAGGTTCTTTTTGGGTTATCATAGGTTCTTTTTGGGTTATCATAGGTTCTTTTTGGGTTATCATAGGTTCTCTACACATATGCTGCTATGTATGGTAATCTATGTAACACAGAGAGTAGTCGTCAACAGAGTAAAGTCCGAGGCAGCTACGGTGAAAAGCTCTGTTCCACAAGGCACAGTACTAGCTCCCATCTTGTTCCTCATCCTCATATCCGACATAGACAAGGATGTCAGCCACAGCACCGTGTCTTCCTTTGCAGATGACACCCGAATCTGCATGACAGTGTCTTCCATTGCAGACACTGCAAGGCTCCAGGCGGACATCAACCAAATCTTTCAGTGGGCTGCAGAAAACAATATGAAGTTCAACGATGAGAAATTTCAATTACTCAGATATGGTAAACATGAGGAAATTAAATCTTCATCAGAGTACAAAACAAATTCTGGTCACAAAATAGAGCGAAACACCAACGTCAAAGACCTGGGAGTGATTATGTCGGAGGATCTCACCTTCAAGGACCATAACATTGTATCAATCGCATCTGCTAGAAAAATGACAGGATGGATAATGAGAACCTTCAAAACTAGGGAGGCCAAGCCCATGATGACACTCTTCAGGTCACTTGTTCTATCTAGGCTGGAATATTGCTGCACTCTAACAGCACCTTTCAAGGCAGGTGAAATTGCCGACCTAGAAAATGTACAGAGAACTTTCACGGCGCGCATAACGGAGATAAAACACCTCAATTACTGGGAGCGCTTGAGGTTTCTAAACCTGTATTCCCTGGAATGCAGGAGGGAGAGATACATGATTATATACACCTGGAAAATCCTAGAGGGACTAGTACCGAACTTGCACACGAAAATCACTCACTACGAAAGCAAAAGACTTGGCAGACGATGCACCATCCCCCTAATGAAAAGCAGGGGTGTCACTAGCACGTTAAGAGACCATACAATAAGTGTCAGGGGCCCGAGACTGTTCAACTGCCTCCCAGCACACATAAGGGGGATTACCAACAGACCCCTGGCAGTCTTCAAGCTGGCACTGGACAAGCACCTAAAGTCAGTTCCTGATCAGCCGGGCTGTGGCTCGTACGTTGGTTTGCGTGCAGCCAGCAGCAACAGCCTGGTTGATCAGGCGCTGATCCACCAGGAGGCCTGGTCACAGACCGGGCCGCGGGGGCGTTGACCCCCGAAACTCTCTCCAGGTAAACTCCAGGTATACCTGAATGAACTTACTAATACACTACCACAAGCACCAACAAACTACCACAAGCACCAACACACTACCACAAGCACCTACACACTACCACAAGCACCAACACACTACCACAAGCACCAACACACTACCACAAGCACCAACACACTCTCACAAGCACCAACACACTACCACAAGCAACAACACACTACCACAAGCACCAACACACTACCCCAAGCACCAACACACTACCACAAGCACCAACACACTCTCACAAGCACCAACACACTACCACATGCACCAACACACTACCACATGCACCAACACACTACCACATGCACCAACACACTACCACATGCACCAACACACTACCACAAGCACCAACACACTCTCACAAGCACCAACACACTACCACATGCACCAACACACTACCACAAGCACCAACACACTACCACAAGCACCAACACACTACCACATGCACCAACACACTACCACAAGCACCAACACACTACCCCAAGTACCAACACACTCTCACAAGCACCAGCACACTACCACAAACACCAACACACTACCACAAGCACCAACACACTACCACAAGCACCAACACACTCTCACAAGCACCAACACACCACCACAAGCACCAACACACTACCACAAGCACCAACAATCTATCACAAGCACCAACACACTACCACAAAGTTAGGTTAGGAACCAAAACCAGAATACAGTGGTCCCTCAATTATCGTCCTAAATCCGTTCCTGGAAGTGGGACTATTATCAAAACAGACGATTTTCGAATCAATTTTCCCCATAAGAAATAATGTAAATCCAATTAATTCGTTCCAGACACCCAGAAGTATCAAGGGGTATACATAATCCCTTGTAATGACTGCAACAAATTATACGTGGGCGAAACATCAAGAGACCTCCAAACACATATTTCAGAACACCAATACGCAAGCAGGACTGACGATACAAGGAATGCCTGTGTACAACATCACAATTCACACAACCATTTAATTAACTACAGAAACTCAAGACTTATCGCCACAGAAGACAACACTCAATACCGAAGAATCCTGGAATCATCGCTTATCTCTATAACCAACAATTTCAACCAGAACAATGGCTTCTATAACAAAGCTGAACCACTTGCCAAGAAACTTCTTCATCGCTATCCCACATAAGAACATAGAACACTGCAGAAGGTCTGCTGACAACTTATCCAATACCCCTTCCAAGCTACCCAAGATTTTAGACTCTATAACCCCACCCGGTAGATCATCAGATGCAGCATTCTCCACCTGACCTCAACATTCTGAACCTGGCTATAAATACTCACGTACCTTCCACCCCAGGTAGATCTGTTTGTGACTTGATAAAGCCCACTGTGTGGGCGAAACGTTGTCAATAAAGGATCACATTAAACTGCATATGTGTTTATGTTTCCATTGTGTCGGTATTTTATACCATTTATTTTCATTGAAGGCTGTTGTTGATGAATGGAAGACAGGGAGGAGGAGAGAAGGAAGAGACGTTATTGTTTGGAAGGGGAATCCCCCTCCATAAGGACTCTAGGTCACTTCAGGGGTCACTTCCCTAGCATAAATATAGATTTACATGCAGAAAAAAATGCCAAATAAATGTAAAGCACTAATAAAATGTATAAATGAACATTGGTAATAGGGGCAGTTGATGAGTGGAATGGTCTGCCTAGTATGGTGATCAAAGCTAAAACATTGGGTAGTTTCAAATTTAGGTTGGATAAATACATGAGTGAGAGGGGTTGGATTTGAGTTGGACTTGCACCTGAGCTTATTGCTTGGGTAGCATTTGTTCTGTTAGTGGGTTGGATTTGTGAAGGACCGGCCTAGTATGGGCCAGCAGGCCTACTGCAGTGTTCCTCCTTTCTTATGTTCTTACTGAAGACTTGTTTGTGTGAGGGAGGGATGGTAAGTTTATTGTTGGAGAATATGACACTAATATCAACTCTACGGCTTATTTATCTATCACAATTCAACTAATATGACATAATAAACAATATTAATAACATAGAAACATGGAATATACTCTAGAATGAATAAAATGAGTCATTACGTATGTCACGAGAGGTGTTGTGTTGTGTTGTTGTTGGGTATATAAGGGCCACTGAGCGTAAGCCATCTATAATGGTGGTGAAGCAGCAGCTGAGGCGGCGATGTTTTCTGTAGCCCTATATAACTCCAACAACATTGGAGGAGTTGGTAGAATCGCAGAATCACTAAAGAAGGAACCCTCTACCACCATCACCACGACCTTCTACCACTATTACAAATGTTACCACCATCACTACTACCTTCTACCACCATCACTACCACCATCAACCACTATCACAACTGCTTCCACTCTACCACCACCACCTTTGTATTTTTCTACAAACTTTTTCATAAATTATATGTGTTTCTCACATTCTTTACCAAAGGGCTGGCACTAGAAGCTTTTTTTGGAGCCATGGTAGCTTAATTAGCACTTGCAAGCACTAAAATCAATGGAATATTATGAAATATTTCATAGGAGCATGTGAGGGGACCGTCGCTCACTGGCAAACAATGGCACACTGGCTGGGAAGGCAGGCCCAGGCGGCTCAGAGCGTGAGTACGCGTCCCGGGCAAAGGACGATTAGCGAGTTAACGGATCATTTGCGAGCCAATGTTTAGACGAAATAATGAGACTATTTCCGAAATGGATGACTTTCAGGCCGGATGATTATTGAGGGACCACTGTACAATAAAGGGATGAACAGAATTGTGTAGTACCTACAGTAGGTGGCCAGGGCCCAAACAGTCATTGAACTTAATTCGTTCCAGATGTTGGTTCAACAACCAAAATGGTCAACAACCAAACCAATTTATCACATAAAAAATAATGTAAATAAAATTAATCAGTTCCAGATGATGAATAACAATACAATGCACAGTTATATTAAATGGATTTATTTTCCAAGTTTTGGTTACTGCACTATTGAAAAATTGTGGCACAATTTTATACAACACTTCGTAAAATTAACTTTACACGATTCCGTTTACAGGCACGGAAAAAATTTCCCCAGCTCAAGCTGCCGCCTTGTTGTGGGTCAGCAGGGGGGACCTCCCACCATCCCTAGCCACCCCTGACACTCCCTCCACCCCCATCCCAGCCTTCGTGAATATTTGTCCAGTGTGAATGCTCCCTAGGAGCTAGCTGTGTTTATGAACTGTGTTTTGATCTTTAGCCCTTTCAGGGTTTCCGCACGGCTTACGCACCAGGGTTATTGACGTATTAGTACGCATAAATTCTATGCCTTCAAATCTAGCGAGAGAAAGCTGGTAGGCCTACATATGAAAGAATGGGTTTATATGGTCAGTGAGCGCAGTATAAAAAAAATTGTGCAGCACACAGTGCATAATGAGAAAAAAAAAACTTTGACCGTGTTTTTGGTTTAAAACAGCGAATTTGCACGGTATTTTCGTATGGTATTTATGGTTGCATTCAAATTTTGCTGGTCTCATTTCATAGAATGGAAGACATAATACAGAAATTAAGATGATTTTGATTGGTTTCACAATGAAAAGTACCTTGAAATTGAGCTCAAAGTAGCAGAAAAATTCGATTTTTGCCAAAGTTCAAAAGTAAACAAATCATGCCAAACGTCCAATACACGTCAACTGGTGAGTCTAATATTCTTTCACAAGTGTGCTGATATTATTTATACCATTTCTACACTAATGCAGTAGTCTGCATAACAGTAAATCATCTATTTTTTGTGAGAATAAAAACTCAAAGTGGAAAGCAAAAGAAATGTAAGAGGGGCCTAGGGATGTGACTAATGAACAGAGGAAATGTTATTTTCGTGCCAGGAATGTCTGTCTTGTTTATTCTGAACCCTATTTGGAAATTGGCATCTTTTGAAATTTGTGTGAAATTGGCAAAATTGCTAATTTCTGACCACTTTATTGGATAGTTGAAATCGGTAAATGGGTGGTTTCTTGTACTCATTTGATAGAAAAAATGGAGTTCTAGCAAAATAGTTATGATTTTTGTCGACTAGTACACTGAAATTGGCCGAAAATAGGGCTCAAAGTCGGCAAAATCGCCGATGCGTAAACATCGTCGAGACCGCTAACTTTGTGAGAGCATAATTCCATAAGTTTTCAATCAAATTTCATATTTTTGGTGTCATTATGATCAGGGAAAGATTCTCTATCTTTTCATAAGAAAAAATAATTTTTTTTCCAAAAAATTTTCAACCCTGAGAACAAGTTTAGGAGAGGGCCTCTCAAACCTGAAAGGGTTAATTATCATATCTTGTATCTGACAAGCAATCATGGCACCCAGTAGGCATACCAGTGTTGCTGAAAGTGACAAGAAAATGTATAAGCATTAACGAAGAAAATACAGATACAGTAGAACCTCGAGTTTTGGCCGTAATCTGTTCCAGGAGCTAGGCCTAAACTTGAACCGGCCTAAAGTCAAAGCAATATTTCCCATAAGAAATAATGTAAATACAATTAATCCGTTCCAGATCCACAAAAATATTCACAAAAAAAAAAAAAAAATTTTTAAAGAATAACTATAGTTTAACATACAAACAACAAATATAAATACATGTAGTACTTAAATGAGTAGTACAATATGTACATTAATACAAATTTAAATAAACATTTAAAAATCACATTTATGTACCTTTATTGAAGTCTTGCTGGCATCTGGAAGGAGGAGGAGAGAGGAAGGACTTATTGTATGGAAGAGGAATCCTCTTCCATAAAGGCTTTAGGTAACAAGTCCTTATCTGGGGGTTACTTCCCTTTGTGTTTTAACCCTTTGAGGGTCGACAGGCCCTCTCCGAGACTCGTTCTCAGGGTCGGCCAAATTTAAAAAAAAAAAAAATTCTTATGAAAAGATAGAGAATCTTTTCCCGATCATAATGACACCAAAAGTATGAAATCTGATGGAAAACTTAGGGAATTATGCTCTCGCGAAGTTAGCGGTCTTGGCAATGTTTACGCATCGGCGATTTTGCCCACTTTGAGCCCCATTTTCGGCCAATTCCACTGTACTAGTCGAAAAAAAAACATGAATACGTATTTCGCTAGAACTCCATTTTTTCTATCGAATGAGTGCAAGAAACCACCCATTTACCAATTTCAACTATCCAGTACAGTGGTCAGAATTGAGTAATTTTGCCAATTTCACACAAATTTCAAAAGATGCCAATTTCCAAATAGAATCCAGAATAAACAAGAAAGACATTCCTGGTATTAAAATGCCATTTCCTCTGTTCATTAGTCACATCTCAAGGCCCCTCTTACATTCTTTTGCTTTCCACTTTGAATTTTTATTCTCACAAAAAATAGAAGATTTACTGTTATGCAGACTACTGCATTACTGTAGAAATGGTATAAATAATATCAGCACACTTGTGAAAGAATATTAGACCCACCAGTTGACGTGTATTGAACGCTTGGCATGATTTGTTTACTTTTGAACCTTGGCAAAAATCGAACATTTCTGCTACTTTGAGCTCAATTTCAAGGTACTTTTCATTGTGAAACCAGTCAAAATCAGCTCAATTTCTGTAATATGTCTTCCATTCTATAAAATGAGACCAAGAAAACTAGAATACAACAATAAATACCATACAAAAATACAGTGCAAAGTCGCTGTTTTATTCCAAAAAAATGGTCAAAGTTTTTTTTCTCATTATGCACTGTGTGCTGCAGGATTTTTTTTATACTGTGCACACTGACCACATAGACCCATTCTTTCATATGTTGGCCTACAAGCTTTCTCCCACTAGATTTGAGGGCGCTAGAATTTAGGCGTACTAGTACGTCAAAAACCCTGGGTCATAAGCCGTACTAGTACGGCCAAAACCCTCAAAGGGTTAATACCACTAAGACCAGCTTGAGAGTCACTGGACCCCTGTTGCACAAAATAACTTTCAAGAGTGCTCTGTTTCTAGCATCTCTTTAAGATTTGCCTAAAATGCGACATCGTTTTTTCACTGAACATGTTGCAGAGATTGCTTGTGTCAGCTTGCTCAGGGTGGTATTTTTCCACAAAACTTTGCAACTTATTCCACACATGCCCTTAATCCCTGAAGAAGGCACCTCCTTCACTCCCTCTTCCTCCTCCTCTGAAGCAAGTTCTTCAGCTGTGGTCTGATGCTGTTCCAGTTGAAGCTCTTGCAGTTTATCAGTGGTTAGCTCTTCCCCGTGGTCCTCCACCAACTCTTCCACATCCTCGCCAGTCACCTCCAACCCTACGGACATGCCCAATGCCACAATACCTTCCACAACAGGCAGAGGTCAGCAGGATCAGGTTCAGCCTCAAACCCTTCAAAATCCCTCTGGATAACACATTGTAGCCACAATTGTCTCCAAGTAGAGTTCAAAGTCCTCGAAGTCACTCCCTCCCAAGCCTTACCTATAAGGCTTATACAGTTGTAGATAATGAAGTGATTCCTCCAGAACTCTCTTAGGGTCAATTCAGTGTCCGAGGTCACTTCAAAGCACCTTTGAAATACTGATTTTGTGTAAATTTTTGAAATTAGAAATGACCTGCTGGTCCATGGGCTGGAGGAGAGGAGTGGTGTTATGAGGCAAGAACTTCACTGTAATAAAACTGAAATCCCTGGACAAGAGGTCTACCAAGTTTGGAGGATGAGCAGGAGCATTGTCCATTACCAGGAGGCACTTGGGTGGCAAATTATTTTCCTGGAGGTATTTTTTCACACTGGGGCCAAACACTTCATGGACTCATTCTTTGAAAATTTGCCTCGTGATACCATGCCTTATGATTAGCTTTCCACATCACACACAATCTATTCTTCATGACATTGCTTTTCTGAGTGATACACCAGTAAAAGCTTCACTTTAAAATCCCCACTAACATTAGCACAGAACAAAAGAGTTAGACTGTCTTTCATAGGCTTGCATCCTGGCAGTGCCTTTTCCTTCTGAGTAATGCAGGTCCTCTTTGGCATTTTCTTCCAAAAGAGGCCTGTTTCATCACACCTGAACACTGGTTGGGGTTTGAATTTTTCAGTCTCTATGTACCACTTATATTCAGTCACGAATTTCTCAGCCACATGTTTGTCTGAACTAGCTGCCTCACCATGCCTTACATCACTGTGTATGTAAATACACTTCTTAAATCTGTCAAACCAGCCTCTGCTGGTCTTAAATTCACTAGCATCAGCACTGGTTCCAAGAATTTTCTTTACAAGATTGGCATGCAACTACCTTGCATTTTCACAAATGATCGACTCTGAAACACTATCACCCGTTATCTGCTTATTGTTGATCCACACCAACAACAACTTCTCAACCTCTTTGATTGTTTGTGATCTATTTCTGGTTAACATGTCAACACCTTTCGCAACATCAGCTTCTTTGAGTTCTTTTCTCTTTGCCAGAATAGAAGTGATTGCTGATTTGTTTTTGCTGTACATCCTGGCAAGCTCACCTACCCGTACGCCACTCTCGTATTTTTGAACTATCTCCTTCACATCTATGGTGTTTCTCATTTTCTTTACCAAAGGGCTGCCACTAGGAAGTTTCTTTGGGCCCATGGTGGCTTATTTCACAGTCACAATCAATAAACAAGCACTAAACACAATTAATTTATTTTGAAATGTTTGGATGAGCACGCAGGGTAATGTTCACTTAAGGATAAACAAAGTTAGACTGGCTCATGACACCTGCGCAGGCAGGCGGACAGGTCTGGTATGCTGGCCAAAACACAGGGCACAGGCTGAAACTCGGGACAAAATTTAGCTGAAAAAAGCAGTCGAAACTCAAAGCGGCCGATACTCAGGGCGGCCAAAACTCGGGATTCCACTGTATTATACAAGAGTTTGCCTGACTGTAATGAAGCATTAGTTTATACAGTTAAAAAGAATGAGGAAAATATAGGAGTTTGTGTGATGAATAACTGACTGACTTGACTTACAGACTTACCTGACTGACTTACTAACTTTACTTAATGACTGACTTACTGACTGATTGACTTGACTAACTTACTTGACTGACTTACTTGAGTGACTTCACTGACTGTCTTGACTGACTTCACTGACTGACTTGACTGACTTACTGACTTGACTGATTTACTGACTTAAAGTTAGACTTTTTCACTGATGAGGACCCTGACAGTGGTCTGAAACAGTATCTAAAGCAGCTGGTGCTTTAATGTCAGCTGTATAATGTACTGCAGGGTAAAACAGAAACAGAAATCCATTACAGAATTTATGCACACTCCAGTACAACCATTGACTTCAGCACTAGAACCTCTATCATCCACTTCAACCCAGTAGAGCCACAGCACAACTCTCCACAATCATCCACAAACACCAGCACCCACAATTTAAGGTAAGAAATACAGTAGGGCCCCGCTTTACAGTGTTTCGCTTTATGGCGTTCCACTAATATGGACATTTCAAATTATGACCAAAACTCGCTATATGGCTCTCCCCACCAGAGTTTCTAATAAGGTCACCATGCCCCACCCAGTTTGTTTACATTCTCCATGAGCTTCATAAGCACCATGTCTCTCCATTATGTCTGGAAATTCCAAAATTTCAAGTGTTTTTAAAAGTTATTTCATATTTTATATATATGTACTCTGATAATTATACTTATGTATACCTTATGTGTACCTATATAAATTTACACACTGTGCTGGCATTAAAAGCGGTAAGAGTGTCTTATGTCTCAAGACGCCATATTAGCAATGATATACCTTTGAAGACCCCACTGTACCCCTGCTTCTCACTGGGTTTATTTTACACTTCCTCCCATATCTCTCACTCCAGTATGTTGTTATGGCAGTGTGCAGATTTTGGGCCAGGCCCTCGAGTATTTTCTAGGTATGTACAGTATTATCATGTATCTCTCTCTCCCCTCCACTCCAATGAATACACGTTCAAGACTTGCAGGCGTTCCCAGTAGTTTAGGAGTTTTACAGGGTCAATGTGAGCTGTAAACGATCTCTGTATCTGCTCCAGCTCCGGTATTTCTCCTGCTCTGAATGGGGCTGTCAGCACTGAGCAATATTCTAAATGAGGGAACACTAGCAATTTGAAGAGTGTCACCATCGACATTATTTCCCTTGTTTTGAAAGTTCTCAATACCCACCCCGTCATCTTCCTGGCTGTCGTGATGTTTTTCTTGTTATGGTCTTTAACCCTTTGACTGTCGCAAGCCCCTTTCTGAAACTGTCATTCTATGTCGCAAAAGTTTTGGAAAAAAACAAAAATTATTCTTTCTTATGAAATGATAGAGAATCTTTTCCCAATGGTAATGACACCAAAAGTACGAAATTTGGTAGAAAACTCACAGAATTATGCTCCCGCAAAGTTAGCGGGCTCGGCGACATATACGCATCGGCAATTTCGCAGAATTTGAGCCCTGTTTTTGGTCAATTCCCTTGTTCTAGTTGACCAAACTCATAGCTATTTCTTTAGAACTTCATTTTTTCTATCAGTTGAGTACAAGAAACTGCCCATTTACTGATTTGAACTACCCAATAAAGTGGTCAGAAATTGGCAATTTGGCCAATTTCATGCAAATTAAAAAAGATGCCAATTTCAAAATAGGGTCCAGAATAAACAATGTAGACATTCTTGGCACTAAAATAACATATCCTCTGTTCATTAGTCATGTCTCTAGGCCCCTCTTATATTACTATTGCTTTCTATTTTGATTTTTTATTCATTATGCATTATTGTGAAAATGGTATAAATAATATCAGTGCACTAGTGAAAGAATATTAGACTCCCCAGTTGACGTGTATTGGACGTGTGGTGTAATTTGCTTACTCCTGAACATTGGTAAAAATCGAACATTTCCACTACTTGGAGCTCAGTTTCAAGGTCGTTTTCATCATGAAAGTAATGAAAATCATCTTTATTTGTGTAATATGTTTTCCATTTTATCACCTGAGACCATGAAAACAAGAATACAACCATAAATAATACACGAAAATACACCTCAAAGTCGGCATTTTAATCCAAAAAAACGGTCAGTTTTTTTTTCCTCATTATGCACTGCATGCTGCAGGATTTTTTTATGTGGTGCACACTGACCACACAGACCCATTCTCTCACATGTGGGCCTACCAGCTTTCTCCTGCTTGATTTGAAGCTGCTAGAATTTACGCATATAAATACATCAGAAACAGTGGCACGTAAGACGTATATATACGATGTAAACAGTCAAAGGGTTAAAAGAAAGGTCCGCTGACATAATTATTATTCCCAGATCCTTTATGCGTTCCTTACATTCTATTTGGTGACCCTCTTGAGTTTTGTATACAGTGTTCCTTTTGAGTTCTTCATTCTTTCCATACCTAAGCAACTGGAACTTATCACCACTGAACATCATGTTGTTCTCCACTGCCCACTGGAAAACCCTGTTTATGTCTTCTTGTACTTTTTCAGTGTCCTCTACCGTAGTGACTTTCATGCTTATTTTAGTGTCATCTGCAATTGATGATATAAAAGTGTGCTGGGCATTTTTGTCTAAATCTGCTATGAGGATGAGAAACAGCAGAGGTGCCAGGACAGTGCCTTGGGGCACTGAGCTTTTGACCTCGCTGATGCTGGATCTTGCCCTGTTCACTACTACTTTTTGTGTTCTTTGTGTTAGGAACCCGAAAATCCATCTGCTTACCTTCTCCATAATGCCTGTGGCCTTCATTTTGTGCGCTATCACTCCATGATCGCATTTATCAAACGCCTTTGCAAAATCTGTACAAATCACATTTGCGTTTTGGTCGTCTTCCAATGCCTCTGTAATTCTGTCATAATGGTTTAGCAGCTGTGACAGGCATGATCATCCTGCTCTAAAACCATGCTGGTTTGGGTTACGTTGGTTGTGCTGCTCCATGAAATTTGTAATTGGCCATCTCATCACTCTTTCAAAGATTTTTATGTTGTACAAGAATGGTATACAATACTGACAAGATGAAATTAAGACACATGTGCAACATCTGGGTATCTTTATGATGTGAGACGTTAGGGCTACTGGTCTGTAATTTTTAGCTAGTGCTCTGCTACCTCCCTTATGCAAAGGAGCTATGTCTGCACTCTTTAAGGCCTCCGGTATTTCACCTAGATCTAAGCTCTTTCTCCAAAGAACACTGAGGGCTCGTGCTAGTGGTACTTTGCACTTCTTTATAAACAGAGCATTCCATGAATCTGGTCCAGGTGCTGAGTGGGTGGGCATGTTGTCCATCTCTTTTTCGAAAACTGTGGGATTTATACTAATGTCAGTTAGTTGGTATGCGCGGCCTTCTTTTGGAGTTAAAAATATTTCTGCATTTTCTACCTTGCTGTCATTTAGTGGGTTGCTGAACACCGACTCATACTGTTCTTTTAGGATTTCACTCATTTTTGTGTAATCATTCCAGAAATTGCCTTGTACAATTATTCACTAGTAACATAAATATTATACCTCGCAGCCTGGCTTCCTAACCACCAACTGCAGGCCACTACCCTTTATAGTGTTTACATTTATTGCTCAACTCGTATTTTTAAAACCCCTAATTTTACTATTTTACTACCAAGTGCATTAAACTTCTCATTGAATTTTATACCCTGTGCCTTGTGCACTTTTAGCTTTAATATTAATTTTAACCATTTGACTGTTTCGGTCATACATATACGTCTTACGCGCCATTGTTTCTGACATATATACACTCATAAATTCTAGCGGCTTCAAATCAAGCAGGAGAAAGCTGGTAGGCCCACATGTGAGAGAATGAGTCTGTGTGGTCAGTGTGCACCATATAAAAAATCCTGAAGCACGCAGTGCATAAAGAGAAGAAAAAACTCCGACCATTTTTTTAATTAAAATGCCGACTTTGTTGTCTATTTTCGTATAGTATTTATGATTGTATTCTCGTTTTCTTGGTCTCATTTGATAGAATGGAAAACATATTATAGAAATGGAGGTGATTTTAATTGGTTTTACTATAAAAAGAACCTGGAAATGGAGCTCAAAATAGGGGAAATGTTTGATTTTTGCCGATGTTCAAAAGTAAACAAATGATGTCATTGTCCAATAAATGTCCAACTAGCCATTCTAATATGCAGTCATGAATGGGTTGACATTATTTGTACAATTATTACAATATTGCAGTAGTCTGCATAACAGTAAATCTTCTATTTTTTATTTGAATAAAAATTCAAAATAGAAAGCAAGAGTAATATCAGAGGGGCCTGGAGACGTGACTGATGAACAAAGAAAATGTTATTTTAGAGCCAGGAATGTCTGCATTGTTCATTCTGGACCTTATTTTGAAATTGTCATATTTTTTAATTTTCGTGAAATTGGCCAAATTGCAAATTTCTGGCCACGTTATTGAGTCGCTGAAATCGGTAAATGGGCAGTTTCTTGTACTCAGTCGAAAGAAAAAAACGGAGTTCTAAAGAAATAGCTATGAGTTTGGTCGACTGGAACAATGGAATTAGCCAAAAATAGGGCACAAAGTGGGCAAAATCGTCAGTTTTTCATCATTTTTTTTTTTTTTTGGCGTCATTACAATCGGGAAAAGATTCTCTATCATTTCATAATAAAAAATAATTTTTTTTTTTGAAATTTTGCGACACCAGGAGACACCTCAGGATTGGGGGTTGTGACAGTCAAGGGGTTAACCCATATTTCCATATTTGTTAGTGAATAGCAATATTTGACTTTCAGTTACTTAGACACATAAGGTGTTAATTAAGGTGCTAATTCAGATACTTAAGTGTTATATTTTCTTTATTTTAATTTTAAAATCAAGTCTTTGCCTCACATCTTTATAACTTTTACTACACCCAGTGCAGCAATGCGTCATCATAATTGTACTACAATAATTTTTAACTAACCCTCTTTTATTTTTTTATTTACCATTACTTGCTTACCATTATAAACTATTATCATAGAAGAGATAACCAGTGTAAACTTATACTGTCAAACTTGTGCTATAATACGAGTTAAAAATATCCCTGTATTATATAATTACTTATTTTAATCTACTATTTATAAAGTACTAAGTTTCGCTTCTTTATTTTCTCTTTTGACTACCCTTTCAGGGTCGAGAGGCCCTCTCCTATACTTGTTCTCAGGGTCAAAAATTTTTCGGAAAAAAAAAATTATTTTTTCTTATGAAAAAATAGAGAATCTTTTCCTGATCTTAATGATACAAAAAGTATGAAATCTGATGGAAAACTTACAGAATTATGTTCTCACGAGGTTAGCAGTCTCGACGATGTTGACGCATTGGCGATTTTGCCGACTTTGCGCCCTATGTTCGGCTAATTCCAGTGTACTAGTCAACAAAATTCATAACTATTTCACTAAAACTCCATTTTTTCTATCGAATGAGTACAAGAAACCACTCATTTACCGATTTCAACTATCCAATAAAGTGATCAGAAATTAGCAATTTTGCCAGTTCCACACAAATTTCAAAAGATGCCAATTTCCAAATAGGGTCCAAAATAAACAAGACAGATATTCCTGGCACTAAAATAACATTTCCTCTGTTCATTAGTCACATCTCAAGGCCCCTCTTACATTTCTTTTGCTTTCCACTTTGAATTTTTATTCTCACAAAAAATAGATGATTTACTGTTATGCAGACTACTGCATTACTGTAGAAATGGTATAAATAATATCAGCACACTTGTGAAAGAATATTAGACCCACCAGTTGATGTGTATTGGACGCATGGCATGATTTGTTTACTTTTGAACTTTGGCAAAAATCGAACATATCTGCTACTTTGAGCTCAATTTCAAGGTACTTTTCATTGTGAAACCAATCAAAATCATCTCAATTTATGTAATATGTCTTCCATTCTATAAAATGAGACCAGGAAAACTAGAATACAACCATAAATACCATACGAAAATACAGTGCAAAGTCGCTGTTTTAAAGCAAAAACATGGTCAAAGTTTTTTCTCATTACACACTGTGTGCTGCAGGATTTTTTTTATACTGTGCACACTGACCACATAGACCTATTCTTTCATATGTAGGCCTACCAGCTTTCTCTCGCTAGATTTGAAGGCACTAGAATTTACGCGTACTAGTACGTCAATAACCCTGGCGCGTAAGCCATACTAGTACGTCGGAAACCCTGAAAGGGTTAATTTTAATTATCACTTCCATTACCGATCAATACTACTGTTTTCAGTATTAATACAACAGTTCAATATTAAATCATAAAATTGTACCATATTGTACCATACAATTTTGGCTTTAAAAACTGCTTGAAAAAATACATTAGCTTAAGTTTAGTTTCATAATATTAAGTCCAACATAATACTTTGTTCAAAAGTCGAATTGTAGAATCACACAATCATATGATTACAAGAATTGATCCTGATATCAACTTTTTCATTAAATGACTTACACACATTGAGCAGTAACTGTAATTATTATACAGCAGACCAAGCAAAGACATTATTCAGAGCCAACAATAACATAACTGTCTTTAATTACAATGTCAGATCTTTGAGCAAACATTACGATGACCTTACAGCATTACTCAGTTCCCTGCATACCAGTATGTTAATCATCACACTCACCGAAACTTGGGTATAACTGGTACCAGAGATGTCTATGCCATTCTTGGTTATACAGCCATATACAACTGTAGGACAGACCAGCAAGGGGGTGCGGCAGCTATATACTACTCAGATCAACTTGATTGTATCAATAATTCTTGCAAAAGGGACTAACATGGAGAATATATAATAGCTAATTTTAAATAAAAAACCTGCAAAAAGCCCTCAGTCATAAACATCTACAGAGTACCACAGTCGAACATTTACCATTTTAGTGACAAATTAGGAAACATGATAAATGATGCACACATGAACAAAGACCACTTATTGTTCACAGGAGATTTCAACATAAATCTCCCACATGACCAGGACCCACAAGTAACTGAATTCACAAACACTATGAGTAACTGCTTGTTGCTACCAACAATAACAAAACCAACAAGAATCTCCAAGACCAGTGTCTCCTCATTAGACCACTTCTGGACTAACACTATATCCCCTTTACAATCAGGCATAATCACAGACAACACCACAGACCACTACCCTACCTTTCCCATAACCATCCTAGGTTATTTGTGTGTCGTTCTAGTCATGGTATTGTGCCTTTTTTTGTTATTTATCTAGGTAAATTGCCCCAAGACACTGCTAAAGTTACCTTCAGACTACATAATGAGGCAGCATTTAACAACTTCATAACAGCTATGATTAACATCGACTGGAATAATGAGCTAGAAACATATACAAATACTGATGAATGTAGTAATAATTTTCTAAAAAAAAAAAAAAAACATAACCTCTATAACAAGCATTGCCCCAAAACAACTAAACAGTTCACAGCTAAGAGACTAAACAGTCCCTGGCTAACACCCAGCATCCTCAAATCCATAAATATGGAGCACCTATATGAAAAACAGTATAGAATGGGCCAAATAACCAGAGACTATTCTCAGCGTTACTCGTCAATCCTTACCAGCCTGATAAGATGGTCAAAAAAACTGTATTATGAGAACAGATTACATAACATAAAAGGAGATATGAAAAAGACCTGGAAAACCCTAACTGAAATTCTAGGAACTAAAAAGATAAACAAAAATAAAACACTCATATTAACAAAATAAGATGAACCCCTACTCCCACCAACTGAAACAGCAAACAGACTCAATGTTTTCTTCTCCACCATTGGAATGAATCTAGCGAGCAAAATCCCAAGCTCAAACACCCGTCCATCAGACGACCTCACGGGTACCTACCCAAATACACTATTTCTAGCCCCAAACAACCCAACAGAAGTCTCACTCATCATCAACACCCTTAAAAACAAGGCAGGAGATATAAATAACTTACTGCCTTTTATGTACAAAAAAGCTTCTCAAGTACTGTCACTAATTATTGCAACACTCTTTAACAAATCAATCGAATCCTCCACCTTCCCATCAATTCTCAAAATAGCGAGGGTCACCCCAATCCACAAAGGAGATCAAACAGACTCGAATAACTATAGACCAATATCTATCTTACCTCTGCTCTCTAAAATCTTTGAAAAATTAATTCATAGGCAGATCTATTCCTACCTCATCTCTCAGGACATACTCAACCCCTCTCAGTTTGGATTCAGGACTAATAAAAGCACATATGATGCTATTGTACACATGCTAGAACTAAAATACACTGCTCTCGAGAAGAAAGAAGTCCCGCTGGGAATCTTTATTGATTTACATAAAGCTTTTGATACAGTCGACCATGATTTGCTGCACATTATATTAACACACTCAACTCTCTCAACTACCTAAAGTCATACCTTAGTAACAGAAGCCAATATGTGTACACAAATGGAGCTAACTCTTCCACACACCCAATTACAGTTGGGGTCCCACAAGGAAGTGTCCTTGGACCTCTCCTCTTTTTCATTTTCATCAATGACCTACCGAATGCATCACAACTACTCAAACCCATATTATTTGCAAATGACACAACATACGTCTTCTCTCACCCAAACCCAGTCACACTGGCCAACACTGTTAATGCTGAATTGCAGAAAATATCTACCCGGATGATGACTATCAAGCTTAGACTCAATGCTGACAAAACCTAATTTATTCAGTTTGGAAACAGAGCCTCAAATGTTCCACTAACATAACGCTAAACAGATCACCCATCACAAGATGCACAGAGGGAAAATTCCTAGGAATCCACCTTGACAGTAGCCTTAAATTGAAGACCTATATACAACAAATTTCCAAGAAAATCTCTAAGACAGTAGGCATACTATCAAAGATACGGTACAATGTTCCACAATCAGCTCTCCTTGCACTGTACCATTCACTCATCTACCCTTATCTCACATATGGAATTTGTGCATGGGGATCAACAACATTAAATCACCTAAGACCTCTAATAACCCAGCAAAAGGCAGCAGTCAGAATGATAACAAATTCCCACTCCCGACAGCATACTCCACCAATATTCAAAAGTCTAAAACTACTCACCATAAAGAACATCCATACTTATTCTTGCACCTACTACATACATAAAACACTACACTCAAACATAAACCCTCCACTCATACTTCTCCTCAAATCCTTATTAAGACACACGACTATAATACACAACACAGATCACTTTTTGATGTACCCCGTGTCCATATTACTCTACGTAAGAACTCTATGCACATAAAGGGCCCCAAAATTTGGAATTCATTACCAGTAAATACTAAAGTAACCAGGTGTGAACATCAGTTTAAGACTTCTCAAAAACCATCTACTCAGCCTAAACTAAATATTCAATACTCAATACTTAAATCTGCCAAAAGATCTCCCAATTACCTAAATTTTAATGCTGCAAAATTTAAATACACAAAGTTCATACATAAGTTAATACTTACTACATTGTAATATAAATACCTGCACAAAACTATACTGCCTTACACCATATTGTAACATTCTCATACTGTAAATTACTTTCGCCAATGCTCAATATTATATTCCAATAATATAAATTAAATATTACTGTTGATATACACAACCTTCATTTGTAACTTGAGTTAACTTACTGTCTACGTTAAATAAAAACATACGTACAACATAAACTGTGATCAATTTCTCTAGTATTAAGTAGTACGTAAGCCATTAATTTAGTCTGGCCATAATGCCGTGGCATGATACTGGCTCTATGTACTGTAACTATGTATTGTGCCAAAACAAAAACATTCACATTGCTAAACTCACAAACTAGTATTTAGTCACTTAGTATTTAGTCAACTTACTCCATAATTTGTAATAATTTAGGGTTAAGAATTAATCTAAGTTTGCCCAAAATGCCTAGCCATGCTAGGTGTTCTAGTGCCCCCCTCTGTAATTAGTATTTTATTACATGTAAACCACACAATACCCAAAATCTGTAAACCGCGCATTGTAACCCTTATAGAGAATAAACTTGATTGATTGAGTGTAACTACAGAATCTCAATGTAAACTGGAAAAGAAATAAAAATTTGTATTTGTACTCGTAATTCAAGGAACAGGAGCAGAGGTCTACTTGCTTACATCAAGAGCCCATCACCAGCATCAAGGAACCATCCTTGACGAGACCATCAGATCAAGACACCATCATCAGTATCAAGGAACCATCCTTGACGAGACCATCAGATCAAGACACCATCATCAGCATCAAGGAACCATCCTTGACGAGACCATCAGATCAAGACACCATCATCAGTATCAAGGAACCATCCTTGACGAGACCATCAGATCAAGACACCATCATCAGCATCAAGGAACCATCCTTGACGAGACCATCAGATCAAGACACCATCATCAGCATCAAGGAACCATCCTTGACGAGACCATCAGATCAAGACACCATCATCAGCATCAAGGAACCATCCTTGATGAGACCATCAGATCAAGACACCATCATCAGCATCAAGGAACCATCCTTGACGAGACCATCAGATCAAGACACCATCATCAAGGAACCTTGACGATACCATCAGATCAAGACACCATCATCAAGGACCCTTGATAATATCATCTCACAAAACAATAACAAAGAGCCTATGTGGTAGGCCTACACACCCAGACTTAAGTCCTACTCACACATTTATTATCTTAATATATGATATTTTAGGCAACATTATGGTATCAAAATGTTCTCATAATGTTTACAATTATACGTTATTATGTTATTATACGTTATTATACGTACGTTGACTCTGTGATGAAGGAAACTTACGACAAGTGAAGCAAGTTACTGGAGTTACTTTGTTGTTGTTGTTGGTTTATAAGGGCGACTGAGAAGTGGAGCCGTACTGACCTGCCTCACCTGGCTAGTGGAGCCGTACTGACCTGCCTCACCTGGCTAGTGGAGCCGTACTGACCTGCCTCACCTGGCTAGTGGAGCCGTACTGACCTGCCTCACCTGGCTAGTGGAGCCGTACTGACCTGCCTCACCTGGCTAGTGGAGCCGTACTGACCTGCCTCACCTGGCTAGTGGAGCCGTACTGACCTGCCTCACCTGGCTAGTGGAGCCGTACTGACCTGCCTCACCTGGCTAGTGGAGCTGTACTGACCTGCCTCACCTGGCTAGTAGAGCCGCACTGACCTGCCTCACCTGGCTAGTGGAGCCGTACTGACCTGCCTCACCTGGCTAGTGGAGCCGTACTGACCTGCCTCACCTGGCTAGTGGAGCCGTACTGACCTGCCTCACCTGGCTAGTGGAGCCGTACTGACCTGCCTCACCTGGCTAGTGGAGCCGTACTGACCTGCCTCACCTGGCTAGTGGAGCCGTACTGACCTGCCTCACCTGGCTAGTGGAGCCGTACTGACCTGCCTCACCTGGCTAGTGGAGCCGTACTGACCTGCCTCACCTGGCTAGTGGAGCTGTACTGACCTGCCTCACCTGGCTAGTAGAGCCGCACTGACCTGCCTCACCTGGCTAGTGGAGCCGTACTGACCTGCCTCACCTGGCTAGTGGAGCCGTACTGACCTGCCTCACCTGGCTAGTGGAGCTGTACTGACCTGCCTCACCTGGCTAGTGGAGCCGTACTGACCTGCCTCACCTGGCTAGTGGAGCTGTACTGACCTGCCTCACCTGGCTAGTGGAGCCTGTACTGACCTGCCTCACCTGGCTAGTGGAGCCGTACTGACCTGCCTCACCTGGCTAGTGGAGCCGTACTGACCTGCCTCACCTGGCTAGTGGAGCCGTACTGACCTGCCTCACCTGGCTAGTGGAGTCGTACTGACCTGCCTCACCTGGCTAGTGGAGTCGTACTGACCTGCCTCACCTGGCTAGTGGAGTCGTACTGACCTGCCTCACCTGGCTAGTGGAGTCGTACTGACCTGCCTCACCTGGCTAGTGGAGTCGTACTGACCTGCCTCACCTGGCTAGTGGAGCCGTACTGACCTGCCTCACCTGGCTAGTGGAGCGTACTGACCTGCCTCACCTGGCTAGTGGAGCTGTACTGACCTGCCTCACCTGGCTAGTGGAGTCGTACTGACCTGCCTCACCTGGCTAGTGGAGCTGTACTGACCTGCCTCACCTGGCTAGTGGAGCCGTACTGACCTGCCTCACCTGGCTAGTGGAGCTGTACTGACCTGCCTCACCTGGCTAGTGGAGCCGTACTGACCTGCCTCACCTGGCTAGTGGAGCTGTACTGACCTGCCTCACCTGGCTAGTGGAGTCGTACTGACCTGCCTCACCTGGCTAGTGGAGCTGTACTGACCTGCCTCACCTGGCTAGTGGAGTCGTACTGACCTGCCTCACCTGGCTAGTGGAGCTGTACTGACCTGCCTCACCTGGCTAGTGGAGCCGTACTGACCTGCCTCACCTGGCTAGTGGAGCTGTACTGACCTGCCTCACCTGGCTAGTGGAGCCGTACTGACCTGCCTCACCTGGCTAGTGGAGCTGTACTGACCTGCCTCACCTGGCTAGTGGAGTCGTACTGACCTGCCTCACCTGGCTAGTGGAGCTGTACTGACCTGCCTCACCTGGCTAGTGGAGTCCGTACTGACCTGCCTCACCTGGCTAGTGGAGCTGTACTGACCTGCCTCACCTGGCTAGTGGAGTCGTACTGACCTGCCTCACCTGGCTAGTGGAGCTGTACTGACCTGCCTCACCTGGCTAGTGGAGCCGTACTGACCTGCCTCACCTGGCTAGTGGAGCTGTACTGACCTGCCTCACCTGGCTAGTGAAGACGTACTGACCTGCCTCACCTGGCTAGTGGAGCTGTACTGACCTGCCTCACCTGGCTAGTGGAGCCGTACTGACCTGCCTCACCTGGCTAGTGGAGCTGTACTGACCTGCCTCACCTGGCTAGTGGAGTCGTACTGACCTGCCTCACCTGGCTAGTGGAGCTGTACTGACCTGCCTCACCTGGCTAGTGGAGCCGTACTGACCTGCCTCACCTGGCTAGTGGAGCTGTAATGACCTGCCTCACCTGGCTAGTGAAGACGTACTGACCTGCCTCACCTGGCTAGTGGAGCTGTACTGACCTGCCTCACCTGGCTAGTGGAGCCGTACTGACCTGCCTCACCTGGCTAGTGGAGCTGTACTGCACCTCTGCCTCACCTGGCTAGTGGAGCTGTACTGGACCTGCCTCACACTGGCTAGTGGAGCTGTACTGACCCTGGCCTCTACACTGGCTTGTGGAGCTGTACTGACCTGCCTCACCTGGCTAGTGGAGCTGTACTGACCTGCCTCACCTGGCTAGTGGAGCCGTACTGACCTGCCTCACCTGGCTAGTGGAGCTGTACTGACCTGCCTCACCTGGCTAGTGGAGCTGTACTGACCTGCCTCACCTGGCTAGTGGAGCCGTACTGACCTGCCTCACCTGGCTAGTGGAGCCGTACTGACCTGCCTCACCTGGCTAGTGGAGTCGTACTGACCTGCCTCACCTGGCTAGTGGAGCCGTACTGACCTGCCTCACCTGGCTAGTGGAGCCATACTGACCTGCCTCACCTGGCTAGTGGAGTCGTACTGACCTGCCTCACCTGGCTAGTGGAGCCGTACTGACCTGCCTCACCTGGCTAGTAGAGCCGCACTGACCTGCCTCACCTGGCTAGTGGAGTCGTACTGACCTGCCTCACCTGGCTAGTGGAGCTGTACTGACCTGCCTCACCTGGCTAGTGGAGTCGTACTGACCTGCCTCACCTGGCTAGTGGAGTCGTACTGACCTGCCTCACCTGGCTAGTGGAGTCGTACTGACCTGCCTCACCTGGCTAGTGGAGCTGTACTGACCTGCCTCACCTGGCTAGTGGAGTCGTACTGACCTGCCTCACCTGGCTAGTGGAGCTGTACTGACCTGCCTCACCTGGCTAGTGGAGCCGTACTGACCTGCCTCACCTGGCTAGTGGAGTCGTACTGACCTGCCTCACCTGGCTAGTGGAGTCGTACTGACCTGCCTCACCTGGCTAGTGGAGTCGTACTGACCTGCCTCACCTGGCTAGTGGAGTCATACTGACCTGCCTCACCTGGCTAGTGGAGCTGTACTGACCTGCCTCACCTGGCTAGTGTGTCAGCATAGTTGCTGATCCTCCTTTACATGTGTTGTATGCATAGATTAGATGAGCATTATAGTACCATCCATGTGTTAATATAGAACATCCCTTAGGCCTGTGACTGTATGACGTCACAGGATGCAGCGAGCGAGTGAGAGGAGCTACCTCGGTCTCAGTCGACGCATAGGCATAGAAGGCAGAACACGGCAGGCTGGGCACCATCTCCCATTACCACAGTCGGACAATATAGCGTTACCATCCAACAAGTGAGTTTACCTTATCCATCAATCTCCTACCGAACCCCACAAGACAATTTGGTGGCAACAGAGGGCCTGTAATTCTGACGATTACAGCGATTTCTGGAGATAAATTTCTACTGAACCGGCCGCCATCTTGTGACTAGGCCTGACGAGCAGGGTAATGCTCGACCTAGCCAAGCCAGCTATCTCAAGCCAGCTACCTCAATCAAGCAACTACCAGCCACTACATTATTCACTGGTCAGTCTCTTTGTATTAGTGTTTATCTGCTTATTTGCATCACTCCCGAGGGGTTGACCCGAGTTTGCAAAGTAAGCCAGTAAGACAGTCTGTGGTGGGGGAGTCAGAACAACCCAGTCAGCCCAAGCCTGATACCATCCAGCCTTGCCTGCCAAGCCAGCTTTCCACCCTTGCTGTGCTCATCATGAGAAATCATTCTGTTTGAAGGGTTAAGATAAGCCAGCCAGCAACTAACCCAGGTGACTAACCAGGTGTCTTACCCCAGTACTCAAGCAAGTCATGTGAGTACAGTCTTCATCGCTTTGTGCTTCAAGTTCCAAGCCATTCTGAGTGTGTTTTCATCCCTGTGGTGTTGTGGTATTTCGTGGGTCTGTTTTTAAGCCAGTCAGCTTAGAATTATCTTCGCGCCAGTCAGGGTGTACCCAGTGAGGCTTACGCCGTTCATCCCATAGGCCCAGTTACCACGCGGTCTCGACCTTAGCCCTGTCAGCCCACTCACCCACTCACTCGACACCGGCCTCAGCTGCCTCACTCAGCCATTCACCCACTCACCCAACCACTACCACTGTGTTTTGGTACTCTTGCTATGGGTACTAGCACCACATTTTAAAGACCACATAGGGGGTCAAGAGCTAGAGCGTGTTTCGCGCCACCGTTAAAAGCCTCCTGTGTGAAGTCTATCGTCGATGGAAGCGCAAATTCTACGATCATGTGTGGACAGTAGCCAGCCACGAGACGATAGCCTCCATCCTCCAACCTTCCTCCATCTACTTAATTCTTCATCAAGTCGTTACAGCGATAATATTTTTTCATAGAGACATTTGCGAGTGTTGAGACATTTCTTTTTGTATTTCCAGTGATTTCTTAGTGACATTCAGTGACTCTTGATTAGTGTGGAAATTTATTTGGTCCCTAAAGTTCCACAGGACAGATCCAGCATGGCCGTGATGGAACAGCTGAGCTGGATGGCCCTTAAAATCCTCCCAAACAAACAGCATTCTCTTTAGTTGGCAGTGGATTGTTGGTAGGCATTTATTTAATTTATAGATTTACTCTTCAGGGAAGGAGTAGGTAGTTTTACTGTTAGTACACTAATATTAGGTTTACTAAGGCATCTGTAGATAATAATAATGTAGACCTAAGACCTTAACATAGGTAGTAATAGGCCGATAATGTGGGCAAACACTAGGATAAGTTAGCTAGGGAGAACTGGCAGCCCTAGCTTGAATGATGAGGCACGGGTCTCAAGGACACAATAGCA
Organism: Cherax quadricarinatus; assembly: GCF_026875155.1. Lineage (NCBI taxonomy): Eukaryota > Metazoa > Arthropoda > Malacostraca > Decapoda > Parastacidae > Cherax > Cherax quadricarinatus. The sequence goes on along the minus strand of NC_069474.1, from coordinate 866,712 downwards.
TCCTTCTTAAGACAGACACCAACTGGACAAGATGTGCCGTGATCAGCAGACGGCGCCCCCCACGTGTCTTCACATTTGAGACCTGGGGAAATCTGGTAGAGGCACCTCGATGTACCGTAGATGACCTCCGTCAGGCCCATACAGTAAGACAAGACCTCCACTTTTATCTCGTAGATTTCTGGCCAGTGTCTGGGGAGATTGTGAGTGAGTTGATCTGTGGGCCTGTGTTGCAGCTGGCAGAGCATGCCCAGTAAGTACCAGTGTCTCAGAGCAGTCTGGAAGCTAGTGTCCGTGTCTGCATAGTTATACTAGGGGATACATACCCTCTTGGATATAGGAATTTCTGAGGTGCAGGCAGGACACTAATAACGATTGAATATTGCAGGAATTAAGGTTCCCGGTTGCACGTGGTTTCTGAGGGGAGGTCCAAAGGGGCTAAGGCTAAGCTTAGGGAAGTTGAAGATCAGGATATATGCTGCAACACCAAGTAAGTTAGTCCTTTATACGTGCATGTAGGCGAGTTTCTTGCAACATCAATCATTTGTGAAAATCTGTCCTATAAGCCACTTGTGAGGCTGAGGTACGCACCTCAGAGCTCAGTGTCAACAGAGTTTGCCAGGGTAGGTGACTCACTTGGAGGCAGTCCACACAAATTTTCACAATTAGACTCAGTGTTTATTATATACTGTCTGCAATAATTTTTTATCTTCTTAATTCAGTGTTAATTTTCGTGCTATTATTTTATGTCTGTTGTGTTGTGTTTCTTTTTTATACACTTGAAGTAAGTACCTTAGTGTTTTTCCTTTGTTGTGTGTGCAACACATACGAGCAGTATAGAACTTGTGTTTACACTTTAGAATCACCTTGTGTTCTCAGTATTCCAGTGAAGTAATTCAGTAATTTATTACCTTATATTCTACATCACAACTCAGTGTTGTCTGTAATATTTTTATCCCAGCATTTGTGTAGTCTTGCCAGTTTATTTAATTTTTCTCTGTGTGTTGAACATTTTTTGTGTTAATTCCTTTCATTTAGCCAGTGTCTAATTTGTCTTATTTCCACAGACAATAGTGCCATTATTTTGTGCAAGCAAGAAATTATTTTCCAAATTTTTCACACATCAAGTTTCACAGCAAGAAAATTCTAGTATTGTGTTTATATTGATGTGTTGTGTTCTGCATCACTGTAAGTGTTCAAACCTTTTGTTCTGTGTTTTTGCACCTATTATTTTTCATGTTTCATTGAACAAATTCACTCTTAGTGCAATTTTTAAGTTGTTCATTTAAAGTAAATTGTAATTTTGCTTGTTAAGTGTTGCTTAAGTTGCAGTTAAGAGTTAAAGTGTTCCTTTAGTTCATTCCTTGTTATATTTTGTTTTAATCTTGTAAACTGTATTTTCTTGTGTGGGTAATATTTTTTTTATTATTGCACATTGACTCATTTTGCAATAATTCTTGTGTAAACATTTTGTTGTCATTAAAATTTTTCTTTCAGAAATTTTATGTAGTGTTGTGCAGTAATTTTGATTAGCAATTGTTATTTGCAATATTGCTACAGTTTATTTCAGTGCAGTTTCTTATGCTCTGTTCTGTACTGACCTGCCTCACCTGGCTAGTGCAGCTGTACTGACCTGCCTCACCTATCTAGTGCAGCTGTACTGACCTGCCTCACCTGGCTAGTGCAGCTGTACTGACCTGCCTCACCTATCTAGTGCAGCTGTACTGACCTGCCTCACCTATCTAGTGCAGCTGTACTGACCTGCCTCACCTGGCTAGTGGAGCTGTACTGACCTGCCTCACCTGGCTAGTGGAGCTGTACTGACCTGCCTCACCTGGCTAGTGGAGCCATACTGACCTGCCTCACATAGCTAGTTAAAGCCCTGCATGTGACATTCAGCAGGCATATCCCGATTTTTCGTATTGAACCACGTCTCATTTAAGGCAAATACATCAATGTTACCTGCACTAGCAACTAGTCTCAACTCATCCATCTTATTCCTAGCACTACGACTATTTGTGTAATATATATTTAATGACCCTCCCTTCTCTTTTTTCTTCCTGCTGATTTCTGTTCCTTCACTATGCCTGTTTCTCTCCTTATCACCTAATGCCATTGACTTTCCTATGTTCATCAATAACTCTTCCTCATTCTGCCTATAACTGGTTCCCTTAAAACTCGCACTGTTGCTACACTCAGAATTTATTGATTTTCCACGAAAACCCATACCACTATCTATTTCTAGTTTAAAGACCTAACTGCTCCCTCAACTGCGTTGGCCAGCGCTCCCACCCCAGACCTAGATAAGTGAACCCCATCCCTGGCATACATGTTATTTCTGCCATGGAAGAGGTCCCAGTTGTCAATGAATGTTATTGCATTTTCCTTACAGTATTTGTCCAGCCAACAATTGACACCAATTGCCCTGGACAACCATTCATTTCCAACGCCTCTCCTTGGCAAAATACGACATATTGACAGGTTTCCCACCCTTCCTCCTAATTATCTCTATTGCTGACCTATACCTGCTAATCAGGTCCTCACTCCTACATCTGCCAACATCGTTGCCTCCAGCACTGAGACAGATAATAGGATTGCTCTCATTACCTCTCATGATGTCATCCAGACGGCTAACAATATCCTTCATCCCAGCCCCAGGAAAACACACTCTCTGCCTCCTACTCCTATCCTTCAAGCAGAATGCCCTATCCATGTACCTAATCTGGCTATCCCCAACAACAGCAATGTTTTTACCTTCCTTGGCGTAGTACGTCGTGATGCTCCCAGTAGTCGACTCACATTTGTCAGGTAGCATTACACCTTCACTTGTGGAATTCGTCAAGATGTTCTCGATGGTTTTTGTTGGGGTTTCTAGGGATGTCTCACTCACGTCAGCCAATGCTTCCTTGGTGCTCGTTGTGACATTCCCAGTAGAACACCCACATTCGTCAGGTAGCACCGAAAATGGGTTGGAAGTTTCCACAGTAGTCTTCTGGGTCCTCGTTGTTTCTGCCTCTCCAACAGTCTTCTTGATCCTCAGCTTGGTTCCACGTTGCCCGACCACTGACCAAGTTCCCCTCTTAACCTGGGGACTCACAACAGGAGGATTACTTCGAATCCTCTTGTTCTCCTCTGTTTATCGCCGATTCTCCTGCTTAGCAACCCTAAGCTCTTCTTTCAGCTGCTGGTAAAGTTGCTTAAGAGAGGGCATCCTGGTTCAGATTCACAGAGAGCACACAAGCAAGTTTTAGTTGGAGACAGTCAGGTTAAGTTTATGGATAGGGTCTTTTGTCTTAGGGACAGGAAGAGGAGGCTCAGGGTATGTTTTCCTGGGGCTGGGATGGGGGATATTGTTAGCCATCTGGACGACATCATGAAAGGTAATGGGAGCAATCCTATTATCTGCCTCAGTGCTGGAGGCAACGATGTTGGCAGACGTAGGAGTGAGGACCTGATTAGCAAGTTTAGGTCAGCAATAGAGATAATTTGGAAGAAGGGTGGGAACCCTCTCATATGTGGTATTTTGCCAAGGAGAGGAGTTGGAAACGAATGGTTGTCCAGGGCAATTGGTGTCAATTGCTGGCTGGACAAATACTGTAAAGAAAATGTGGTAACATTCATTGACAACTGGGACCTCTTCTATGGCAGAAATGACATGTATGCCAGGGATGGGGTTCACTTATCTAGGTCTGGGGTGGGGGCACTGGCAACGGCGGTGGAGGGAGCTGTTAGGGCTTTAAACTAGGAATATATAGTGGTATGGAAATAAATCTTCCTTCCAAGCTACCCAAGATTTTAGACTCTATAACCCCACTCGGTAGATCATTAGATGCAGCATTCTCCACCTGACCTCAACATTCTGAACCTGACTATAAATACTCGCGTACCTTCCACCCCAGGTAGATCTGTTTGTGACAGACAGACACACACACTTCACAATGCACTTCTCGAACAGGGTAAAGATCAAACCAGAGAGTGGGACAGTCAATGACTCGTCAAAGCTAGCACTTGCAGCTGTCGTCAGTGGCAGACTGCAAGTCAAGTTTAATGCAATTCTGTCTCTCAAAGAGGCCTTCGTTGTCGTCTGTGCTGACGACACTGAGGCTGAAAAACTCATTACCACCACTGCAACAACCACTCTACGAGATCAGGGATTTATTGTCTTGACTTCCCCAGCTCTGAGGGCCAGGAGAACTGTGTTCCTTAAGAGACTCGACAGGCTCATCACTGCCCAGGCTACCGAAGAAATCAAGTCGTCCATTGAGGCACAGTACCCTTGGGCCAAGGTGGAATTCATTACCAAAATACCCAATGCCTCCTCCATGCTGAAGGTCACCTTCAGTGACGTCAACATGGCAGCCAGAGCTCTCACCGAGGGACTGGCTATTCACTACTTCTACATCAATCCAGCCTTCATCAAAGCAGAAAAAATCCATCAAATTCCACAGTGTTCCAACTCTTACTCATACCTACATACCACCAAAGACTGCCCTGCCAAGAATAAGAAGTTCTGCTCCACCTACGGCCAAGAAGGCCATGACTTCAAGACGTGCCCTACTGCCTCTCTACCTAAATGCTTGAACTGCAAGAATGATCACCATACTCTTGCTGCCAAGTGCCCAACCAGACGAGATATACTTAAGAAACAACTCCAAAAACAAACAAACAAAAAAAAAAAACCCTCTGCACAAGCGACTACATATGCTGCGATTACCAAGCTTCAAGCAGATACTAGCAAGATTCTTCAAGCCACGCTAGCTGCATCTTCCACTTCTTCACCAGCTCTTGCTGGCGACTCCACCGAGATTCTTTACTGTATCATGTATGCTCATGTGCAGAATGTAGCTGAACCTGGTTCCTTCATCACCACCATCAACGAACTCTTCAAGCTCAACAACATGCCTGGTTTCACATTCCCTGCATCTCCACCTTCCACAGAGATGATCATAAAATCCACTGCAAATGTCGCCAACATTACCGCTGCTCCACCGCTACCACACCTTCCTCCCGACACAGAGATGGACCAATCAGAGACCACTGAGACGCCTACCGATTCCACCAGTGAGAGTCCACCAGCACCTGCTTCCACCTCCGTCACAACGGACTAATCAGACGCCTCACCTCAATCGTCTAAGCCACCAGCCAAGAAGCTTAAAACACAAGAGCCTTGGGATGTATCCCTTCATACTACCGCCACTCCTTCACAGGAAGTCCACTGCTTGCCTGGTGTAGATTTCAGACGTGCTCGTGTCAGCGTGCATCGTTGTGCTCAGGGTTTTCTTGTGTTTTCACGGTCGCTCTTACATGCTAGAACTTTAATTTGTGCCATCAATCCTATACGATACATCCCTCTAGCGCCTGGAACCAATCTTGGGCGGAAAACATTATATACTGAGTCAAAAAAGGAGAATTAGTATGCACTACCTAGCAGAGTTTACTGCCAGAGGGGAATCATAGGCCTGTGCCCGTGTGCAAAATAATAATAATAGAACTTTTCTTTGTCAGAGGAAAGAAAGTCTCCCTGATAACATTGTGTATACATAGTGTATAGTGTATACTACAGTGGCTCCCTAGTGGGCTGCAGAAAACAATATGAAGTTCAACGATGAGAAATTTCAATTACTCAGATATGGTAAACATGAGGAAATTAAATCTTCATCAGAGTACAAAACAAATTCTGGCCACAAAATAGAGCGAAACACCAACGTCAAAGACCTGGGAGTGATTATGTCGGAGGATCTCACCTTCAAGGACCATAACATTGTATCAATCGCATCTGCTAGAAAAATGACAGGATGGATACCTGGAGTTTACCTGGAGAGAGTTTCGGGGGTCAATGCCCCTGCGGCCCGGTCTGTGACCAGGCCTCCTGGTGGATCAGCGCCTGATCAACCAGGCTGTTGCTGCTGGCTGCACGCAAACCAACGTACGAGCCACAGCCCGGCTGATCAGGAACTGACTTTAGGTGCTTGTCCAGTGCCAGCTTGAAGACTGCCAGGGGTCTGTTGGTAATCCCCCTTATGTGTGCTGGGAGGCAGTTGAACAGTCTCGGGCCCCTGACACTTATTGTATGTTCTCTTAACGTGCTAGTGACACCCCTGCTTTTCATTGGGGGGATGGTGCATCGTCTGCCAAGTCTTTTGCTTTCGTAGTGAGTGATTTTCGTGTGCAAGTTCGGTACTAGTCCCTCTAGGATTTCCAGGGATATAATCATGTAAACCTCCCTCCTGCGTTCCAGGGAATACAGGTTTAGAAACCTCAAGCGCTCCCAGTAATTGGGGTGTTTTATCTCCGTTATGCGCGCCGTGAAAGTTCTCTGTACATTTTCTAGGTCGGCAATTTCACCTGCCTTGAAAGGTGCTGTTAGAGTGCAGCAATATTCCAGCCTACATAGAACAAGTGACCTGAAGAGTGTCATCATGGGCTTGGCCTCCCTAGTTTTGAAGGTTCTCATTATCCATCCTGTCATTTTTCTAGCAGATGCGATTGATACAATGTTATGGTCCTTGAAGGTGAGATCCTCTGACATAATCACTCCCAGGTCTTTGACGTTGGTGTTTCGCTCTATTTTGTGGCCAGAATTTGTTTTGTACTCTGATGAAGATTTAATTTCCTCATGTTTACCATATCTGAGTAATTGAAATTTCTCATCGTTGAACTTCATATTGTTTTCTGCAGCCCACTGAAAGATTTGGTTGATGTCCGCCTGGAGCCTTGCAGTGTCTGCAATGGAAGACACTGTCATGCAGATTCGGGTGTCATCTGCAAAGGAAGACACGGTGCTGTGGCTGACATCCTTGTCTATGTCGGATATGAGGATGAGGAACAAGATGGGAGCTAGTACTGTGCCTTGTGGAACAGAGCTTTTCACGTAGCTGCCTCGGACTTTTACTCTGTTGACGACTACTCTCTGTGTTCTGTTAGTGAGGAAATTATAGATCCATCGACCGACTTTTCCTGTTTTTCCTTTAGCGCGCATTTTGTGCGCTATTACGCCATGGTCACACTTGTCGAAGGCTTTTGCAAAGTCTGTATATATTACATCTGCATTCTTTTTGTCTTCTAGTGCATTTAGGACCTTGTCGTAGTGATCCAGTAGTTGAGACAGACAGGAGCGACCTGTTCTAAACCCATGTTGCCCTGGGTTGTGTAACTGATGGGTTTCTAGATGGGTGGTGATCTTGCTTCTTAGGACCCTTTCAAAGATTTTTATGATATGGGATGTTAGTGCTATTGGTCTGTAGTTCTTTGCTGTTGCTTTACTGCCCCTTTGTGGAGTGGGGCTATGTCTGTTGTTTTTAGTAACTGAGGGACGACCCCCGTGTCCATGCTCCCTCTCCATAGGATGGAAAAGGCTCGTGATAGGGGCTTCTTGCAGTTCTTGATGAACACAGAGTTCCATGAGTCTGGCCCTGGGGCAGAGTGCATGGGCATGTCATTTATCGCCTGTTCGAAGTCATTTGGCGTCAGGATAACATCGGATAGGCTTGTGTTAATAAAATTTTGTGGCTCTCTCATAAAAAATTCATTTTGATCTTCGACTCTCAGTCTGGTTAGGCGGCTTGCTAAAAACTGAGTCATATTGGGACTTGAGTAGCTCACTCATTTCCTTGCTGTCATCTGTGTAGGACCCATCTTGTTTAAGTAGGGGCCCAATACTGGGCGTTGTTCTCGATTTTGATTTGGCATAGGAGAAGAAATACTTTGGGTTTCTTTCGATTTCATTTATAGCTTTTAGTTCTTCCCGCGATTCCTGACTCCTAAAGGATTCTTTTAGCTTAAGTTCGATGCTTGCTATTTCTCTGACCAGTGCCTCCCTGCGCATTTCAGATATATTGACCTCTTTTAGCCGCTCTGTTATTCTTTTCCGTCGCCTGTAAAGGGAGCGCCTGTCTCTTTCTATTTTACATCTACTCCTCCTTTTTCTTAGAGGAATAAGCCTTGTGCATACATCGAGTGCCACCGAGTTAATCTGTTCTAGGCATAAGTTTGGGTCTGTGTTGCTTAGTATATCTTCCGAGCTTATATCGGTTAGGACTTGGTTTACTTGGTCCCACTTTATGTTTTTGTTATTGAAGTTGAATTTGGTGAATGCTCCCTCGTGACTAGTCTCATTTTGTCGGTCTGGGGCTCCTCGCATACATGTCTGAACCTCAATTATGTTGTGATCTGAGTATATTGTTTTTTGATATGGTGACATTTCTTATCAGATCATCATTGTTAGTGAATATGAGGTCTAGTGTATTCTCCAGTCTAGTAGGCTCTATTATTGCTGGTTTAAATTGAATTTTGTGCAGAGATTTAAAAGCTCGTGTGAGTGTGAGTTTTCATCAGAGCTGCCTCCTGGTGTTATTTCTGCAACAATATTATTTGCTATATTCCTCCATTTTAGGTGCCTTAAGTTGAAATCCCCCAGGAGCAAGATGTTGGGTGCAGGAGCTGGAAGATTTCCAGACAGTGGTCAATTTTTAACAGCTGTTCCTGGAATTGCTGGGATGTTGCATCCGGAGGCTTGTAGACTACCACAATGACTGGGTTTTTTGGTTCTCGACCTTTACTGCTAAAACTTCCACTACGTCATTTGAGGCATTAAGCAGTTCTGTGCAAACAAGTGACTCTGCAATGTACAGGCCAACCCCCCCCCCCTTTTGCCTGTTCACTCTGTCACATCTGTATAGGTTGTAACCTGGGATCCATATTTCATTGTCCAAGTGATCCTTTATGTGGGTCTCAGTGAAAGCCACGAACATTGCCTTTGCTTCTGCAAGCAGTCCACGGATGAAAGGTATTTTGTTGTTTGTTGCTGGCTTTAGACCCTGTATATTTGCAAAGAAGAATGTTATCGGACTGGTGGTATTGTTGGTACTGGGGGGAGGGATTTTTTTTCCGGCATTAGTATCTGTATCTGTTGGTTTGGAGTGGAGGCCATCGACTGTGGTTCCACTCCAGGAATGACTGGATTTGGTGTACGATTTCTGCCATTTCCTGCCAGTTTTTTTTCCTTCCTGGCACTAAAAAACCTCTCCCTCTTGAGTGGCTGTGGCTACCCAGGTTTTCCCATGGCCTGGATGTTTTGTATCTTTTTGTCCCCTTTAGATGGTATGCCTGGAAATTTAAGTTATAGCACAGTCTTTCCTGTACTGAAGAGGTACACATTTCAGGGTGAAAAAGCTTACAGGAAGGGAGTTTGCATTTTCCTGTTGTCATATGGGCATGGCATTTTCTAGGGTGGTCATAGTTGCACGTCCCATCTGTTTTTTCCAGATTTCCCATGCCAGCAGATACCAAGTGCATAGTATGTGCACAGGCTTGGTTTCCGCTTGCCTTGGGTTTTCTGTGACTGTTTTCCCTGTTGGTGCATGTTTCCCTGTCTTACTTCTATCCTCCCTAGCACCAACAATGGAGCTCCCACCAGTTGTTTTTGGTAATTTATCCTCACTATTGCTATTGGAGTCCTCTTGTTTGCTATTTCCTGTGGTATTTCTAGTTTGCAATATTGGTTTTATCTTATCTTTGACTACACTTGTTTCCCTACTATGGCTCCTGTCCCCTATGAGGTCATTTATATGTATTCCTTCCTGCGTATAATTCCCGACTACCTGGACAAAATCTCCAGCTTCACCATTACTGTCTCCCAGGACAGTATCTCCAGCTTCACCATTTCTGTCTCCCAGGACAGCACCTCCAGCTTCACCATTACTGTCTCCAGGACAGTATCTCCACTTCACCATTTCTGTCTCCCAGGACAGCACCTCCAGCTTCACCATTACTGTCTCCCAGGACAGTATCTCCAGCTTCACCATTTCTGTCTCCCAGGACAGCACCTCCAGCTTCACCATTACTGTCTCCCAGGACAGCACTATCAGCCCCACATTTACTGACTACCAGGACTTCATCTCCAGCCTTACAGTTTCTGACTACATGGCCAGTATCAGCCCAGACTTTTTATGTTCCCATCTGTTGTAGAAAGCTTCCAGGTTTTCTATGAAAGCAGCTTTGATGTTGTCCTCTTTTAATACCCTTGTGATTTTAGTCCACAGATTTTCCTCATTTGGGCATACCCAGAAACACTTCTCTGTTTTAATACTGCTTGTAGCTAGTTCTGGGATATCTGCACAAGGGGCGTGACACCAATTTCCACAAAAATGACAATTTATCCATGTGGAAGCCCGTTTGTTTGACTGACCACAGACTACACACAGCTTCATAATGATTTGAATGGTTGATTTACTGCAATTCTACTAGCAACCTCTTGAATATTATATTAATAACCTTAAATGAAGCTCTAGCTATTTGTATTTCTGTTTCTAACTCTTTTGTATATTGGACAGCTTACCGTCACGTTCCTGATTTTTAATGTTTGTGTTTATAAGGGCGCCTACAACCCCATCCGTTTACAGTCTGCTTTATTGTCCAACGAAACTGTTAGAAACCAGTCCCGGGTTCGGACAAGTCAAGGGTTCGGACCAGTCAAGGGTCCGGATCAGTCGATCTGCTCTGATCAGTGGGTCACTTATTTAAAACATACTGGTCGGTGATTTGATCTAACACATGAAGGATCTACTGGAAATTATCTACCCGAGTAATATGTGATTTGACTGATACAAAAGTATAACTTGCGTGTTGAAGAGCCGGTGATATCTGGCAGCTCCTACAATGACGAACGGTCACCTCCTTGTTTATCAATCGCTGTATCTGGCTTTTCTATTTTTTTTTTTCCGTCTCCACCACAATAAATGCTATATTATCACTATAGTTGACTGGTGCAAATTTTGGAGGAAGGAACCTTCAAAACTAGGGAGGCCAAGCCCATGATGACACTCTTCAGGTCACTTGTTCTATCTAGGCTGGAATATTGCTGCACTCTAACAGCACCTTTCAAGGCAGGTGAAATTGCCGACCTAGAAAATGTACAGAGAACTTTCACGGCGCGCATAATGGAGATAAAACACCTCAATTACTGGGAGCGCTTGAGGTTTCTAAACCTGTATTCCCTGGAACGCAGGAGGGAGAGATACATGATTATATACACCTGGAAAATCCTAGAGGGACTAGTACCGAACTTGCACACGAAAATCACTCACTACGAAAGCAAAAGACTTGGCAGACGATGCACCATCCCCCCAATGAAAAGCAGGGTGTCACTAGCACGTTAAGAGACCATACAATAAGCGTCAGGGGCCCGAGACTGTTCAACTGCCTCCCAGCACACATAAGGGGGATTACCAACAGACCCCTGGCAGTCTTCAAGCTGGCACTGGACAAGCACCTAAAGTCAGTTCCTGATCAGCCGGGCTGTGGCTCGTACGTTGGTTTGCGTGCAGCCAGCAGCAACAGCCTGGTTGATCAGGCGCTGATCCACCAGGAGGCCTGGTCACAGACCGGGCCGCGGGGCCGTTGACCCCCGAAACTCTCTCCAGGTAAACTCCAGGTAATATAGATGATAAAGGCTAAAGTGTCATTTGAAAACAGGTGAATTTGTAAATGAAGTGATAAGCCTATAGAGGCAGGTGCCAGAAGTCGCCAGAAACTTACCACAGTGGTCAGCTGTTTTAATAATCTTCCTGGCCTGCTAGTTTACTCGCATATAATCTAGTGATACCAGTGAATAGCAGAATACAGTGTTGTAGTAGCAACTAACCAGTATTATAATGGTACTTAGTGGAGTGGAGTGACTTTCATTAGTTTCATTTTTCTTGAAATACCAGACGTATACTGTGAATTTCATGTAACCTGTAGTTACCAGCGGTCGCAATATACTCAACGAGAAGCAATTATTACTACAGAAAAAGCGTCCTTCCTCCAAAACTACCACCAGTCAACTATAGTGATAATATTGCATTTGTTGTGGTGGAGACGGAAAAAAAAAAAAACAGAAAAGCTAGATACAGTGATCTTTAAAAAAAGGGTTGAGGCTCGAGCGCTCGTCATTGTAGGAGCTGCCAGCAATCACCGGCTCTTCAACACGCAAGTGATACTTTTGTATCAATCTTATCACATATTACTCGGTTAGATAATTTCCAGTAGATCCTTCATGTGTTAGCCCACATCACCGACCAGTATGTTTTAAATAAGTGACCTGATCAGATCAGACTGGTCCGAACCCTCGACTGGTCTGAACCCTCGACTGGTCCGATCCTTCGACTGGTCCGAACCCTCGACTGGTCCGAACCCTCGACTGGTCCAAACCCTCGACTGGTCCGAACCCTCAACTGGTCCGAACCCTTGACAGGTTTCAAACGGTTTCGTTGGACAATAAAGCAGACTGCAAATGGATGGGGTTGTAGGCGCCCTTATCAAACACAAACAATAAATATAAATCAGGAACATACACCGGTAAGCTGTCCTAATATAAAAGTACAGTTAGAAATAGAAATACAAATAGCTAGAGCTTCATTTAAGGAGGTTATTAATAGAATATTCAAGAGGTTGCTAGTAGAATTACAGTAAATCAACAATTCAAATCATTATGAAGCTCTGTGTAGTCTGCAGTCAATCAAACAAACGGGCTTCCACATGGATAAATTGTCATTTTTGTGGAAACTGGTGTCACGCCCCTTGTGCAGATATCCAAGAACTAGCTACAAGCAGTATTAAAACAGGGAAGTGTTTTTGGGTATGTCCAAATGAGATAAATCTGTGGACTAAAATTACAAGGGTATTAAAAGAGGTCAACATCAAAGCTGCTTTCATAGACAACCTGGAAGCTTTCTACAACAGATGGGAACATGAAAAGTCTGGGCTGAATGGCACTGCCCTTGATACTGGCCATGTAGTCAGAAACTGTAAGGCTGGAGGTGATGTCCTGGTAGTCAGTAAATGTGGGGCTGATAGTGCTGTCCTGGGAGACAGTAATGGTGAAGCTGGAGGTGCTGTCCTGGGAGACAGTAATGGTGAAGCTGGAGGTGCTGTCCTGGGAGACAGTAATGGTGAAGCTGGAGGTGCTGTCCTGGGAGACAGTAATGGGGAAGCTGGAGGTGCTCTCCTGGGAGACAGTAATGGTGATGCTGGAGGTGCTGTCCTGGGAGACAGTAATGGTGAAGCTGGAGGTGCTGTCCTGGGAGACAGTAATGGTGAAGCTGGAGGTGCTGTCCTGGAGGACAGTAATGGTGAAGCTGGAGATTTTTGTCCAGGTAGTCGGGAATATACGCAGGAAGGAAAGCATATAAATGACCTCATAGGGGACAGGAGCCATAGTGGGGAAACAAGTGTAGTCAAAGATAAGATAAAACCAATATTGCAAACTAGAAATACCACAGGAAATAGCAAAAAAGAGGACTCCACTAGCAATAGTGAGGATATATTACCAAAAACAACTGGTGGGAGTTTCCATTGTTGGTGTAGGGAGGATAGGAATAAGAAAAGGTTAACATGCACCAACAGGGAATACAGTCAAAGAAACCCAAGGCAAACGGAAACCAAGCCAGTGCACATACTATGCCTTGGTATCTGCAGACAGGGGAAAAATCTGGAAAAACAGATGGGACGTGCAACTATGACCACCCTAGAAAATGCCGTGCCCATATGACAACAGGAAAATGCAAACTCCCCTTTCCCGTAAGCTTTTTCACCTGAAATGTGTAACCTCTTCAGTACAGGAAAGACTGTGCTATAAAATTAAATTGCCAGGCACCAAAACCCTCTAAAGGGTACAAAAAGATACAAAACATCCAGGCCATGGGAAAACCTGGGTAGCCACAGCCACTCAAGAGAGAGAGGATTTTTAGTGCCAGGAAGGAAAAAAAACTGGCAGGAAATGGCAGAAATTGTACACCAAATCCAGTCATTCCTGGAGTGGAACCACAGTCGATGGCCTCCACTCCAAACCAACAGATACACATACTAATGCCTGAAAAAAAATTCCCCCTCAGTACCAACAATACCACCAGTCCGATGACATTCTTCTTTGCAAATATACAGGGTCTAAAGCCAGCAACAAACAACAAAATACCTTTCATCCATGGACTGCTTGCAGAGGCAAAGGCAATGTTCGTGGCTTTCACTGAGGCCAACATAAAAGATCACTTGGACAACGAAATATGGATCCCAGGTTACAACCTATACAGATGTGACAGAGTGAACAGGCAAAAGGGGAGGAGGGTTGGCCTGTATCATTGCAGAGTCACTTGTTTGCACAGAACTGCTTAATGCCTCAAATGATGTAGTGGAAGTTTTAGCAGTAAAGATCGAGAACCAAAACCTAGTCATTGTGGTAGTCTACAAGCCTCCGGATGCAACATCCCAGCAATTCCAGGAACAGCTGTTAAAAATTGACCACTGTCTGGAAAATCTTCCAGCTCCTGCACCCAACATCTTGCTCCTGGGGGATTTCAACCTAAGGCACCTAAAATGGAGGAATATAGCAAATAATATTGTTGCAGTAATAACACCAGGAGGCAGCTCTGATGAAAACTCACACTCACACGAGCTTTTAAATCTCTGCACAAAATTCAATTTAAACCAGCAAATAATAGAGCCTACTAGACTGGAGAATACACTAGACCTCATCTTCACTAAAAATCATGATCTAATAAGAAATGTCACCATATCAAAAACAATATACTCAGATCACAACATAATTGAGGTTCACACATGTATGCGTGGAGCCCCAGACCGACATAATGAGATTAGTCACGAGGGAGCATTCACCAAATTCAACTTCAATAACAAAAACATAAAGTGGGACCAAGTAAACCAAGTCCTAACTGATATAAGCTGGGAAGATATACTAAGCAACACAGACCCCAACTTATGCCTAGAACAGATTAACTTGGTGGCACTCGATGTATGCACAAGGCTTATTCCTCTAAGAAAAAGGAGATCTTAAGCTAAAGGAATCTTATAGGAGTCAGGAATCGCGGGAAGAACTAAAAGCTATAAATGAAATCGAAAGAAACCCAAAGTATTTCTTCTCCTATGCCAAATCAAAGTCGAGAACAAAGTCGAGTATTGGGCCCTTACTTAAACAAGATGGGTCCTACACAGATGACAGCAAGGAAATGAGTGAGCTACTCTAGTCGCATTATTACTCAGTTTTTAGCAAGCCGCTAACCAGACTGAGAGTCGAAGATCAAAATGAATTTTTTATGAGAGAGCCACAGAATTTGGTTAACACAAGCCTATCTGATGTTATCCTGACACCAAATGACTTCGAACAGGCGATAAATGACATGCCCATGCACTCTGCCCCAGGGCCAGACTCATGGAACTCCGTGTTCATCAAGAACTGCAAGAAGCCTCTATCACGAGCCTTTACCATCCTATGGAGAGGGAGCATGGACACGGGGGTCGTCCCACAGTTACTAAAAACAACAGACATAGCCCCACTCCACAAAGGGGGCAATAAAGCAACAGCGAAGAACTACAGACCGATAGCACTAACATCCCATATCATAAAAATCTTTGAAAGGGTCCTAAGAAGCAAGATCACCACCAATCTAGAAACCCCTCATTTACACAACCCTGGGCAACATGGGTTTAGAACAGGTCGCTCCTGTCTGTCTCAACTATTGGATCACTACGACAAGGTCCTAGATGTACTAGAAGACAAAAAGAATGCAGATGTAATATATACAGACTTTGCAAAAGCCTTCGACAAGTTTGACCATGGCGTAATAGTGCACAAAATGTGTGCTAAAGGAATT